>CM070551.1:29778988-30203988 GCA_036346405.1 Phyllostachys edulis
TTGGGTTATAACGGTTTCTTGAAAAGAAAACAATAGAAATAAAAAGCGGCATCCTTTTCAACATTATATTCTAACCAATCAAACTCATTAAACCATAATTCTTAAAAAGATCTCCATACTTTACCATACAATGTCTTCATGCCTAATTGCTCGACCATTCGACAAATATGTCGTCCTCACTTCACCTCTCATTTCTTTGCCAAATCTTCTATTGGTATGCGATGTACCAGATCGACAATAATTTCATCGGGATTAAATTCTAATCAAAGCTTCTTTGGTTGAGTTACGCTCTCATCGGTTGAGGGAGTACTACATGAATTGCTTGTGAAATAATTACGCAAAGTTTGTTTCTCCATTATTACAAACATACGAATAAATTAGTAATTAAGTATATACCACACTATATTCTAACACACAAATAAATTAATGAGTTCGCAAATCACACGTGCCAGCAATTCAACGGACACACAGGTACACAACAGATCACCACCAGTTTAGCAGACACAATATGGCAACAGTCAAGTGGTCAACAGATCAGCATTCAGCAGTTCCAACTTTAGGCAACAGCCACCGCAGCACTCGAGGCTTCAGGCCTTCAGCTGTTCCTGTACAGCACTTCAGCAGGCGGCACCGCAGACCGCAGCAACCTTCTTCTGTTCTTCACTCAGTCCTCAGCTCCCGATCCGGCGCCGGGCGCTCCCCACTCCCTCATCGGCAGACGGCGGCCGCCCCAGCCCCCAGTTCACCACAGCGCACAGCCTCCTCCGGGCCACCTCTCCCCACCCCATTTCGCAGCTCCTCCGGGATCCCCCGGCGCCGGCCGATCTCCTCTCCCCACCCCAGCTCCTCCGGGCTCTCCCGGCTGGCTCCCTCGGCTCCTCCGCAGGCCGCAGCTCCTCGGTCCTCGCCTCCTACGAGATCCGGCCACCGGTGGGCCGTGGGCGGCGGAAGCTCCCCTGGCCAGCTCCCTCCTCGCCTGCTCGGCTCCTCGCTCCTCCGGCCTCGGCGGCGCCTCGGCCTAATAGAGGTTGTTCTGGCCCTTGTCCTTGCGGTTTTGCCATGGGAGGCGGCTCCGTTTGGTATGGGACTCTGTCTCTTGACGACTTCAATGCCTCAGCAAAGGCTCTAATTGAGAAGTGGAGGGAGATTGCCGTCAATGATTCTTTTCCTGACTGGATATGGAAACCTTGTTGCAAAATGGGGGTGCCATCTGAGGTTGTGCTCAAGCTCAATGAGCCTCTTTTTCTCTGTATTATCCTTGATGTGTTTTTTTTTCCAGATTAGTTTTAGGATTGTACTGATTCCTTTGCTTGGTTTTTTGCAGGTAGAAGGGTATCTAGCTCTTGAACGAGTGTACCACGTTGGTGAAGGAAGCCAGGTGGGTAGTTGCTTTGCCTGTATAACGAGCAATATGATCCCTCAAAATCGCGTTTAATATTAATTTTCCTCCAGGAGAAGATTGTGGAGAGCAACAACTTCGAAGATACGGACATTGTTGGTGATGATGCTAGGGTAACTTTTCAGTGTACATATTCCAATTTTTGTTTATGTTAACTGCTTATTGGTACACTAACTTACTCTGAACCATGGACCAAAATGCCAGCGGTTACCGGTTTTACCGGTGGGAACCGGGATCCTAAAAACCGGTCGAAAAAAATTCAAATCTAAAATCCCGGCGGTTACATCCCCAATTCAAATTTCTTCAGATGAATTTCGACCGGGTTTTTCCCGGGTTTTCCGGTTACCGTCCGGTCGTTATCGGCCGCCCGGCGGGATTTTACCCGGTACCGATATTTTGATCCTTGCCCTGAACCTCTACGGTTGTCATATCTTCATAATCTTTTTCCTATAAAAAAATAACAATTTTTGCCAAATAGCTCGTATGAGGCAGCGATTTGAGTTAATTATACCTCAGAGACTCAGTATACTAAAGGGACAAGACGGACCATCCCAAATCTATGATGAGCACATGCTAAAAAACTGTAGATATCTAGTAGCAACTGATGGTGATGTACATTACGGAGTTCCAGATTTAGTTTTTTCGTGTGTGTGTGTGTATGGTCGTCAGGTAGAAAGTGTGAACTAGAGAACTAAAAAGGATCACTTTGGTTTCACATCATACACTAGCTAGTATAGTGTATATACTAGTGTTAGTTATAAACTTTCTCGACAAAAAACTGACATAGTTTTAGAGGGATTTTTTGCGATAAACTCTTGAGAAATGTTATAGATGAAATATCTGTTATTCAGCTCTTAACCTTCAGTTCTTAGTTCACACATACTCCATTCATGGTTTCCTTCTCTTTGCAGTTCCAGAGCTCTAGTGATGATGTTCATGTTTATGATTTCCATGTTGTGTACAGCTTTTCTTACAAGGTTCCCGTGCTGTACTTCCAGGGTCATCAGGCTGGTATGCAAATTTCAGAGCATGAGTGAATTTTTACTTCCTTTATTTATTGTCCTATTTGGCAGCCAACATCTGCAACTTGTCCTTAGGTGGACAGCTACTAACTCTAGATGAGATAAAAGAGGACCTTCCTTCTCACTCACTTAAAGTATTAAATGAATCAAAGTGGACGTTTATTACTCGAGAGGTATGAATGGTTTTCACATGATTCTTGACAAGGGTATATGAAATGTATCTTGCTATCTGGTTCACTAATTGTCAGAAAGCTTATACTTGTACACTCGGGGTGATTGAACTGTCCCTGCACTCCTGCAGGAGCATCCCCACTTAAGTAGGCCATGGTTCACCTTGCATCCCTGTGGAACCAGTGACTGGATGAAGTTACTTCTTGAAAAAACCAAATTGGCAGATATGGATCAATCGCTGCCATACTTACCGGCGTGGTTATCTGTGGTTGGCCAGGCAGTAGGATTGAAAATCCCGCTTGAGCTTTATTGCAATTCATAGGTTCACCTTTTTTGGTATGCAATAATATTATGGTGACTGAAAGTGGAAGTGCTTACCTCTTATTTGACTATGTATAGGTTCATGAATAATTCTAATACTGGTTATGCTTTATAGTTTCGCCGTTTTGTAATGTTGTATATATCTGCTTTCATTGCATCCAGTAGAATATCACAGTTGCACATACAGCTACTTAGTTGCAGGCTTGCAGCCTTAACATGTTTTGAACATGCAATTGAAAGATTTCACATCCTTGTATTTATCAAGTTTGTTCGAAAGCTGCTTGCTTGGAAGAATCATGCAAACTGAGTATTCTCAGAATTTAGCGAAAATGAGGGTATGATGGGCTCAGGGTCGGAGCTGGGCCTCGGGCCTTTGGGGCAATGGCCCAAGGTCCAAGATCAAAATCCCATGTAAAAATCTTTGAAAAATAAGTAAAATACAATTTTAGGCCAAAAACAGCTGGGTCGGCTACTACTGGAAGTTCCACTCATGTCTCATGCGATGCTATTATTGGAAGCTACCATGAAAGTATGAAACCAACAGCTCAGGTACGAAACTCAAAGCTTAAACAGGAACATACTTGAAGCAACAATTCTCCATTATTACATCCAATCGATGTTCTTTATTTTAGAATAACCAGGGGAAAAAAATGGCCGGTTACCGGCGGTAACCGCCAGTAACCGGATTTACCGGCGGGTCACACGAGAAAAATACCGGCCGAAAATTTTTCAAACTTGGATTTGAATTTTTAATTGCATAATGTCATTCCTAGGTTGATTTAGGTCTTTTTGTGCTAGATTAAGTGTTGAAACATGTTTTTTTCACTTGTTATCTTTTACTTGGTTGTTTTTTTATGTTTTGATAGCACTGGATGTGAATTTGTGACTATATGGAGCCACCTTTCTAGGATAGTAGCTATTTGTCTATTTGTTCAGCTTGTTAAAATTTGGTACCAAGATCAAATAAGGAATAATGGAGAGATCGTGAAATGAAGCATTCCAACATATCTTCCTACAAATATGAATCAAATAGGCAGCCGGATGAACTTGTTGTAAGTTCAAGCTCCATCAAATTGGTTTTGGTGATTAATATCAAATCTAAATGTGAGACTAATACGATTGTTGAGTATGATATTGTATAGGCTTATTTGGATGAAAAGATGGAAATCTCGAAGGTATGCATTCGATGTGATACTTTTATGTCTTGTTGCATTCCTCCAAACCAAAATATAGGTTGAATTCCACCAAAGTATCAAATCAGATATGTGCATATTGTTTCCGATCAATATATATGTATGCAATTGCTACTTTATTAAACTCTTGGAGGATTGTTACTTCATTAAACACTTTCCAATTGCTAATTACCTATTTTCTCTTTTTTCCGGTTTTTCCAGCTGGTTTTTCCGGTTACCGGGCGGTAACCAAACCCGTTACCGGTCTCCAGAAAACTGAATTCGAATTTTGGTTTACGAATTTTATCCGGTTTTCTACCGGTATTTCCGGTTACCGGCCGGGAACCGTTACCGGGCTCCGAACGGGATTTTGTCCGGTAACGGTTCTTTGATCCTTGAGAATAACTGCTGCAGAATGGTTTAGCAGCTCATACAAAACTCTTCCTTGGAGATCTCAAGGCTTAGCTGCCTTCTTTGAACCAGAAGCTTTAGGCTTCCTTAATTTCCTCTTCACAATGTAGCTCTGGCGGGTAATCGGGTTCATGGCGACTGGCTTCCCGGCAGTGCAAGGCCATGTATTGAACTTTTCGTCAGTTGCCTTCCACCATTTCTTGTGTCGCCACTGTGCGAGGAGTTGTGCCTGGTTTCAGGTGATGCAACAAGTATGATATCTTCTATCTGCTGTGAAACTGACATGATAAGTGAATATGTGAGTTCAAATCTGACCCCTTGTGTCGCCACTGTGCGAGGAGTTGTGCCTGGTTTCAGGTGATGCAACAAGTAAGATATCTTCTATCTGCTGTGAAACTGACATGAAAAGTGAATATGTGAGTTCAAATCTGACCTCCTAAAACCTTCTTATCGGCGAAGTAAACACCACAAACATAGGCAAATGCAAAGGATGCCGTCACTGATTCGATGATGTACTTGGTTGATGGCCCTGCAAAATGGATCACTTGTTCTTAATTTCACGTGCTCTCTTACTTTGGTTGATGCACCAACGTAATCTACAAACATGAAAACATAGACCCATATGGATATAATAATCTTACCCTAAGCATATTAGAATGTTTTTGATGCCGACAGTTATATTCCTATATTAATCCACTATGATCTATGAGCTACAGAAAGGGTGTCATGTTGGACCAATAGACCATCTGCTGGCGGTCTAACTGGAACCATCACCAACCCATGGCCTTCTATTTGTGAATCGTGACCATCTCCCAAAACACCGCACATCAACAACATTTCTTAATAACGCAAAACAATAATCTAAAAAAAGAAAAAGAAAAGAGTTAAAAAATACTTAAACCTCAACACCCTGAACCCAAAAAAAAACTGCCACGTAACGAACAGTGTAAACCTCACAGAAATTGCATAGGGAAAGCGCGATAACGGGTTTTAAACCTTCTGATTTGAGATGGGTGGCTCGGATCAAAGGTGTCAAATCAGGTAGGTTTCTTCCTTGGCGGATGGTGAATTTTAGCAATTTGTCACTCCAATCGGATAACTCTTAAGAGACTCATAGCACAATTTGAGCAATTTTTACCACTCTACGGACCCTAAAAACCAATCAGTGTGGTTTTAGTGCATTTGAGCAACTTATAGCCCCAACTTAACAATCTTAAGGGATTCATACAAAATCATTGTAGAAAGATTTCTATGCAATTTTTATCACCCCACTCAACCTAAAAAACCAATTGGAAGGGATACGTAACAAATCAGGATCGAAAACACATTTACCAAGAAGCGCACAGATAATAAGGTAATAGCAGGAAGTATTACAAAAATATATGACAGTAATTGTGGGTAGGTGGTGATTGCCTCATTGGACCTGCAGCTACGAAGTAAGATGGATCGATGGCAATGGAATTGCACGCCCCAGAAAGGGAGATGAGAGTTTGGCTAAATTGTTATGTTCTTTGTTTTGCAATAGCAAAACTAATCCTTCGCGAATGAAATGGTAAAAATGACCACGACAGGAACATGCCCTTTGCCGTGGTCTGGATGAGCGTATTATCGCATGTCATGATCTAGGTGCACGAAATGTCGGTTCTGCGGCGATTTCGCACAGCAAGTATGCCATTTTTATCATTTCATTCGCGGGGAGGGGGGGGGGCTAGTTTTGCTATTTCGTTTGAAAAAAAAAAGACTAAATGAGCTAAAAACTCTAAGATATGTGACATGTGAGGGAACAAGTTCACCTCAAGTGTGGAGGCTGATTTGAAAGGTTTGCACTGAGGAGAAAAAACATGAGGCACGGTTGCAACAACTCACCTCATGCAAGGAGTCTACTTTAAGTGTTACTAGTTAAGTGTCCGTGCGTTGCGATGGAAACACAAACTATCGCAACACAAACTATAGAAGCAAGTCAAATGAATTATTTTGAATCCATTTTGACAACACAAATGAAGAAAAAAAAACATGACTAAATAAGATTGACTTGGAGTCATTTACATCCTAACGAAAATTCAGCAAGCATTCCATCACCGAATGTAGTTCAAACCATGCATAGCGAAATATTGCATTCATGAATTGAGTCCTTGAAATAAGCAACGATACAATGAACTTAAGAGATACTTTACTTCAACGCGATATTGAAACAATAACAAATGAAATAACATACTATTGAAAGTACTAAAATAATTGGAATTTTAACTAACATAACCAAGGAACGCAAATATAAATAAGTCCATCAACTCTAGAGATTATTTCCCTCTTTGCCTTCCTACTCGTTCAATCCTTGATAATGAGGATTAGCAATCGCGTTGATCCTCATCTGGATGACGAAATTGACGTAGTCACGTATAGCCGTAGGGGCACTCATTAAGGATGCACGAAAGCCTATAGATACACCAAACAAAAAGTAATACGATATTTAGAGGGTTACCGTAGAGAGGCAATTATTATAGAAATGCAATATAATTAGTACATAGATGTCATAAAGATTTATACCTTCCAACTCATCAGCATAGATTGAATCTGGAAAGAATATGAGTTCATTCTCTACTGTGGTCGATAACCTGCCTAAAGATGAATTATAGTAGAAATTTAAAACAATTTATACACTAGCATGCTGTGAAAGAAAAGGTATATTCTCCTTACTAGTGGTCCTGTTGACCTTCAAGAGGGTGGCGGCCAACAATGGAAATTGGCCTCTACCAGACGCCAACACTTGATTTGGCGTGCCACATGGAAGTCCCAGACTCATATGAATATGAACTATCGGCTGCGTGTTTAGCAAGTAGTGAGAATCCAAAAATGCTAATTGTATTTAATCATCAATAGTTGAAACAATTTACATTGCTCACACCAAACATTCATCAGGGCTATCTCCTTGGTTGGCATCCAATGGGGCCATGATTCGTGGTACTCAATGTCGCTGACGTGCACGACCATGCCAATGACATATGCAAAAGCCGCAAACCAAATAATAACGGATATATGATTGAAAAGCTAGATAAGAAAACGAAAAATCTTTACAGAATGTCGGCTTACCTGCTAGGGTCTTGTCTGGCAAGGTGTACACGTCACGAAAATCCATGAATGTCCGAGGATAGATCATGTTACTTTCATTTACGAAAATAGCCGAGTGTCCGTGCTTTGCTACGGATTTAAAAAAATACTATATTACCCTAATACATCAAGTTGCCCTCGCTGTGCTCAGCCTGCGCCATGTCCCCAGCTCCGCTGTTGCCTATCACAGCTCCACCTAGCCTGTGTTGCACCTCCACTGCTATACTCTGACTGCTTCACACATTCGGCTCCACTTAGCGTCGATGTAATGTTGTACAAACTTAAAAGGGATTAGCTGCAAGAGCACATACGACAATAAATTGTGCACATGATGCATCCCAAGTTTGAATATTCCAACTTCTACCAAAAATTTAAAAGTTTGAATATTCCAACAGGGCAAACAGTTTGAAGAAAACAAATACCAGGAAGAGTTTATAAACCATCTTTTTCCCATGAAATTCGGATGAGGCGGCTACGGTAAACGCAAAGCGTCTATGTTGCTCCTAGTTGTCACAACTGTACAAAATATAAGCTGAAAATTGTCTGCTTAAATTGAAAACTAAACATTTTAAAAACAAAACAAAAAACTGAAAACTGAAAGTTACTGTCTACTAACATAGTAGCAGTCAAGTATAAATTAATGAGGTATTGTCGCAAAAAAGATAGAGTAGAAATCGATAGAGATTTCATATATGCTTTATTTAATTGAAATATCTTCGTAAACCTTGCCGCTTGAATTTTGCAAGAACTCAACCATCTTCTCGTTAGACTTGCTAAAGAACAGCGAACACTCAAGGTACATTGAAGTTACATAGAATGAACATAATTTTCAGTGAAAAGGACCATAATACTCACACAGTAGGGTTGACACAACGAACTAAACATCACAAAGCAGGCCCAAAAGAGAACCCGCAAAGGTAATTTGTTTTGTTCCTCGCACTAAAGAATTTCACCATAATAATGCTTCGACGTTAGAGTGTCTTACACAAAGGAGATGATTTTTTTAATAATATATTTTTATTTAGAATTACAGAAATAATACTACTTTATTTTTTTGACAGAAATAATCATCTGTCGCTGTACCGTTGGGTGACTCAGCTTTATCGTCCACCAGTTGAGCGACAGTTGTCCAAGTCTCTCAACCGTTAAGCTACTAGACGCTTCGGATCTTAGTCGCTCAACGGTTGCATGACTAGGACAACTGTTGCTCAACCGTTGGACGACAGAGCCAAGTCACCCAACCGTTTGGCGACAAGATGGCATATATGGGCGCACGCGCGGGCGCGTCTGGCATTTCGCCATTGTCGCAGAGAGCAGAGAGAGGAGGTGCGAGGAGAGGGAAGGGAAAGAGAAGAGTGGGAGAGAAAGAGAGGAGAGGGAAAGGGGGAAGAGAGGGTCTTTGCATCGACGCTCGTGAGTTTTTGCATTATTTTGTAGATTCACTTTTGAAACCATGGTAGGTTAGCAACCCACATCATGTGTAGGGACATATTGTTAGCAAATGAAATAGTTGTAGGTTAGCTTCTGAAATATTTAGATGCGTAGATGCCGATGAGTTAAAATTTGTGTTGTGGGAGCAGTAGTGATGGTAAAGATTAGACAATTAAGCAATTATCGATTCAACACATGTTAGCGTTGGGTAAACTAGGCATTATCAATATTGTATTCACGTGACACCTAATGTTTATCTGTATTTAGTTGCACATTTTTTCGAATAAACTAACTATTGTAGTATTTTAGTTGTGAAAACAACTTAATTTTATGGAGTGCTGTTGATAACAATCGCTAACATTAGCAAATAAGTTAATATGTGTGAACATATCATTAAAAACATGTAGTCATTCCATTACTTTTAGTTGGTACACCACACGGCTTGCATGACAGTTAACGTACCCTACCACTCAAATATGTTGTTTATGATGGAATGCCACTAAATTTTACGAATTTCGGGAGGTACGCTATTAATAATTTAACCAATAATTGTGTCGTAATTGCTAACTTCAAATTGATTTCCAGGTATGGCTCGTGACCTTGGCGGTTCGGACTGGTGTTTCGGCCTGCTGGACCGGCTCGTCGACGCACAACATCGCACCAACCGTTGTGCCCCGCATGCTGAGGGGGGGGGGCAGGTGACTGACTTGGGGGTGGTCCGTGCGTGAACACCCCGATGGGCTTGGAGACTGCACCTACGGTGGATAGACAGGTTTGTCTGCAAACTATATCATTTCTTTGTGTTATATGTCTGTTATGTACTTACTTCTTCGTGCTTTGCAGGCTGAGCGCTGCCAGCCTTCTACCTCTCGCGCGGATGGTGGAGGCCACCGACAAGGACAACGCTCTAGTTGAGGACGACGAGGAGGTCCATGTCGACCCGGAGCGATCACGACGGTTCCCGTTCGACCGATCGCTACTAACAGCTCTAGTGGACCGTTGCGGCCCGAGATGCACACCTTCCACCTCCCATTCGGGGAGATGGCCCCCACTCTCCAGGACGTCGCGCTGCTGCTCAATCTGCCTATCACGGGAGCCGCTGCCTCCCTGTCAGACACGCTTGCCCACTGGTGCGACGCCTTGCTGGGTAGGTTTGAGGGGGTTCTTCCGGCCGAGGTCGTGCCTACCTTCTTCGTATTCCCAACCCAACAGCAGCATGGGCTGCCCTTGCGGTGGCTTTCGTAGTTTTGGGTACGTATGCTATCCATTTTTCATATTAAGTAATGCATTATCCTTGCTATATGATGGGCTTACTAATTATTCATTTGTGCATAGGTTGAACGGATGGTCGCGGAGCCCACTGACAACCAGGTGTCGCGGCACCTCGAGGCGTTCTTGTTGTGGCTTTTCGGCTGGGTACTATTTACCAACAGCCACGGTGACTCCATCGACGCCCGCCTCCTAGGGTACGCGAGGACCTCGCCAATGGGGAGGAGGTGCAGATCAGCTGGGGGTCTACGGTACTTCCCGTGACGTACCGCGGCATGTATGAGGCATATTGTCGGATGAGGCCGGCCTCTATCCTCACATGCTACCCCCTTCTGCTACAGTTGTGGTCATTCAAGCGCTTCTCCCTTAGACAGCCTATGTTGCTGGACTCCAGTCCGTACCACGTGGACATGTACCACGGCGATGCGGTAGACCGGCCGACCGCAGGGTCGCTTTGGTGCCATAGATGGGTACATACTCTCGTCTATATTTACTTCAGTCATATTACGGGTCATCCCTTATAACCAATGTCCCTGCTCGCAGGCACAGTTTGCACACGTGCAGGTTTCACGTGTGTACGAGCACTTCGTCGAGCAGCTTGACCTCCTCACCGCTGACGACATCTGTTGGGATTCATACTCTGATCAGGAGATGGAGGACCGTGCTCCCGCCGGGCTGTCCTCATTGTGTTGGCACGACCGCGCGTACTGACTAACGCAGAAGAAGCTCATCTTCGGCGTGTTCATCGAGGAATACGCGGTGCACAGGCTGATGCACCAATTCGGCCTCCGCCAGGTTGTTCCTGTTCTAGTTGCGATGGGGGTGCCTGACTCGACCCACACGTGAGTTAGACACAACACATGTTCGTATATTTTTTTCCAGTTGTGTTACAATGGCTTCAAATTACAGTGATACATTTTGCAAGCATAGTAGGAGGGGTGGCTGCAGGACGAACTGGGTGGCAAAGATGGAGTCGTGGCTGGCGCAGTGGGCGGACGCCCTCCAGGACTGCATGCAGGAGGGCTCCCCGTACGACCCCAGCGTGTACGACGAGTACCTACGCTGGTACACTTCGCAGAAACGCACCAGGTTGGTGCATGTTGTCGACCCTCCCCCCGTTCGTGTACCAGCACCGACCGACGCGAACCCTATACACTTCGTGCGGAACGTGCACCTCGCAGTACGTACTCTCGTGGTTCAACATGTTTGAGTAAGGTCACGTCAATTACAAGTTTGACGCTTTTGTGTACTCCTTGCAGATGGACATCAACGTCGAGATGGCGAGGGAGTCCTGGTCGATCCTGGATAGGCTCACCCACAGTGCGGAGGTGACATGGGACGAGATGGCGCAGTTTGCCCACCGGGTCTCTGATGGGCGAGGTCGCATGACCACCTCGACGTCGTGCGGCAGACGATCTAGGAGATGGCCACGTCAACAAGATACGCCGAGGCCGCAAGCCGCACGTACTGACCCGGTCAGAGGCTCATGAGGGCACGCTTCACGTTCCTGCTGTGCTGGGCAGCCGTGGAGGTCGATTGGACACGTGCCCCACCTCCGCCTAGGCGGCCGGAGGTCGATCAACACGTGGCTATCCACCCCCGCCTCCGCCAGGACAGGCTGGAGTGTCCGGGTGGGCACGTGGCACGACTTGCCACCGCTGCGTTCTGGACACCTACCGACAACTTGAGCGGTATCCTTTCTTCCCCGACCTGTATGGATAGTACAGTAGACAACGAGAGAAGATCAGGCGAGGAGAAAAGGGGAGGGATAGAAGAATAGGGGTAGTGAAGAGGGGGAGAAGGTAGGGAGAGGGAGAAGCAGAGGAGCTCGGGAGAGGGAGAAGCAGAGGAGCTCGAGAGAGGGAGAGAAGGGGAGGAGAGGAGCTCGGGGGAGGGGGATAAGGGAGGAGAGGTGCTTGGGACGTGAAAGAGAAAGACGAAGGAAGCTCGTTGATAAGAAGAGAATGTCTTCACGTGAAGGTAATAGTCTTGCATGTTCTTGTTCTCGGTCGAATGTAGGCAACGTGTAGCTACTTGTTGGTTTAGCACGTATTTGGTCAATGTATGTTGAGAAATCGATGGTTGCAATGTTTAAAATATTTGCAGTGATAAATCAATCATGTCAGAGCCCACAAGATTGAAAGTGCATTACGGTGTTTGTACGATTCGTGAAGGTCCATACGATGTTGACCTAAGTAGTTTCTAGCAAGTCAGTATGGTACACTCGAATGTGGAGAATGCCCAAATCGGAGATGTCCTACACTGGCTCACTGGAAGCTTCTCCTTGGACCCCCGAGGTGTACAGTGTTGTCGTACATGGGCTTTGGAGTCGGTCTGCCATGCACATTCGGTGGGAGTTGACAATACTGATGCGTACGGTTGCATGGAAGGGATTTCTATAAGGCTGTCGACAGCTATCATCGGGTTGGTGGGAGCCGCTCAGGCCTGCAGCGCATGGTTCATGAAGAA
Source organism: Phyllostachys edulis (assembly GCA_036346405.1). Classification (NCBI taxonomy): domain Eukaryota; kingdom Viridiplantae; phylum Streptophyta; class Magnoliopsida; order Poales; family Poaceae; genus Phyllostachys; species Phyllostachys edulis. The sequence goes on from CM070551.1 coordinate 29,791,759, forward strand.
GATGCGGTGGCCGATGTTGCCAAGGCAGAAGAGGACAAGGTGATCAATGTTGCGGAGGCAGAAGAGGACACAGTGACCCATGTTGCCGAGGAAGAAGAGGAATATCGCACACCGCACGCTTAGTCCAGTGCACAAGCGGATGCAGGGGAGCATGTCGACAGCATAGTGCATCAAATGAAGATCGATGACTTGACAGCTCGGGTGGAGGAGGAAGCTTTAGAAGAGGATGGTGATGACTCTTCTGAGGAGGACGAAGGTCCCATCCCCCAGGAATAGAATAGGGTGGTCGTTGAGGGTCTTGCTGTGCACGACGAGCACGAATCACCATGGGAGTACCATGGTAGGGAGGTTCGACTTCATGCGATGTTTGCTGACAAGGGATCACTGCAGGATGCCATTAAGCTGTGGGCCTTATCCACGCAACGGATGTTTCGAGTCCTCAAATCCATCCAGGAGCAGTACACCGTGGTTTGCGAGAAGGCTGGGTGTCCTCGGCATGTGCATGTATGTAGACCCAAATATGAGACTCACTGGATATCTCCAAGGTGAAGGCGCACTCCTGCTTGCTTAGTAGTGTTTTGCCGAGGCATCGTAACCTAACGTCCACCTTCATAACCAATGTGATGTACAGAGAGATAGCGAAGAAGACGGACCTGGAGGCCAAGCACATCATGGTGGCTATCGAGTAGAAATTCAAGTACAAGATTAGCTACGCGAAGGCATGACGTGCTAAGAAGAAGGCTTAGGAAAAGAGGTTCGGTTCTTTCGAGGTGACTTACGACAACCTTCCTCGTATGCTCCAGGTGCTGCAGGATATGAACTCAGGCACATAAATTGCTGTGAAGGATAAGCTATCCAAAAGACCGCCGCTAGGTTTCATGATATTGCAAAGGGCCTTCTTAGCCTTCGGTCCCTGCATCGATGCATTCAGACACATGTTGCCCGTGATCTCAGTAGATGGAATGTTTCTAATTGGGAAATACAAAGGCATGATCCTGACAGCAATTGGCGTTGATGGCAACAATTATATTCTGCCCTTAGCCACCGCTTTCATTAAAAGTGAGAATTTCGACAGCTGGTTGTGGTTCCTTCAACATTTGAAAGAGGGAGTAGTTAGGTCATGTCCTGATGTTTGCTTAATCCATGATCGCCACCCCAAGATGATGAAGGCCATCCGAAAACTTCAGCAATACCCCGATGAGTTGTTCCCTTGGCTAGACATGAGGAATAGATGGTGCATTCGCTATCTGGGGGGCCAACTTCTTCAAGCAGTTCAGGCAGCAACCGTTGATGAAGTTGTTCAAGAGGCTTGCTATGCAGAATCAGCAGCGTAAATTTGATGCGTTGTGGGAGATGTTGGAGGAGCACACCAGGAAGCATGTCGTCGAGACGAACAAGCGTCCGCTCATTCATGGGGCGGCACAACCCGAACACCTCACACCACTGTGGGAGCTCAACCCTCCCCATTTGATGCGGAGGACCTTAAGGGACATCGGGTGCTTCTCCCATTGGATTGAGGCTGAGCCATCGGAGAAGTGGTCCTTGCTGCACGACACAGACGGTGTAAGGTACGGCATAATGACCACTAACCTTGCCGAGGTGTACAACTGGGTTATTAAGGGCCTCCGTTCTCAGCCCCTCGTCGCCATCGTGGAAGGTGTTCTGCACGGTACAATCAGATATTTCAGAAAAAAGGCATGCAAATATGGCACTTCATGCAACCAACCCACATACACCATACTGCTCAAGACTTACAGCGTACATGCAGGTCAAGACTGAGAAGGGTCAGTCGCACACAGTCTTCGTGATGGGCAATACGAAGCATCGTTTCGACGTGGTTCTTCGGGACAGAGCTAGATTTGGGACAGCGCGGTCTCTTGCTACCCACGAGGTATGCCTTGGAGACCATGTGAATGAACCTAGCTGCACATGCAACAAGCCAAAACTCCTTCACAAGCTATGCTCTCATGTCCTCGCCTCGTGCGGGACCATCTGCATAGACCCATCGTACTTCATATCGAAGTACTTCATGAAGGAGAGGGTGCATCAGGCGTCGTGCGGCGAGCTAAGAGGCTTCAGGGTTGTAGGCAACTTCACCACGTTGGATATTGCACGGAAGACTTGGATTCCGGATCTTGACCTATTCAAGGGGGGAAGGGCTGTTGGCAGAGTCGTCGCATTAGGAACGATCTGGATGAAGGGGAAGCTGGAGCGGCGGGTAGACGTTGTGACCGCTGCCGCCAGAAAAGCCACACAGCGAGAACTTGCAAGGTGCCTACCAACACGTAGGAACAACGGTGTGAAGTGTAGCACCACTCCTTGTTGGGTGTGTAGTGATACTAAGATTAGAACTGCTAGCATGTTGTAACTTGTACTTCTGTAAGTATCTTGCTTGTTGTAAGTTCTGTGAAACTAATTGTATCGTAATCGCAAATTTTAACTTTATTTGAAGTGTCAATATCTCGTCGTAATTACAATACACGACGTGACCTCGCTCAGCAGCGCACTGCGTGACCTCGCTCTGCAAAGCAAGGCGTGACCACTCTCCGCAAACCACGACGAGGCCACTTCCCGCAGCGACGTGACCCAACGAGTCTACTTCCCGTAGAGACATGATGCAGCGCTGCCACATGATTCCTCCTCGGGTCTGCTTCACGTGCCTCGTTACCCAATGAGTCAGCTTTGCATAGTGACATGACCCGACGAGTTAGCTTTGCGCAGCGACTTGACCGAACGAGTCTCCTCAGAGCCGCTGCCTCGTGAACATGAATTTCCTTCAAACGAATTACAATTCAGCTGCGTACGCAGCGCCGACTCGACGTATAAGTACTACCCCTTCCACGTTGGGTTCTCCTGCATCCAGACTTCAGCACAATCTCGCTCAGATGGGCAAGCACTGGGAGGAGATCCGCGAAATGCAAAGGGAGTATGTGTTGGAAGAATAATTCGCCTATCATCTTGTGGGCCCGCCTCTCGGAAGATCACAGCTGAGCAGAAATGCTATTGTGCTCATAAAAGACTGTATTACCCCTTGCTAGTACTCGTAATGTAACTATCCCCCCAAGGGGTATTCCCGTCATTTGTACAGGCTTGGGAGCCTATAAATACCCCATGTATCCCTCCTTTCAAGGGGATGGCTCTCTTGAGCAATAAAGAGACATGTTAAAACTGGTGAGCCCTCGGGGGCTCCCCCTCCGGAGGTAACCCTCGTTGGCTCACCGACAGAGAGTAGGGGCGATCCTCTCGGACCCCGAACACTCAGATAAATCCTCGTGTCATTTTTTTACCCTCGTGGACGATGGCCCGTTAGACGGCCGACGTCCACCCCCCTCACTTGTGTTTGGTTTTTACACCTACAACATTGGCTATGTCTCCTACCAAAAAATACTCTGAGTCCACGAAACCTCCTCCGGCTCCTGAAGGCAAGATCTCGTGGACGACTCATCCGCTCTTTGAAGGAGCCCCAGCCGAGCACCCTCATCGGAGATCAGAGCTATCCACCTCGGGATGGCAACGTCCTACATGCCCTGGGGCCCCCATGCGCATCCTCCTCCCTTGTGCGAAGTCGATCGATGCCCATCAAGGAGAGCGGTTCAAGGCACCTCGCAGCCTGAAGGCTAAGGATTACGAGCCAACCATCACCCCGGGGCGCATGACGCCCACGCGGCACGAGCAATGAAGGCTCGCTACGAGGCCTGCCCCCTAACGCGCTACTGTTAGGGGACAGTCCCGACATATAAATCTCGTATGGGCGTCCATCGCCTCCACCATGGCGGCTCGTGTCCCATCGCCCTGTGGCATGAGCGACCACCCCGTCTTTGCATAGGGCGACGACCTCCGCGGTCTCCCTAACAAAGTCCATAGTGGCACAGGCGTCCATCGCCTCCACCATGGTGGCTCGTGTCCCATCGGCCCTGTGGCATGGCGACCACCCCGTGGTGCATAGGGCGTACGACCTCCGCGGTCTCCCCTAACAAAAGTCCATAGTGGCTTGGGCGTCCGTCGCCTCCACCATGGCGGTTCGTGTCCTACTGGCCCTAGGGCATGAGCGACCACCCTTGTGGTGCGTAGGGCGTACGACCTCCGCGGTCTCCCCTAACAAAAGTCCATGGTGGCTTGGGCGTCCGTCGCCTCCACCATGGCGGCTCATGTCCTACTAGACTTAAGGCATGAGCGACAAATTTGGTCCAGTACCAAGTTGATAGATGTGTTGAGGACTCGTCCCCCTTAGACTCCAGGCCAGGCGCCGAACGACCTCTGAGTCCCCGCACACCTAGCTTCATTGTTTTGCAAGGATTAACCACTCTCATGCATTCCCGATCATAACAAAAAACCCACATACGGGGTAAAAGGGCTTCATTGCCCTCATAGTTCGATGCCCCACGACTTAGCCTCGTGGGCGCCACCGGTGTGCCCGTGACTTACTGTCAGGGGCACACGTCTAAGGTGCCCATTAGTTAGCCTCATGGACACCTCTAAGTCCACTGGGGGGCTACCATCCCCAGTGGCCATTCAGTGCCCCACGACTTAGCCTCGTGGACGGCACAGATGTGCCCGTGATTTACTGTCAGGAGCACATGTCTAAGGTGCCCATGAGTTAGCCTCATGGGCACCTCCAAGTCCACTGGGGGGCCACCACCCCTATGGGCCTTTTGGTGCCCCACGACTTAGTCTCGTGGACACCCCTTTGATATGTCCATGACTCAGTCTCATTGGCAGCTCGAATCATGTACCGTCGACTTGGCTCGAATATTGATCAAGGACCATCATGCTCGTATAAGGCTATCACCTCGGAGATCTTAGTATCGAAAGTGATGGGACTCTACTAGTCCCTCGGCAACACTTCAATCAATGCTCATGTCAAACGAATGTTATCTTGCTACAAGAAATAAGTGTTGATCATTCATTCTTTCCCGCAGAGACGCTCGTGTTATCTACCTGTCACTGCAACGTTTCTAGCTCGAACTGCAGCGATCCTGAGGAGTTCTACTTCGATAACTATCATCAAGCCGCGGAGCAAGAGGAGGACAACTTCACCTACACGAGCTTCTCTCCAACGCATTGCGCCTCGAAGGCTATGCCTCGGCTCGTGGCGCAGCGTCAAGACTTCGCCTACATCGCTTCGCTTGACGGCCTTGCCGCCCGGCCTCGAAGGCTATGCCTCGGCTCGGCGGCCTCATCGTTCAGACTTCGCCTACATAGGCTTCACTTTGGCCTTTGCGCCGGCCTCGAAGGCTATGCCTCGGCTCGGCGACCTCGCGTCTAAAACCGCCTACTTTGGCTTTGAAGTCTATGCCTCATTGGCGGGCTCGCGTCAAAGGCTTCGCCCGACGCACCGCAGTCCTCGAAGGCTATCCTCGGCCGGCTGGCCTCGAAGCCTGTGAGTAGCCGCGGGTATCGAGGACACGCAAAGCGCGCGCGAGGGTACACAGAGCCCTCGCGTTCCCTCACGCGTGCCCTCACACCCGAGCATTCTTATTTGCCTTGGGCGCCCGCTAGCGCCCAAGGGCGGAAAACTACACTATCGAGGAATCAGACCACCTCCGGATGAAAATGATCTATACTTCGACAAGTGCGCACAAGGGCGTCGTGAGCCCCTTGCCGGCGCGCCACTAACCCACTAGAAGTGGTTTGAGGCCTACTCAGACGCTTCTACAGCGCGTGTTCTGCAGACATCCTTGACTATACCTGTCGCGGGGCCCCGCGACTCGCGGCGCCAGCGCCTGCAGCCAAATGTCCGAAAGTGCCTGGCGATGTGCACAATGGTTCTCCGGCTCGACTATACCCCATGCGGGGCCCGCGACTCGCGGCGCCTAATGCCCTGCACCAAATGTCCGAGTGCCACTGGCGATGTGCATGATGGTTCTCCGAAGCCAAGTCGTCGATTGCGACGCCTTTTCTCCGGCCGAGTCCTCGAGAAAAGAGAACATAGAAAGTTGGAGTTTTAGTTTTGATCTTTGCATTTTGCAGATTACAAGCTCAGCCAAGACAAGCGATCACATACACTGGGCCTCATGGTGCCCCACGCCTGTCTTGCCCTCGCGCCTTCGTGCCCTCGGGGTCTCGGGACCCTGGAAGCCTCATGCCTTTGTGCCCGCAGGCCCTCGGGGCCTCGAGACCCTCGAAGCCTCGCACCCTCATACCCTCGAGGCCTTGTGCTCTCGGGGCCTCGGGACCCTCGAAGCCTCGCACCCTCGTGCCCTCGGGGTCTCGGGACCCTCGAGGCCTTGTGCCCTCGGGGTCTCGGGACCCTCGAAGCCTCGCGCCCTCGTGCCCTCGGGACCTCGAGACCCTCGAAGCCTCGCACCCTCGGGGCCTCAGGACCCTCGAAGCCTCGCGCCCTCGGGGCCTCAGGAGCTTCATACCCTCGCACCCTCGTGCCCAAGACCTTCGTAAAACCCTCGCACGTACCCTCGTGCCCGAGGTCCTCGCGTGCCCTCACGCGCCCGTGCCCTCGCTCCCGAGTCTTATTGTTCACCATCAACAAGCAAAACAACAAAATACAAAAACAAGCATCAAAGAAGAATTTGAACAATGTGAAGCCGTTTACAACATCGAGAAGCGCACAATCTACGCCAACGCCTTCTTTGTTGACACTTTTATCCCACCATAGATCCTCTCGTACGAGGGGAAGGCAAAATGAACGATCTCACCGGCGTCCATCATTCTCCTCCCACGGTTCGTCGACAGCCCAGTGACATAGGACCTGCCGACGAGGTACCAATCGCGCCCCACTGGGAACTCACCAAACTCCGCTTCCGGCGGCGCCGCCACCATCATCCAATCGCTCGGCGGTGCAGACGCAATCGTCCTGACCGGCCGCGGCCCATACATCTCCATAGCCTCCGCTAGCGGCACGGCTCGGATCGGCCTCGGGTTGAGGTACGACACCGAGTGGGTCATCGTGAGATCGATGGTCTCCACCTCGTCCTCACGAGGCCGCTTCTTCGACCGCAGCACAATGCTTATGGCGATGTCCTGCATCGGAGTTGCACCCTTCTTGGGCGCATCGGCGTTCCATTTATCCCCCTTCTTGATCCGATGCACCATCAAAGACGGGTCTTTGACGGGCAAATCACAATCAATCGGCTCCCTCTTGACCTTAACAACTCTCGCGAAGGAGCCAACTGAATCTTGGCTTCCCATGATCTCGTCAGGGGCTTCAACCTTCACCGGAGGTGGTGTCGGAACGACACCGCCAACGTCGTTCTCCGCCTTGATGAGAGGAGCAGGCGTCGGGGCGGCACCACCACCGCGACCTTTCTTGGGGTCGTCGGCGCCCTCATCGGCGGCCGCCGCTGCGGTGGCAACACCGAGCGTGCCATAAACGCGCTCCTCGGTGATCTTTGCCGCCGCCCCGCCGCCCAGCCAGACCAGCGTGGAGCCCTTGCCGCCAAGAACAGTCGCCCGCCGGCGTCGACCAGAGCATGCCGCCATGGCCTGCGCCTCCGCAAGCGGCGCCGTCTCTGCCCCTCGCCGGACCGTGCCACCCACAAGACGCAGACGCAAGCCGACGACCTCTGCCCGGCTTCCGCCTCGACCTCCGACCTCCGACCTCGACCTCCGAAGGCGTGCCGTCTTGCCTGGCTGGCCGAGCCGCCAGAGTCGCCGAAGCCACGGAGCCACTGCTTCTTTCTGTTGGAGAAGAAATGGGGGAGAGAAAGACAAGCAAGAGAATACTGGCTCCCAGTGGAGATGAAGAGAGAAGCTCGTGGAGATAAAGAGGAATAGAAGTAAAGCAAAGGAACAAAGAAAGAACCAGGAGATTCGGGTGAACCAAATAGAGGGGATAGAGAGGCTGGAGTAAAGAAAATGCCTCGCCTTGGATTCCACGAGACAAAGAAAAAAAAAAGGTCCCGGTCCACTTGCCTTGGATCCCCACCTGGAGCCTGGCACTGCAACGACACAATGTCCCTCGGTGGGCAAACATGCATCCTCAGATGGAAAAAGCAAAAGCTCTCCATACAACTCAAAAGGACAGCAGTTGCAGCACTTTGAAAGAAAGAAGCTGCTGGCACCTCACGTAAATATAATGAAGGAGAACATAGAGACTAAGTCTTGTCTAGTCGTGTCAAAGGACGGCGGGACCCACAAAGGAGCTTCTAGTTCATATCTACTCGAAGATCCTGCTGTGGAACGCTCTACAGCCTCGGCGCCCCGCACAACATCGCGGTATCGCGTCCTCGCACCCTTGCACCCTTGTGGCTCCCTCGCATCTTTAGAGCATTCACCACTTCGTGTGGCCCCCTCGACGGCCACCTCGTGCCTCCGGAGCCCCCCGTGCCTCCGAAGCGTCCACCACACACCCTACGAAGCCCTGCTCCCGAGCGCCCGGCGGCACAACGTGCCCTGCGACGCCCACAAGACCGGAGGAGCCCCGTCCGTCGGAATGCAACTACCATTCAGAACCACCAAGACCTTTTTGGAGTATCAACCTCTACGCGAAAAGCACAATTCAAGATTGCCCCTCTGGCGTTCCCCCAAAACACCAAGGGGCAGGGGGGCTAGTGTTGGAAGAATAATTCGTCTATCATACTGACGGGGCCCGCCTCTCAGAAGATACGCATACAGGCCCGAGAAATGCTATTGTGCTCATAAAAGACTGTATTACCCCTTGCTAGTACTCATAATGTAACTATCCCCCAAGGGGTATTCCCGTCATTTATGCAAAGCTTGGGAGCCTATAAATACCCCATGTATCCCTCCTTTCAAGGGATGGCTCTCTTGAGCAATAAAGAGACATGTTAAAACCTGGTGAGCCCTCGGGCTCCTCCCGAGGTAACCCCTTGGCTCACCGACAGAGTAGAGGCGGTCCTCTCGGACCCCGAACTCAGATAAAATCCTCGTGTCATTTTTTACCCTCGTGGGCGATGGCTGTTAGACTACCGACGCCCACCCCCTCACTTGTGTTTGGTTTTTACACCTACAACAGTATGCGGCCCAGGAGGAACAAAGGGAGCATGCCAGAAGGCCACCTCCCCGCAATGACGCCACCCTCCGTAGCAGCAACCCCTACCACAACATCCTAACCGAGCATTCACCGCAACACCCACCAGAGGGGGAGATGCCGCCCCTATGTTGGTGCAGGGACAGATGCAAGTTCTTCAAGTCCAAGCACCGGCTCATCCTGAGCATGTATTACTGGGGTTACGTGAACTACTCCTGCTACTATCCCAACCGCTGTTAGGACACGAGCCGCTATCGGCAGCCGGTAAGGACAAGTTACAGTATGTTCCCTTACCATTTCTCTTTCAAAGTACGCACTAACAACCTCTCTCGTCTACCCGTGGTCCTTGGATCCGCTATGTGGCTACCGCAAGTGGATCGACCTAGAGATCCACCCACATGACCAGTGGACTCTCGACTGCGATGAGTGGGATGCCAACAGGGACCACGAGAGGAGGGAGGAGGAGCGCCGCACCGAAGAACACAGCGAGCGTATCCGGTGGAAGACGCAGACCCATCTCGAGGCATGCAGGTGCAGGGAGCGCGAGGCTTGTGAGAGGGAGTGCGAGAAAAAGAGGGAAATGGCGACCGAGGCCAAGGCAGCCGGTGAGGAGTACAATGCCGAGCTTGCAAGGAAGGGCAAATGGGCTCGGTCCACGCAGTAGTCTGACCCTCTTCGTCTATATGTCCCATGTATTTCTAATTCCCTAAAGGCATACGTGTATTGTCCTTAGTTCGTTAGCCTGCTTGCCATATAACTCCTTGTCAGATCAACTGTCGTGTTGTTATCGTTGCACTATTTCTCCAAAGTTCTCCACCGTGTATGAATTTCCTGGTGCATCGCAATATCACTTATCTTTGTACTTACAAATCATTGCTACCTTTATCGTCCTCACAAAATTCTTCAGAAATTTAGCGCACTACAACAACATACGATGATCACAAAATGTTATTGTGAGTCTGACAAATTTTATACACTTGAGATTCTACAAAAATCACAAACGGACCAACCAACCTTGTCACCATCCTTTTATTTTTTTTTTAAATAACATCCTAGAAACATGATTTGCTAAATGTATTACCTACAAAATTTGACATTTATTCCCATAAAATTATTCCAATCGGATTAATAAAATAGTAAAGCTATTACTTAAAATCACCCAATGGTTCAGCGACTTTATATGAGTCGCTCAACCATTGGGCAACTAAGTACAGTCGCTTAACCAAAGAGCGACTAAACCCGTGTCGCTCTGTCGTTGGGTAGCTTTTTCTAGTCGTCCAACGGTACAGCGATTGATGATTATTTATGTTAAAAAATAAATTAGTATTATTTCTGTAATTCTAAATAAAAATAGATTATTAAAAAAAATCCAAAGTAGATAGTGTGGGAATATAGTAAAATTCAACTTTTGCCTAATATACTAAACAAGGGAATCAATTATACCTATTTCATGTGATGCTACAGACAATGCCAATTTGGCACCATATCTGAAAGTTCATGACATGGAACATAAGTATCTGCATAAACATTAGGACTAATACATGGCTGCTGCACCTCTTGGAGCTAATGTGTATTTAACCAATGCCCTGTCATATCTCCTAGGAACTAAGAAGTGACCACCATATTTATATAATGTGGAGTTGGACACCAAGATGGATCACTAAATGACCATTAGGCAGTTGACAAACTCACAAAATGATTGCTTGCAAGCTCAATACAACATTTGCAGTATTTCATTCTGATGATGGGATCACATACATGAATGTGGGCGTAAGCATGTGAGTTACTTGATTTAACAAGCAGTTTATCTTTTTGTGGCTAGCTGGTTGCCTGTGGTGAGCTCTATGGTGTTGTTTGCTAAATTTGGCAACACATGTTGTTAGACCATGTGGCTAGGTCTAGTATATTTTAGTTGATGAATAATTGACAATGTTGGGAACTGATATTATTTGAGGTGTGTGGTGTATGTGGACTAATGTCGGTCAAGTTGGGAAGAACTTGTGCCGGAAAAAGATGGTGTTTTGGTCTTTGCATGTGCAGGGTAACTCGGAGGCGATCGTGGTCTACGGCGGTGACCGGGAGATGGCTTGGTGCGAAGTCATGGTCCAGAGGGTCGAGGATGCTGGAGGAGGCGATCGGGCTCGAGTTAGGGCGCGTGGAGATCAAAGATGGATGATGCGTGTTGGAGCTACGGAGGTGCGGTCCAGAGGCTGCGACACAGATAATTTTGGGGTGTTCAAAATTAAAAGGCTAAGAAAAATTAGAAAACTAGAATGTTGGGCTGCATATATGGGCTTAGCGTGAAATTTGCTTAGGTGTGATATGCATTGCGTATTTGTCACGTGGATGTGTGGAACATGTTTAGGTTTCCTAGTCAGTTTTGGAGTCTAGGGTCTATTTAAGCGTGATAAGACTTCCCGTGAGGGGAGGGAGGCGCTGTTAGGGTTATATCCAGAAGAAACGCATTATTTGGTCTCGCGGCGGCCGAGGCTTTGAAGGAAAAATTTCCGGCGGCAGCGTTGTCTCGTTTTCTCAATCGGGGCACCGACAAGTCATTGCTCTCGCACGACATCATCGGTTTGTGCCACTACAATTTTCTAGGTCTCGCACGGTTGCCTCTCTTCTCGCCTCGGTTGGTGTGCCATCACGTAGCAGAGTTTCCCGCAGTCTAGTTGCTCCTCATCAATGTGCATCTTGCCTCGGTCTGCGTGTGGCACAACAACAGCACATCGCGTCCTTTCTTCTCTCTCTCGGTCGTTGGTCAGCAGCAGCATTGTTGGTTTCCAAGAGAAAGAAGAGCGCCTGAAAGCTGCGTCTTCGGTTCTATAAATTCGCTATAGTAGTGTGTACTGTAACTATAGTACCTAAAGCTGCTACAGTACACATCCAGCTTGCTACAGTACCAAGAAAATTGTCTTTTTGTTTGTTTGTTTTTTGTTCTTGCTATATTAGCAGGTTGAAAACTCACATGACAGTAGATTTGAGGAAAAAGCTTCCACTAGGGATTACAGTTATTCGCCCTCTCTGATTGTCATTAACGATCCTACACATGTCAATATAAATATAATAAGAAGGTCAACTCTTACATATCATAAGACTAACTACTCAAGACTCCAAAATGTATGTAGTGCTTACATGTTTCACAAACTGCAATAAAACAAATAAATACAAATAATCCAGGGCGGTTCACGCACGCACCTTATCCCTATAGAGCTGCGCCACACCATCGAATCCCTTGTCCATGAGTTTCCTCAGGTTCTGCGGCCCGACTCCGGCAATGGCGAGCAACTCCCCGCTCCTCATCGCCGCATCGCCCCGACCTCTCTGCCTCCTCTCCGGCGCAATACAACCCCTACCTTCCCCGACATGAACACCCAGTTTTTTTTACGAAATACCATGTATATAGTAGGTATAGGTATATATACATTCTATATATTATAGTTAGAGGATTCCCAGCAAAACTGTTGTGCCACGTCATCCTCTTATTTTCGACTCTCCGCTCTTGCTCCTAATGTATACTAGCCGTTGGATCTGTTTGTTCCCCACTGAGACAAAATAGCAACCAGGTCCTTCGAGAAATGTCCAAATTCTTTGACTTGCCTCCCTCGTCCATTTTGTTTACAATCCGGCCCCTAGCGCGGCCTGCCACTCCACCCCACCCCACATCGCCTCCTCCCCGTGTGCTCCCCTACTGTCGCCTTCGTCTCCGTCTATGCCTCCTCTTTGTGCACTGTCGTGGCGTCGCTGCCTCCCTCCCTTCCTTAACACCACCGCCTTCAACGGCACCACCATGGTGGGAAGGGAGCACCTGGCCTGGAGCACAGTAGGCCAGCAACGCGCGGCGGCCAGGGAGCCGAGAGGCTGGAGGGAGCGCTCTAGCTCAGCGTCGACCGGGTCGCCGGTGCGATGGGGCCGGCAGGTCAGGCTGTACACAGTGCACGTGACACAACACAGATGCATCCCAATTCCCGATTCAACAATTTATTTAATATTGTTTGAGTCATTATTGATGATGAGTCATGCCTTTTGTGAAATGTAGATAGTAGAGATTTGAAAATTTGTTTAACATCATATAGTGCCCCGTCATCAGATGCCAATTGTTTGACATCATTCGTTCGTAATTGTAAATTAATAGTAAGTTAGTAAGTTCGTCGAGTGCTGCCGCTGTTAATTCTTGTTCTTGCCGTGAGCCATCTAAGTAGTATGTAGTAGTTATGGAACCCACCAGGTATTCCAAACTCAGACTTCTCCATGTCTGAGCAGGCTTTGGATTGTCAGATACTCAATGCGTCATCTTTTTGGTCCTTGACTCCATGTACCACTCTAGATGGTTTATTCTCGCGAATATGCCCCCTTGCTTATTTTTTCTGACATCATTCCGAGGATATACTCTGAATTAGTCTTCTCTCCTCTCTCGTTTTCCAGTTCTGGCTAGGTTCAGGGTTTCTTGCCTTCTCATCTCTCTCACTCTTCTCCCATGGATCTTTGTAGCTCTAGTGAGATGCGCTGATTAATGCAGCCCTGAACTTGTTTTGTTGGTTGTCATCTAACCATCGATCCATGCTTTGGTTGTGTGTTGTGTGATGGTGGTGGTTAGATGACCATCAGCAAACATGTTCTCGAGGCATGCATCCCGGACGTTTTTCGTGTTTGCTCTCGTCTTATTGCTTCTTCTGGCATTTGTTGTGAGCTTGGTCTGTCATCTGTGATGAATTATTATTCTGGATTGACCCCTGAGGTAAGATGAAACGCTGCAAATGCAGGCCATGGTTGCTTGCTAGCTTCTTGCCCTCCGCACCGCCCGGCCTCCTCCGCGGGCCCATCGTGTCCACCGGCGCCGGCCGTTTCAGCGCGCGCAGGCTGCAGCTCGTGCGTCTCTCGCGGGACCAGGTGGGCCGCGTCGTCGAGCTGCTCAACGAGGCCTCGGCGCGGATGCAGCGGCGGCGCGCTCTGGGGGAGGAGCTGAAACGGGGCCACCCACGCGGCGCTCGACCGCCACGCGCGCGGGGACGCGTCGTGGGCCGAGGGCATCGGCACGCCCTACCTGCTCGGCGTCCTCCACCGGATGCAGCGCGCCGTCGACTCCACCATACGCCCGCTGCGGGAGCTCAGGGCCATCGTCGACCGCCTCAACGGCCGGAGGACCAAGACCAGAGGGGGCTCGGCGCCACCGGCTCCTCCGTGTCGTCGCAACGTCGCGGTGCACGGCGACGGCGTGCAGCCGCAGGTGGTTGCAAGGCCACGGCACAGGCGTACTAGAAGCGTCTAACTAATAAAAAGCCCAAGCGAAAACCTCGAGCCTACTAGGACGGCCCATATGTATCGCATAAGCAAACCAATCTGACTTGCAACTTGCAATGATGGGCCCAACCCTAACCCGAAACTAAGTTGATCGGCTTTTCAAGGCCCAGGCCATGATCAGGTTGTCATAGCTTCTCTCGTATAATCTACTCTTGCTAGTGAGGCCCTGTCTGCGGAGCCGGCTGAAGAACTATTTTTGTCAAACTGAGCTGAAATGCAGCTACAGCTGATGGCTTTTTGAGCCAGCTGAAAAGCTGTTTTTGGCTTTCTGAGCTGAAAAGTAGTGGGTGACTGTAATTTTTTCTGAGATGTCGTTTGACAACCTGGTTTTTGTTAGGCTGGCTAGCTGTTGCATGAATGATGAAATATCTAAAATATCTTTGAGGGTTTCAAATATTTTTTTGTGTGTTGATTTAGCTTAAATATTGATTTTTTTTTTGAAAATCTTTATATATAAAAGGAGACGGGAAGTGAGAGCTCCGGCCTGGCCACGTCACCAGCTAAGATTCCTCCTGTCAGATGCACGCCAGACGGCCAGGATGGCATGGAGATGAGCGCCTGCGCTTGGGACACGTTGCGTGGCCTTAGCCCCTCTTGCGTCGGTTCTTCTCGCTTCCTCTCTCCGTCGAGGCTTCAGGCGCTCTCCTTTTCCCCTTCCTTTCTCCGCCATGTCTGCCCGTCTTGCATGCACCGCCTCTCTCTCTCCATCGCCTCCTCCATAGCCGCCGCCGCTCCCTCTTCTTCTTACGCTCATCCTCGATCTCCTCCCCATCACCGCCTCGGCGCCTACCCTCGCCCTTTTCCCTTCCGCCTCGATCCTCCCTCCCGATCGCGCTTTGCCCTCCTCGGCCGCGCACGCCCCATTCCGTCCACTTACCGCGTCCGCGTCGATCTATCTCCGCGCCGGTTTCTGTTCTTGGCGTGTGTTCACAGAATCGCGACCCATCCACTCCTCTCGCTTTCTCGTCATTGCTCCTCCTTCCATGGCGTAGAGCCACCTGTTGGGTGGCCGAGGTGGAAGCTGGCTGGCCATGAAGTGAGCGCCAGAAAGGTCGGCGAGCGCATCAGCGGCAAGGAGATGGCTCGAGATAAGACTCTGGGTTTACGCCTTCCTCCTCCTCATGTGGTGGAGGCGCCAGCATGGCGACGTGCTCACCGTCGACCACGTGCGTAACGCCATCTACTCCAACCGCGCGCCATCTTCCCCGTAACCTCTCGCGTGAGCCTCCCAAACACCGACTTTTATGCAACTCCTTTTGCTTGTTTTTGATTCATTGTTTTGGGGAATTTTCGAGTTGTTTGATGTCAGATCGTTGAGATCCCATGAATTTCATGAGTCGTTATGGTCGCCTATGTACATGTTTACTATGAAAAGGGGTTGGGATCACGGTGAATTGGGTGGATTTCTTGTTAAGATGAGTAAAATATGCTATAGGTTGAGATCATCTTTGCTAGGAATGGCAATTGGCGACTCATAGATTATATCGATGTACTACTGATGCAGACTGAGGCTATTATGTTTGTATATTTGCCAAATTAATTGGCTTAGCTTGCCTTCACATGCAGTTCCCAATTTACAATCATGTCGTTCAGTAGAACTCCTGCCCATTCAGTGAAAGGATGATAGTAGAAATTGTGGAATAAGCCATACATGC
The DNA here is from genome assembly GCA_036346405.1 of Phyllostachys edulis. Lineage (NCBI taxonomy): Eukaryota > Viridiplantae > Streptophyta > Magnoliopsida > Poales > Poaceae > Phyllostachys > Phyllostachys edulis. The sequence goes on from CM070551.1 coordinate 29,807,662, forward strand.
TATATAGGCGATTCAAATTACATTTTATACGCTATGAATGAAAATGTGTGTGCTCTTCGAGTTATGACACTTTCGATTACGTTAGACGACATATGTGGGATCGATAGTTGTTTCATCCGCTAAGTGTGCTATGGTGCTCCTAGGTATCCATCAGAATGAATGGTCTTCTGCAACTCAGCATTTTTAGTTTCTTTCCTGCAGGGGATTCAAGTTGAAAGTCTATTGGATGAACAAAATGAGGAAGCCGATGAGTTCGCCACCCGGCAAGATTACGAAGTTGAGGAATTTAAAGCTCTACTACGCCACAAAAAAAAAACGTTCTGATTTCTTGAGCAGGCTCCATAAGAGCCAACCTTTAGTGATATCAACATAACTCATGAAAAAGCTAAGTTATTGACCACGGAGACCTCAAGGAAGGGCTAAGCTTGAGCGACTTTGTCTGCAACTACTTTCGATCTTGTCTGTCCGGAGGTGCGATTATTGATGTCTGGGTCATTGATAGTTCATCTGCAAGCATTGGAGAAACTAATCGGCCGAATGGCAAAAGTACTCTGCCATTGCATCGGCTATACCAAACAAGGACCAAGCGAAATTGTAAGTAATCATTATTATTCTCTGTTGTTTGGAGATAAATTTTTAAAACAAGTTTAATTCTTGTTTGTTTAACTCCATCTTGATTAGGGTGATTAGATCATGTCGAGATGGTATCAACAAGTTGGTCGAGTCACTTGATGAGGGTTTCCAAGTGTTTCAAAGTCTCAACCGAAAAGTAAAATGAGGAGATATCGACTTTGTTGATAATCATGGCGGTCGAAATGCTTTCACACTCAAGCACACATGCACGATTAGCGTTGTTTTTGTGTTAGTAGTGTGATTACTAGTGAGGACACTCAAGGGCGACGAATAATGTATTTAAGATGTTGAATTACTGTTGCTCTTGTTTCTCTGCGAGTCAAGAAAGAGTTTCTTGACAAGCTTGGCTTAAATTACTCACCGGTACTCAACTTGATATTCTTTTGTCGATAGTACAATTCTATTTGTTCAAGCACCTCTCCTTCCAGCTTCTCTACACTCAGCTGCTCTTCGGGTTTCTCTACGTCTTTGTGCTAGGCAATTGTGAAAGTGATGGTGACCCCAATAACTAAGGTTTGTGTTGCTTTCAAGTTTAAGGTCATTAGTGATCTTCGTTTTGTTGCATATATCTAGCTTTTTAGAAGAAAAAAAAGGAAAAAAGGGACACTTTTTGTCTTGCAATCGGGGAAAAAAACAAGAAACAACGGTGCATTTTACCTGGATTTATTCATTAGAGTATTAGACAACCATTTGTGTGAATGCTAAGCGCTACGGATTTGTGTAGGTTCTACCAAAGGAAAAGGACATCCACCTTGGAAGATGGCGGGATGATAGTATGACACCATATAAGTATGATTACCTAGAGTAGATCCCTTCTTTTAGCTTCTCTTTATGTTGTTCACACATAAATGTCACGAAATTTTGCTTTCCACTGCCTGACAATCAATAAGAGCTCCACAAGATGTCCTCACTAATGGTTAGGAATGCTATTCTCGATGAAACCACACCTTCCAACAATCTGGAGATACACTTTATAGATACATTAATTCGCCCATTATTCTGCATGTGCAGAATCTTTATGTAAAATTGTATACCGTTTGTTCACCGATTTGTTTCGTTCATATTTTAACTGCATATATCAGAAACTTGTGCTACTAAAAAAATACCTTTCTAGACTTAGTGAATATAAGGCAGCACATACTACAGCGATCATCTCTACTCTATTCATGGAAAGTTAGTGTTGTAATTATGTTATATCTATAAACGATACAGACTACATGCTGACATTAAAAAACCTTTTTTTTCCCTCATGAAAGCCTCACTCATCGTTATTTTTATGCAGTTCACCTTGCGGTTCATTAGAGAACTAACAAATGTGAGATTCAACAGTCTATCTATCGATGTTTATCTCCTATCTGTTATATGTGTCTTCTAAAAAGACTCTCTTTACGTTATCTATAGCAGGAAAATGGAGCTTCCAGTTGGTCTACCCATCACCAGTCCAGACTTTGCACAGTTTCTGCAGTCTCTTAGTAGCTACAAACCAAGTCTATGTAATATGTAATAGCCCAGAACATGTTCAAATACTTTGCAAAAAACTGCATGTAATATATGACTAATCAGTGTATCTTAGACTCTTTTGATATAGTCTCTACTATATTGCTACCTTTTCTTGCTGTTCCATGCTTTCGTTCCTCACAACATACATGTAGAATCTCTCAAATTAATATGACATATTGACAGATCTAGATAGGGATTATTTGTTCTTTCACCTCACAGGTGTATATTATACTATTCCTAATCTAACTATTTTCCTTTCTTTCTATCTGATATAGTAAGCACACACGCACACAGATGTGTGTGTGTGTGTACACACACGAAGCTTCCAAATCGTCATCACACATCAGTTTTTTAATTTTGCCCGTAGCATCGCGCGGGTCTACCGCTAGTATTGATTAAACGACTTAATTTTATTAAATCATGAACAATTGAGCAATATTTTGTAAAGTAAAAGATCACATTTAGAAGATGAACCGCACGTTGCACGTTAAGGGAAATTACAAGTAGGGATAGAAAAAAAAAACTTCGTTAGTGGGGCTCGTTAGCTCAGTTCAAAATTGCTCTAATTATGCTCGTTAATTGGTTAAACATTTAAATGAGTCGATTTCGAATGAAATTGGATTTCGCTCTGACTCGGCTAGGCTCGTTAGCTCGGTTCTAAAAATAGTTTCAAACTATAAATAAAATAATATTAAATTAAATTGTATCAATTTCGAGAAAAACTCGGTAAAATGATTGTGGTTAAGATTTACTTGTGTACGAATTATCGTAGATTGCCGTCAATTGTCGTTAGTTGTCAATAATAGTAGTTAAACGACACCAAACAAGCCATCATTTGCCTTAAGGGCATTTCAGACATTTTTCAACTCAGAAGATCTAGCCAGCCTATCTAAAAGTCAAGCTGTCAAACACCAAACGTTTTTAGCTCAGCCGTTCAGTCCAGTTGGAAACTGTTTTTCAGAAAAACTTGAGAAAACTACGATAGGGCCAAACAAGCCATACATGCAACCTTTGTTCCTCTCTTATTGACAATTCTGTGTTCCAGTGCACTGAGAACCGAGTCCTAAGATATGGATGGCGAGGAGCTTCATTGTCCATTAAATCCTTCCAGATTCTATAAGGGTATGTACAATAGTACAGATAGCTGTTGTCTATAGCAACTCTCTATGTCACCTATAGACAACACTAAAGATAGCTCATACAATGATACAGATAGTTGTTGTTTTTATAGAATACACGATCTTTTAATGCTTTTCTTGTATCTAGTGCTATAGTTGGCTACAGAATTGTAGACAATATCTTTCTCTCTTCGTTATCTTTCAACCACGGCAGCAAAGATCCTATGTGTCAGTGACTATGTACCGCTGACATAAATTCATTGCACATGCTCTAACAAGCAGGAGTGCATTTGCTCATGGCGCTTCCTGCTGATTTGTCGGTGTCGATTGCGCTTCCTGCTGATTTGTCGGTGTCTGAATTTCTTATTGCCCACGGGCTTGCGCTAACCGATAACAATAGTTTTTAGCCCCTGACCAGTGGCATGTCCCCTTCTCTCCCTCCTTCCATGACTCCATTAATCAATCCATTTGTATATTCAGTTAGTCACTCTAACGAATGCCGCTCACTTCATCCTGATTGATTGAGATCTTAGACCTTACACACAAATGCCAGTATCCTAAGCTTTTGTAAACAAGAGTTACTTCTGAATTTTGTCAAGCTATATTAAGAGGCCCACACGTCAGCCACCCAATTGGAGCTTCCCTTACCACCACAATACTTGTATACTTGTCATCACTTTACTGTTGAAATGTCGCTGTACAGCCGTCACTTGGTGGCATCTAGCCAATTACAGCACGATATGAGCAAGAGGATCCGCACATCTAGTCTACTAATCATAGAGGTTTCAACGCTGCATATATAATTGACGCCAACCTCTTGCCAGGCTGAACACGCATGACACTGGGAATAAACAAATCAGAGTAGGAAGAAACCACCGCTAAGCTCGCACTCCATGTGTCCCTCCGTCTTTGACTAGAGAGAGCGACCGACACACATCGCACATGGTTGTTGAGCTTGCAATTTTTGTTAAGCTCTGCTCTGAATCGTTAATTAGCATGTAAAAGAAAACTCGTTTCACTAGACTTTTGTTATATTTCCAGTTTCCACTTGTAATTCTTTCTTCAGACTGAGACTGCAGTGATCATGGTGGTGAAGATAGCAATGCTAGTTTATGCAGTATTGACGCAGATAAACTGCCAGCGTCTGGTTCTATGGATTGTAATTAGTGATGCCTGTTAGTGATCCTGCAGGCCGGGTGTGAGAGCCCTTTGGAACCTGCCATGTATCCAAGACTTGTATTTTGGTTGTTTACTGAACAAATCAAGTCTTGACGGCATCCAATTACAGATATACTCAAAAGAATTACTAACATAAGCACACTACTGACAAGGCATGGTTTCACTACTGTGGAGAGATTAACAAACAGACACACCAAACAACAAATGGATGAAGACAGATTGTTTTGCGTGTTACACACCTGCATGCATGACAAACACACCATCTTAAAATACTACTGACAGGTGCCAAATCATCGTTGGGAACAAGCAGATGGGAGCTTCCTCGATCGCCAGTGCGTGCTCACAACAGCAAAAATGATTTGTTCTTTTGCTCCCATGCACCATGAATCACAAGTAATAAAGCCTATCAAGCAGCATACACCCCACCAGGTGAGGCCACCACTCGCTGTCTCCTGCATGGAGCAGAATATGCCTTCACCAAACACACACATGGAATGAGAAAGCAATGGTTTTTTTCCCCTTCTGATCTTCACTCGGTTTGGAGCGTCTTGGAGTTAAGCACACCGTCGCCGTCTCTACTTGCCTGCGATCTGCCCAGACTGCCCTCCCCCGGGAACGCCGCATCGCAATCCACATGCCAGTCTGTACCGGACAGATCCCGATGACACCTCCAACGAGCAGCAGTTAAAGTAGGGCGATTGAATTGACAAACGCTGCAACAGGTACACGGCACACACGACTAGGGATGATAATGGACCCTATTCCTCATTCCCGATGAAGAATTCACTTATTAGGGGACGGATTTAGGACTACTTTATTCTCCACGGGGATATTAATATGAAAAAAAACATTCCCCATCGGATTTGGTAGGGACGGAGCTGTTCCCCAACTCCCTATCCCCGTTACCCGATGGGCCCCCGATAACACAGTGCATAGCATAGCCCAGTCCAACTGAGTGTATCTTGTATTCCTGTGTATGAGTGTATCTATGAATGATGAATTCATGATTTAGTTGTATGTGTATGACAGTCTGTATGAGTGTATCCATGAATATATAGCTTGAGAAATTTCTCTTTCTTCTGATCGAAATCTAGAAATAGCGATCGAAGCGGCGGGGATGGGGGCGAGATGGGCCCGATAACCCGAGGGGCGAAAACGAGGAAGAATAATCCCGACGGCGGGGATGAAGACAAAGTTGAAGATTTTTTCTTGTCACGAAGATAAAAATAATTCATCACTCTCCGACGAGGAATGGCCCCGTTGCCACCCCTACACACAACTCTCGGGGTCATAATCCCTGTGCGCACAGACGGAAGAGACACGCCGAAATGTTATTCTGCGTACGAGTGAATTTCATGGCCTTACTCAGTTACTCTGCGCACAAGTAATTTTAGTATGAGGTCACATGTACACATCCCCCACACGGTTTAGTCAGTAGTCACCCAGCGCCCCCCCAAGTCAACCCCCTCCCCTCCTCTTCAAATCTCCCCCCAGCCACCGCTCCTCACCCTGCCCCGGGTTCCGCAACCCACCACCGCCAAGAAGAGCACCGCCTCTCATTCACGTGCTGATCGACCGACCCCCCCCCCCCGGCGCGAGCCAACAACCAAGAACCCCCGCAGCGGCCGGCCGGTCACCATGTACTCGGGGAACGCCTGGGGTGGGTCGTTCGATATCGCCGCCGGCGACGGGGCGGAGGAGGACGATCACAGCCGCAACATGGACCTCGACCGCGGCGCGCTGTCCGCGCGGCAGCACATGCACCAGCTGGACGAGACGCAGCAGAGCTGGCTGCTCGGCCCGCCGGAGGCCAAGAAGAAGGACAAGTACGTGGACCTCGGCTGCGTCGTCGTCAAGCGCAAGCTCCTCTGGTGGATCTTATGGGGCCTCGTCGCTGCCTTCATCCTCATCGGCGTCCCCATCATCATCGCCAAGTCCATCCCCAAGAAGAAGCCCCACGCACCGCCCCCCGACCAGTACACCGACGCGCTCCACAAGGCGCTCCTCTTCTTCAACGCCCAGAAATGTGAGTACCACACAACAAAGTCACAAACAAAACAAGAAAAGCTTCCTCCTTTCGATCTCTTATTGAGTTCTTGGTTTTCTTGCTAAAGCAACAATCTTTGATCGGTAGAAACCTAGGCGGATTTGCTGCCCTTGTGTTAGAACCGTGGAATTTGCGTAGAAATTTGCGCACATCAGCATAAATATTTTGCCTTATCTCAAGTGCAAGTTCAAGCAGAAGGGCAAGTGTATGCAACCGTCGCGTAGTAAAACCCCACAAATGGAACGTTCTGTCCTGTTCACTGTCCCTACACCTTCGCAGAAAGTGACAAGCTGGTATGGAGAGAAATCTCCCAAACTCCAATTGCCCTTGCTGATTGGTGAATCTTGGCACGTTCACGCACATGTAGGCCAGCCAATTGATCCATTCTTTAACTTAGCCCAAAACACGGTTGGCTTTAGAGTGTGGATCAAAGTAAGTGTGTAGAGATCTTGCTGAATACCCCTACTTCTAGATCTTGCCGAATGGTCTGTCTGTGGATCTTGCCAGATACTCTGTACTTGTATATGTCGATCTTGTCATATATTCTCTGTACTGTTCAGTTCATTTGTTCATAATATACTAGTCATTTAATTCTGATCTGCATGATGAAATTTCAGTTTATTAACTTGCAAGATTAACCAGGTCTAGTCAGAAAATTGGATACTGGAGTTTCAATCTCACATCATCTTGCCCCTCTTCTCTGTGACAGCCGGCCGGCTTCCGAAGAACAACGGCATCCCGTGGCGCGGGAACTCCGGCCTGTCGGACGGCTCCGACCTGACGGACGTGAAGGGTGGCCTCGTCGGTGGCTACTACGACGCCGGCGACAACATAAAGTTCCACTTCCCGATGGCGTTCTCCATGACCCTGCTGAGCTGGTCGGTGATCGAGTACAGCGCCAAGTACAAAGCCATTGGGGAGTATGACCATGTGAGGGACCTCATCAAGTGGGGCACCGATTATCTGCTTCTCACCTTCAACTCCTCTGCTTCCACCATCAACAAAGTCTACAGTCAGGTAACTCAAATTCTCCGATGCTGAAAATTGCACCGTGGAAATTTGGTTCTGCGCCACTATAAAGTATGAGCCAATATATGGAATCAAGAAAACATGTAGAATATTTGATTGCGTCCGTTAAAAGAAAGAAAGAAAAGGGTAATTCTGAGCGCAAAAGCTGTAATTTGTCATGGCATTTTAACTGTAGTTCTGAAAGAAGATTTCACCATAGCGACGCTTTTGACTTTGATATGCAACAATGCAACTGGCCAGAACAACCTTTTCCATTAACAAGAAGGGTTGATGGGCATACCTAACAACCTTTGACTCCACCACATCAGCTCAATAGATTAAGGTTGAACACCCAATCATCTACATGTGCATAATGGGCCGTGCCATGTTCCTAGAGGCAATACTATATTCACTACTGTTTGCTTCCTCTATCGTGTGATCTACAACAAGAGATAATCGAAAATATCCAAATGCTAGAGGGCCTAGCTGTTAATTTTGGCTGTTGAGATCTGACCTGTCTTAGCATAATAGACCTTTAACATTTTGATATACTGGCAAAGAAGTAACATTTAACATTCCCTCACGTTGGATTCACAATCACAAGCTCAGCAGTATCAGTTACACTTGATTTGAGGCTCACCTTGCCACCTTGGCTTGGTGTCAAGGCGTCCTTGCCTTGGTGTCAAGTAGTATTGACTTGACTCGTTCTTGCTCCTGCAGGTGGGTGTCGCAAAGATCAACGGCAGCACGCCGGACGACCACTACTGCTGGAACCGGCCGGAGGACATGGCGTACCCACGCCCCGTCCAGATGGCCACCTCGGCCCCCGACCTCGGCGGCGAGATTGCGGCAGCCCTCGCCGCCGCCTCCATCGTGTTCCGCGACAACGCCGCCTACTCCAAGAAGCTCGTCCGCGGTGCGGCCACCGTGTACAAGTTCGCGCGCGACTCCGGCCACCGCACCCCCTACTCCAAGGGCAACCAGTACATCGAGCCCTACTACAACTCCACCAGCTACTGGGACGAGTACATGTGGAGCGCCGCCTGGATGTACTACGCCACGGGGAACAACAGCTACATCAGCTTCGCCACCGACCCGCGGCTGCCCAAGAACGCCAAGGCTTTCTTCAGCATCCTCGACTTCTCCGTGTTCAGCTGGGACAACAAGCTCCCCGGAGCCCAGCTGCTCCTGTCGCGGCTGCGCATGTTCCTCAACCCCGGCTACCCTTACGAGGAGGAGCTCTCGGGATACCAGAATGCCACCAGCATCAACATGTGCATGTACCTCCCCAAGTTCGCCGCCTTCAACTTCACCAGGGGCGGCCTCGCCCTCTTCAACCACGGCAAGGGGCAGCCGCTGCAGTACGTCGTCGCCAACTCCTTCCTAGCCTCACTATACGCCGACTACATGGAGTCCATCAACGTCCCCGGATGGTACTGCGGCCCCAACTTCATTACCACCGACGACCTCCGCGCTTTCGCCAAGTCTCAGGTAATTAAATGACAAACATCATATCGATCGGAGAGTTAATTTGCTGAAGAATGCATTCGTAAGTTTCTGACGCTCAATTTTGTTTCGTGAAACGTACAATGCGCAGATCAACTACATTCTTGGGGATAACCCGAAGAAGATGAGCTACGTGGTGGGGTACAGCAAGAAGTACCCGAGGCACCTGCACCACCGCGGGGCATCGACGCCGCACGACGGCGTCAAGTACTCGTGCACCGGCGGGTACAAGTGGCGCGACACCAAGAATAACGACCCGAACCTGCTCACCGGCGCGATGGTCGGCGGGCCGGACAAGAACGACGCGTTCAAGGACTCGCGCAACACCTTCGGGCAGAACGAGCCGACGATGGTGGGCAACGCCGGCCTGGTGGCCGCCCTGGTGGCCATCACCAACAGCGGCCGCGGCACGAGCGTCGGCGCCGTCGACAAGAACACGATGTTCTCTGCCGTGCCGCCCATGTTCCCCGCCACGCCGCCGCCACCGTCCTCGTGGAAGCCATGAGGGATATCTAGCCGACCGAGTGTACACGTAGCGACCGTGGTGGAGGAGGATCCGATGCTGAGTAGATCAAGAAGGGGTTCCGATCGGTTGGTTTGGTCATACAGTTTTTTTTTGGTGATCATGCAAAATTCTTTTGTACCATACAGGTTAACAACTGTGGCAAGCTGTACTGTTGGTGACATGCGTCATGCATGATCTGTAGATGTTTTTATGCATAATCGAGTATGAATGGATTTATGTTCACAATGTCACTGTGTCTGAACATTCGTGCTGTCGCGCCTGGCAGTTGGCAACACGAAGATGGGATGAGAAATAGGGATGTCTATTGGGCGCGGCGGGTACAGGTAGTGCTTGTCCATATCCATACCCGCGACCTCAATTTCCGCTCACGGATATGCCCGTGAAGGACGATGGGCGAAGAACCTCGCCTATGCCCATCGCCCGCGGGTACCCGTCGCCCGTGGGTATGCCCGTTTACCTGTGAACTTCTTAGATAATGCTAAGTATCCTCTGCGCCGCGCCTCGCTGCCGTGGCGGCGCCATGTGGTCCTTATCGTCGTCGACCCACTTCGATAATGTCGCTTCACGGTGATGGCCCGCCGCCGCCTCCCTCGTCTCGCCGATCTCCTCCGTCTCGAACTTGCCATCCTCCTGCGCCGCTTGACCACCTCGGCGTCCGCGTGCAACACGAACCTAGCGGGGAGGCCGGGGTAGGGCGCGACTCCGCTCCTCCACATGCGGCTCGCCGCCCCTCCGCGCCGCCCGGAGATCGAGCGCAGCGTGCTCGCCGAGCTCCTCGCGGATGGCGCGCGAACCTGGCGGCCTCCGAGACTCCCGAGGTGTATCTTCTCGAGAGCCGGCCAGAACTGGCGGCGGAGCGTCTTTGTCGGAGAGCAGTTGCTAGGTCTCGGCGAGGTGCCGCCGCTGTGGTTCTGCGGATGCGGGCGGTGGCGACATGGGCCAGCCTTGACGACAGCAGTCTTCTGCGCCCATGCAAGCAGTCGGCACCGTGGGAGGAAGCGTATTCGCCGTAGAGAGAGCTCGAGAAGAGGTTGAGGAGGGTCTTGGTGCTCGGCGCGGTGCCCTAGGAGGCGATCATGAGGCCGATAAGCGTGGAGGAGGAACGCTGCGAGAGTCGATGGTGCGGAAGGCGGCCAAGGCGTGGGCTGCGATGGCGGCGCATCGGTCTTGTGCCGATTTGGGAGGAGAGGAGGAACTGGGAGCTTCTGGCGGCTGGGCTGGGACTTGGGAACTTGATCGAGCATGCTAGGGTTTTACATAGTGAGGATGTCCTACGGTCCCCAGTGTAGATGGCGGGTAATCGGGCGAAGTAGGCACGGGTAGAGCTTACCTATGCCCGCGCCCGTTTACCCGATGGGCAAGGAATTGTGTCTGTTTTTATGTCCGTGGGTAAAGAAAGACGTCCATACCCGTCTCTATTAGAGTATTCATCCGCGAACACTTAGGTAATTGGACATAATTATCATCTCTAATGAGAACGAGTCTCTCTCCAAGCGCTCGGCTTATGCTTCAATTCCTCTCAACAAATCTTGCCACCCAAGCCCACAGCGCGAACCGCCAGGCCTATGCCGAGGAGTGCAATCCGCCGGTTATGTGGGTCGCGGCTCGTGGAATCGTGGCAACTTTTGATCCCATCTCGGCAGACCGGGCCGCGGCCGTGCCCAGATCAGAGGCCCCGCGGCCCCGCTAAATTAAGTTTTCCCTTCCGGCGAAATGAAGGGTGCCGGCGCGAGGGACCGCGAGCCCGCGAGGCCCACGGGCTACTTGCTAAAGCCTGGGACATGCACGGATTGATGGCCCTAGTGTGGCTGGCGACAAAAGTAGTCGGCACCACAAGTTGCTGGCCAAACAGTCAAGCCGTACACATTCGTACATGCCTCAGTCACTTGTGTTCGTTGTGGCTAGGCAGTCCAGTAGTCTGATCAGAATTGGAATTGGATAGTCCAATAGTCCTCCGTCTCCGCGTTTTCACGAGTGTGCGTGGCTACACGGTAAAGTTTTCATCTGCCAGCGCCAGCTCTTAGTCGTACGAATTTGTAACCATGTCAGGGTTCTACCGCACTCTAAATCACTGTAGGATAACATGCTCATATAGGCAGACACATTCTGACCACAGATTGAGAGTACGGTAGGAATATATATCGTCTGTTTAATTTATCGCTGTATTATTTTGTCATTTTGAACATAGAGAGGTTAGATTTCCTATCCTGTTTTTAAAAGAGTCGAAATTAGAAGAAAAAAACCTCCGTTTTCCTTCACCAATTCTGGATTCGGTCCGCAGACGACAAATCACGTCGGCCATGCCGTCGAGCGTCCGACCATCGCATCCTCGCCAACAAGGCGCCAGCACAGAATATGCAAGTGAATTTTTATTAAAATAATCTATTTTTATTGAAATTACAAAAATATTAAGCGATATTTTTTTAACAAATATCGTCATGCGCCCAATGGTTGGGCGATCGAATATCGCCCAAATTTAGGCGACTCAAAGCTTATCACCCAACCGTTCGGCTTTAAAAGCGCACGAAGCCGGGCAATAGTTGGCGTCATCATCTGATTCTTGCACCATTGGGCGATAGGATCGATCGCCGGCAAACGCATGCAATGCATATTCGATCGCCCACGGTGCGGCGCGATGGATTGCCTATATAAGCGCATGCGGTCCCCGGCGGATCTGCTCTGGATCGGCATAAGCAGTTCACTCGCATTGGAAGGAGAAGAAAGAGGAGGAGAGAAAAAAAAGAGAGAGAGGAGAAGAGGAGGAAAATTTCAAGCTGCGAGGTAAGTTTGTTTTATTTTGTAGTGCATTCTTTTAGTAGGTAAATAGTTTAGTTAGATAAAATAATAGTGTAAGTAACGCCAGAGGAGAAGCGTAGTTAGAAAAAACAGTAAATCTGCAACCGTGCATTCGTCGTAGGAAGCGTAAGTAGCGCTAAGTGAGAAATCTGTTAGTAGCGCTCGTAGGAAATCTGTAGTTAAAGAAAAGCAGTAGAAAATCGAAATGTTGTTGATTTGTATGTAAGTAGCGGCGATAAAAAAACTTTAGTTAGAGAAAAAATAGTTTATTTTGTAGTGTATTATTTTGGATAGGTAAATAGTTTATTTAGTTAAATGAGTAGTATAGTAGCACCCAGTAGGAAATTGTAATTAGAGAAAAAAAATAGAAAATCGAAATGTTGTTGATTTGTATGTAAGTAGTAGCGATAAAAGCGTAGTTAGAGAAAAATAGTTTATTTTGTAGTGTATTTTTTTGGGTAGGTAAATAGTTTATTTAGTTAAATGAGTAGTATAGTAGCACCCATAGGAAATTGTAGTTAGAGAAAAAAAATAGAAAATCGAAATGTTGTCGGTATGTGCGTGGTCGACTATTATTGGGTGAATAATGCGTGACCGAGCGCATAAGGAGGATGAATTATTTGTATAAACTAATTAGTAAAAGTAAATTAGTATGAACTAACTGACTTACGTAATTAGTAGAAGATCGGAATGCCACTTGTAGCATTTCGGATTGGAAGTTAGCGTCCGAATCGGTTTTTAGGTTGAATCTGAATATCGTACTACACGTTCATTGTGGCCTCTGCCTTAGGGAATGAATGACGTCTTGATCATCTTTGTCGTGTAATTATCGATGATAGGCGAAGGGCCTTACAAATGTAAATTACAATGTAGCGATTTGCATGTCGTATGCGTTCTTGGTGACTAATTGCAATGTTGGAAATATTTGCGACCATACAATAAGTCATGCTGTACCCACTACATTGAAAGTGCATTACGGTGTTGGCACCGCTCGTGAAGGTCCGTGGGGTGTTGACTTGAGTAGTTTTCAAAGAAGCCACTTTGGTACACGGACGGCGAGAATGCACGAATCGAAGATGTGAAGCATTAGGTGACCATGACTTCTCTTTGAACCCCGAGGTGTCTGTGTCGACATACAAGGGCTTTGGAGCCGGTCTCCCACGAACATCGGTGGGAGTTGAGAAGACTGATCGCCGGCGGTGTGGAAGGGCTTTATAGAAGGATGTCGTGCCAGGATATGAGTGTGTGATACTTGTGCAACCATGCCCAAAAGAAGTCAGTAGCCCCCCCGGGATATCATCCGGTGGTGCGGCGAAGCTTCGGTGCCCAACATGTTCTTTGAAGAACACCCGAGGGTCAGGTTTCTGAAGAGTTCAGAGAATGTTGCTTGTGATGAGCCCGACGCGGTACATACAGAGAGGAAGATCGGCCACGCATGGTGAGCCTCTGAGACGGTGATGAAGGAGAGCATAGGGATTACATATTGCATCAAATGGAAAGTGATGACCGGATAGCCTTGGCTAAAGAGGAAGCTTTAGAAGAAGACGACGAGGACGGTTCCGATGAGGACGAAGCTCCCATCCCCCGGGAATGGAACAGATTTGACGCTGAGGGTCTATGTACGCACGACGAGCACGAATCGCCATGGGAGTACCATGCCACGGAGGTTCGGTTGCACTCAATGTTTGTCGATAAGACATCCTTGCGAGGATGCCATTAAGTTGTGGGCTATGTCTATGCGAAGAGCGTTTGGTCATCAAATCTAGCCAAGAGCAAGACACCGTCAAATGCGAAAGGCGGTCGGTTGTCCTTGGCGAGTGCAGCGATAGACCGAAATATGAGACTCCTTTGGATTGTCTCGAAAGTGGAGCCGCACTCTGCATGCTCAAGGCGGTGTTTTGTGCAGACATCGTAACATAACGTCGACATTCATAGGTAATTTGATGTATGGAGAGATAGTGGAGAAGAAGGATATGGACTCTTCGGAAACTTCTACGCGAGGTTGTTGAAGAAGCAAAAGTGGCTTAAGCAGAAGAGGAAACAGCTACAATACCCAGATAAATCAATGAAAGATGTTCCAAGACCACCACGTTTTCCGATCCGCGCAGTGTGTGTGGCGAACCGGCGAGATCATTGATCCACACACCTGCACATTGCCGGGCGTACTACACATGCGGGCATCACCTCGTAAGTGTTTCTTTCACGCGTACGATTTTCCTCTCCCAACGTTCAATTCCTTAAATTTTAACTTCATCCCCACGTAATGGCGGCCGAGATCGCCGCCACTTCTTCCATGGATCGGCGGCACGGAGATGTCTGACAGGGCATTCATCCAGCGGTACATCTTGAACTACTCGGTGCGGGCGAGAACTTTGTCGCGTGGAAACCTTACGTCTGGGACCCTATTGAGGAGGCAAGAAGGAGCCCAAGACTTTCGCCCGGTGTAATCCATATCGATGACATCGGTTATGAAGAGTTTACATCCTTATTACGTAAGGTTTCCTGTCGGTGTACTTACATCCATCATACAATCGCGGGACATGGACAACCGACATACCGGCCCGGCGTGCACGATCCGCGACAAAGGCTCATGCGGTTGACCCCAACCGCCACAACAGTATCCGGCCGGGCGTAATCCGTATGGACGGCGTGAGTTCGAAGAATTTACATCATTCTTCGATTTTCACTATCGGTGCCCTTACATCACGCAATCGCGGGACATGGGCGACTTCGACATACCGGCCGACGCAGACGATCCCACGACAAGGGCAAGGAAATGCTCATACTGGTGAGCACTCGCGCCACAACGTATCCGGCCGCCAGCGTAATCCGTGTCGACGACGTGAGTTATGAAGAATGTAAATCCTTCTTACAATTTTAAATATCGGTGCACTTACATCATGGAATCGCGGGATATGGGCGACTTGATATACCGGCCGACGTGGACACTCGGCGACAAGGGAAGGGAAGGCGGCGAGGAGTTCAACGCCGAAATGGCAAGGAAGGAAAATGGCCTCGATCCACGCAGATGAGTCGGTCATTACGTAGTAGTCCCCGTCCTACCCCCCATGTTTTTTACTATCCCCTAAAGGCATGTATACTTACATGGTCCGGATGCTTGTGTCACAATGTACCGTAGTAGTAGCGAGGATGACTAAAGCAATTAGCCGAACCATCGTGCCATGTGACTACGTGTAACGTGCTTTTGTCTGGATCAGTAATGTAGTTACGGTTAGGAGACCCATCAAAGCAAGACTATATTGCAAGTATGCCTCTTCTAGTGGAATCCCAGAAAGAACCATTCGCACCGATATTGAATCCTCCATGTTTTAGGCCATCTCCATAATCACAATGAGCGTTCTCAGCCCCTTCACTCATATTCTGTATAAGCTCCATAAAGTACGACATCGACTACGTGCCTACATACGCATATACGTTCAGACGACTTCATCGAGGAGAGACTCCCTCGCGCATCGTAATATCACTTACCTTTGTATTTACATATCATTACTGTCTCAATCGTCCTCACAAAATTCAACAGAAATTTACCGCACTACAACAATATACAACGATCACAAAATGTTATTATGAGTCGACAAATTTCGTACCCATGATATTCTATGAAAATAACAAACAGACCAACCAACATCGTCACAACACTATTATTTTCAAAATAAATAACATGATACAATCAGATTTGCTAAATTTAATTGACCTACAAAATGTAATATTCATTACAACTCAATTAAACAATAATTAAAAAGTAAAAAGCAGGGGAGAGCTCCTATCGCCTTAGGGTTGGGCGACTGGACCTCCTATCGCCTCAGGGTTGGGCGACTGGACTTGTCGCCTATTTGTTAAGCGATCGCAAATGTAAATGCCTAAGGGTTTGGGCGTGGTTTGATCGCCCAACTGTCTGCGATTCAATTTCAATCGCCCACGGTTGGGCGACAGACATATATTTCCGTAAAAAAAAATATCGTCGGAATATTTTTGTAATTTCGATTAAAAAATAGATTATTTTTAAAAAAAATTCTATGCAAGTTAGGTTGCCGCACATCGGGCGCGTGCAATGACGCCATCTGGGACGCTGTAGCTGTACTCCAGGACCAGCTAGCCACGCGAGCGACACAACCTTTGGTGGCAAGAGGTCGAGCACCGTTGCTCCTCACACCTTGTCACATGACTTCGTAGAACAACAGCAACCCTTGATCCCTGCAGTGACGCTTGTACACCATCACCCTTAGCTAGTATATATCCAAAGCTAGTATATATCCAAATTATTTAGTTCCATTTTTCTTTATCGTACTATGTTTCCACCGATGGCCGAAGCCATAATAGAAATAGAGGTGGTGTTCATATATCAAAGCTAACTTGAGATAAGTATACCAAGGATATATCCAGTGACACACTTACAAATTACATTTGATAAAAAAAGAGAGAAGAAATCGCCTTACCTGACTACCTGCCGATTATCGTGCCACTGCACCCTCGTGGCCTCGCTGAGCCGTCACCAACGCCAAGTATGCTTGTGCGTCTAGAATTCGCACTATGCAGCAGTGAGCAGAGAGTAGGAGACATTTTTCACTGATTGGACCTCCAACAAGCAACAAAACAACTTCCCACCAAGGTCTTACACAACCAATAAATAACTTACTGCCCACATTTCTCCTTCTTCTTCCTTCGGGCGATGAGCTGCTCAATATCTAACGGTCATGTACCGCCTACACGCCCAGAATTCAAGCACCCGTGCCTGGAGGTACCTAAGGTCCAGCGACCGGAGGTAGGACTGAAGCCCCAAGTAGCCCTAGCACTGTCTCCGCCCTGGTTTCTCCTATCGGATGTTTCGTCGTCACACCTTAACTTAGAACCAGAGTCACATTCTAGAGAGATATTGGCACCAACGTGTTCCACGGTGTAGATCACTGTGGTGCACGATAATAATTCCTCAGTCCAGCTGATCAATCACCTAGCTTTCCCAGCCATGAAATTAAGCAAGTCAACGGCCACATATTGTCATCAGGAGTTGAAATCGCATTTGACAAGCCCTGTACGTATCCGATCCTGCCATTGAACGTGGCACACGCAACCGTGCCTAGTAGCGAAGCCACGAGGGGTCAGCATGGGCTGGCGGGCCTACTACCCTAGCTGGAAGTTGGGTACCTCACTACTACAGAAAAGGTATTTACAGACAGCTCAAAAACGTCAGCACAGACGGTTTCGTGAGTCATAGTCTCTTAGCCACTTTGGGGGGATTGTCCACGCAGCATGAAAAGGATGAGACAGTAGCCACAGGCAACCTCATTAAGCCCCTGCAAATTTAAAAAGTACAGATGCAAGGAGATCGTCAGGACATCCAATTACCTGGATGTTGTCGATAGGTAATTGGACGTCGCTCTGTTCAAAAAGTGACGTAGACGCGTAGGTATTCCGACTGGAAAGAGGCATCATGTATCAACAACTAACAATTCTTGAGCATGTAATCGTCTTTAAACCCAACAAGAACACCAAGCAACCATTCTCACATTTGAAAAGAATTCTCAACTTGTTGCTAGATTAAGAGGAGTCCGTTGTAATCTACACCGTTGATCGTGGTGTCTCTAGATTATATCGGTCTAGATTAAAAGGAGTCCGTGTCAACTACAATAAAACTGAAATTAGGAATAAAAATAAATTTAGCAATTTGATTTCCATACAAATTTCTAAGTAGAATATCTAAAAATGATATTTGAATAAAAATTAAACAAAAATTGGCAATCATATTTGTATACAAAATCTATCCAAAAAATAATTGAAATTCAAAAAAAAGATAACATAACATTAACAATTTGATTTCGATACAAATTCCAAGGTAAAATCCATAAATAAGTGTAATTAGGAAGAAATATTAAAGAAAATTTAGCAATTGGATTTGTATACTAATTTCAAGAAAAATAACTGAAATTCAAAATAAAAATTAAAAGAAAATTTACAATTTGATTTCCATACAAATTCGAAAGTAAAAATCCCTAAATAACTAAACTTCAAAATAAATTATATAAAATTAGCAATTTGATTTGCATGCAAAATCTAATAAAAATTACCGAAATTTGAATAAAAATAAAAGGTTATAACGAGGATAGCACGGATGGTGTCGGAGGAGACCACAAAATAGTGTAATGGCATTGATTTGTCCTACAAGAAGATATTGATCCATAGGTAAGCGAGGAGCCACGGTGGCAGCGACGAAGCTGAGGACAATGGCGTGCAACTCACCTTAGTTGTTCAATGAGGACAATGTTGTGTTGCTTGCCAGAGTCATTAAAGATTAAAATCCAAAGTCGAAGGAGCCAAGGGAACGCGATGACAAGTGGTAAGCATCGACGGTGTTGAAGAAATTAATGGCCAAAGAAACTTGATGATGAGAAAGCCCTGGTAGAGACGAGATGAATCTCTGCATTGAAAACGTGATATGGACGGTATGGGGCCATCGGGTAGCTAAGAGTATGCCATCACTGGTGAGGGGCACGACGTCATCGACGATGACGAGAAGATTCTCTATATCTTTAGACAATGACTAAAGTAGACATGCCGACATCAGTGAAGATGAGAGGTCGTCGCGGTTAGTGAGGAAGCAACAGCATTGAGTTGCCAAACGTCGAAGAAAAGGAGCAACGCCACGAGAGAAGAATACGTCAAACATGCATAACATTATGCATGCGTATATACATGCATGTATCTATACGAATAGAAGCATGGTCGTATAGAGGAAGATGAGCAAAAAACTTGTAACGTCCCAATTTTCTGAGCCATTTTAAAAAAATTCAAAATAAAAATAACTATTTGGTTTTGTTAAAATTCTAAAGCTTAACTTGAGATTTTGGAATTTAAAGTGTTTAAAATGACTAACTCGAACTTCAATTAAATCGAGTTGCTTTGTTTTGAGTTGTTGAAGTTCTTTGGTATTGTTTTCCCTTTCTCTGTTTGTTCCTTTCTCCCCGCGCAGCCTAGCTCCGCGCCTCCTTTCTTGCGGATCGTCCAATCAGAACGGACGGCCCGATCTAGTGGGCGTTTTGGCCAATCTGAACGTCCCACACGCTGTGGACCGTCCGATCTGAGTTGAACGGCTCGATCTGGTTGGCTCGTTCAACCGGTCCGAACATTCGCCTCTTTTTGAACCACTCGATCAAAATCCGATGGCCCCGCTTCACCGCGCCTTTCTTTGATCTCCTTCTCGTTGGATCTCCCGTTCTGGTTTAGACCTCCCTTTTGGTTTATACCTCCTTGTTGGTTTGGACCTCCTCTTAGGTCCAGACCTCCTTTCCGTTTGGACCTCCCTTTGGGTCCAGACCTCCCTCCCTTTAGGACCTCCGGGTTGTCCTGGTGACCTCCGGGTGGTCCTGGAGACTTACCACGATCACCCTCCTGGTCTTTTTGCAAAGACCGCCCCCTTGGACCGCGACATCCCTCTGTGGCCACAACCTCCCCTTTGACCTCGCGACCTCCCCCTTTGTCGCGACCTCCCCTGTGGGTCACGACCTCCCCTTGGTCACATGTACCCATTGGTCACGTGCGCCTTTTGGGTCACGACCTCCCTTTGGGTCACGATCTCCCCTTGGTCACATGACATCCCTTGGGCCGCGACCTCCCCCTTTGATCGCGACTTCCCCTTGGATTGGACCACCGTTCTGAGTTTTTACCAGTTTCACCTGTCAGCTCTGTTCACCTTCTCCTTCCTCCCATTGTGTCGCTGCTGACGGAAAGGTCCTTGCGCATTAAATGTTGTCGTGTCGTATTAAATGCTCTCACTTTTTGCAGTACTTGTTTCTTCTCTTGTCTCCTCCCAGACCTGCTCCCATCTCCTCCTTCACCTACCCTTGATCTTGTGCGCTTCTGAGTTTCCCAGCAGCTTTCCTTGTTTCTCCTGGCTATAAAAGCTCGAGCAGCCCTCTATCATCACCTTTTTTCGCACCCAGCTCCCAACACTCTCTTGCTTTCGCCTAGTTTTCACCGTACTCGAAGTTTCGCCAAGGAGCCGCTGGAGTTTGCGCCGTCCTCGACCTCCTCGCCGCCACAGAGTTCGCCAGAGCACCTGCGTTGTTCGCCATTCTCCTTCAATCTTTTCTCTCTCCCTCTCTCTGTGTCTGGGTGAGTTCCTCCGTGCCTTATTCTCTTTTTGCCCTCACGACCACGTTGCGTGGTTGTATCTCTTTTACAACCACGTTGCGTAGTTGTGGACCTCCTCCTCAGGACCTCCTCCCTCGACCTCCTCAGGACCTCCTCCCGAGAGTTCATCTCTATTTCAGTGTTTCTCTTCTTGTTCTAGTTTGGTAGCTTTGTTTTTTTATTTGAATTCATTGTATTTATTTGGCTCTTTTTCGCACGTGTAGATTCCAGCTCCGCTGAAGAGTTCGTGGACCTGGCGACCTCTACCGAAGGATCTCAGCTCTTCATCGAAGGCAAGTCGTAGACCTTTGATCATGTTGAACCCAGTTTACAAAACTACTTTGTTTTATATCAATATGCATGGCTATTTGTATAAAAAATAATTTTGGAATTAGCTAAACACCTACTTGACATTATGACTCCTTGAATCATTGTGTTTGACATGTTGTCATGTACCTTTGGACCACCATAGGTTGTGTGATCTTAGTTGGACCTCTTTGAGATACCAACATGGGTGCACATTATTGCTTAGACCTACTTTAGTATGCGATGTCTCTCGATCATCATGATTCTATGATAATAATTTGACTTAATGATATATGGAATTGTAGTGCGATACCATCGATGTGTAACTGTGGTGCGAAATCACAGTTGTGTCATTCGTGGTGCCATACTGCTTTTAATAAAATTTGTTGTGCCATGACCAGGGTGGTCATTTGGCCGGGTTGAACCCAAAAGAGCTTTTTGCTCGGGCGAGTGGTCGGTGGCAAAGGCAGAATTGCGCAAAGCACAGTGCGGGAAGTTCTTGGGTGCAAGAAGCACTTAGGTGCGTGAAGCACATGAGATGTGGTAGTCTCGCCTGAGCAACAACTAAGGACTTAACCTTGTAAGCCATTGATCCAGGTCATACCGTGCAACCACAAGTTCATTTATGGGGTAGATTTGGCCAACTAATTAGCGATGTTTTGATTTGGTTCTGTTGTGGTTGTTGAATTGGTGCAAGAGGGGTCAGGAATGGCGAAACCTTAATGGGCAGAACCAGGTCAGAACAGAGCTTTTAAAAGGCCTTGTCACGTGCTCTAGACTGCTTACCAAAGGTAGTGAGCAAGGGCATTAACGGATGTCCAACCAACTAGAGAAGTCGTGTCTTGTGGAAAAAGTTGTACAACCTCCGCAGAGGGTAAATCTATTCGAATAATCGTGTCCTCGGTTATGGACATGCTTGGTGATTTCACACAAGGGATAGATTTTTCTCAAAACTTGTTGAGTGGTCGAGCTCATGACCAGGGTGGTCGTGAGTGATCTGGACCGTGACCAGGGTGGTCATGTGTTGTTTTCGAAGAAAACTTGTTTACTTATGTATTAATCTTTCAACTTGTGCTTTGCAATCTACTTACTGTATTTCAAGTCAATATTGCTTTCTGCAAAGTAACCGTAAAGATCTCCTTATCAAGTCTTGCATGAATAATATTTGCATACATTTCTCCTACAGCTTGCTGAGTACATTCAAAGTACTCATGGCTTGCGCCCTCTGATTAATCAGCAGTTGATGACCTCCTAGGGAGCTCCGACCTCTTCGCAGAGGAGGTCTTTGAAGACCATGCGTGCTAGGAGACGTCCTCCACTCAATTGCCTGTGGGTAGGTCGGGTGGCTTCCACGTGTTCTTTTGCCTTTTCCACTGTGTTGTAGCCCTGCGGGGCAGCTCTGTAATCAACCTTGACCTCTTTGTGGATATTAATATTAAAATATGTCTGTGTTCTTCTAGTGTTTGTGGTATGGTTTTGATTACACTAGTTAAATGCCCGTACGTTGTTACGGAATCCACGATAAAACACCCTCTAGGACAAGGACAATGAATGTTCTTCTAAGATAAAGAACTTATAAATTTATAATATTACTTGTTTTCTCTGTATACAAATTATGAAATGATCACAAAACCAAAACGCCTGCACAATACATTTGTCCCATCACAATATAGTCATGCACATACAACTTTTTAAAATTTGTAGAAGTTTTGTTTGAAAGAATCAATAAATTATGATGCAAATTAATACACGTTATCACACATATTCCTATAAGTTCACAAGGTGACACTCTTCTCAGCCAGAGTCATTGACCTCCCTTCCGCACCTTCCCTAATCACATTCTTTGTTGTCACCGTCTTATCCTCTCTTCAATCGCTCTTGGCCATCTTCACTAACCATAAACCATTTATGTTATATTTTTCTGAAGTTAAATTGTTATGAAAAGTGATTTAAAATAATGAAAAGACATGGTATGATTTTCAACATGAAGACATTGCAATGCATCAGAATCTGGCTAAAGAGTCTCCCAAAAAGAAGCCTAGCTAAAGAAGGAAGCCTTCCCAAACAAACAAACACAACTAATCGGGGAGGATCTAATACAAGTGAAAACAAGATATCGTCATTGCCCAACTTTGCCGAGTCTTCCACACGAGCAGCAAGCGATCTGAGACAAACTAAGGGCACTACAACAACATAATTGTTTCCATAAGGGTGAAAGATATTAAGATATGCAAAAAAGTGAGAAAATACAAACATAGATATAGCTGGCAACAACAACTAATAATAATTTAGCAATCTTATTTCTACTGGTTAAAATAGATAAGTAACAAAACCTTTTTTATGGATAGTTGACAATAGCATTCCATAATCACTTGGCACTCCCACTGCCCAAATAATTCAATCAAATACCACCTCCATCTTCTTAGAAAAGTTACTAATTCCGAAACCACTAACAGGACAGAAAGTTCTTAAACAGAAGTATGATATGAAATCAAACAATTTATCAAATTGCCAAAGGTTACTAAGTCACATAGTATATCAGACTTACCTTGCAACATGGTGGTCCATGGCAGAATGCTTACATAAAAACCTTTCATGCATCTCTCTCAACAAATTTTGATAACTAAGATTATATTATTATTATGCATGCTATGATCATATACACATTTTGGTGATTGTACCTTTTAGCACCCTTTCAACGTCACGAAGGATGAAATCGGGTTGTACTCTCCTATCCTATACAAGTCATTATACAACCCATGAACAGAAGCTACCTTAATTTTAATGGATTATTCACATGAGCTTAAAAAGGGGTGCCTTTCTCGAACCATTTCTTCTATAAGGAGGATTTATTTGTATGTTCCTTTTGGAGCACCTCTTTCATTTCCCCTTGTGCTCCCAATGTTATGGCCTAGGAGATAACACCCTGAGCAAATGATCCACTTGGTGATCACATCGTCGTGTGTAGTGTAAACCGCCTAACTGGTTCATCAAGATATGCTCTTTTGAAAAGGAAAAACGAAAAAGGTGAATCGCACTACCAAACAAAGCATTATTTTGTTGCTATGATTTATTTTACTCCTAGAAGAAAAACCGAGGACGAGTGAGCTCGATGATACAAATTACAGAACACTTGAAAAGGGCACACAATTAATCAAGTCATTTACCCCATATCTATACTGAGGCGGGATCTAGAAATCATCAAGGATACTAAAATTGCAAGAGCTGAGATGAGACGCCTCTTCGACCAAGATCGCACCTCAACCCCCTCTACATCTCTAGAGGCAGCCTGAAAATGTTCAACATATGCAAAGAGGCATAATGAACAAAGGATGGCAATGAGCTCTTGAGATTAACATGGATAAAATTGGTTAAATCATTTACCTTAACAGTGATAACAAAGAACCAAAGTTATAATTTTTTCACTGGTCAATATTTTTTACAATAACGTGACATGCAGATTGGGCTATCATTCTTTTCAATTAAACACGTGGTTCAACCATATTAATCAGAAATAAGCTTTAAGTGGAACAATTTTGGGAGGATATAACTGAAATGCCTGGATCAAGTATACCATACAATGCTCCCAATTTGTAAGCAGAGCATTCCCATAGTGATACTAACAACTATCTCTATAAGGCTCCCACAAAGGTCAACATGGATTCTCAATTTTGGTAATTGGTAGAGTCCATTGGTAAGAAATGGTCCATCAAGTAAATGTTTCAATTGCATTGCTCAATTGTTAGGTATGAAGTTAAACTTACTTTGCTTGTTAGCCACTCCCTTAAGTTACGCATGACAAAGCTTCAAAATCCTCGAGAGAGTTCCCTGTAGACCGAGCAATCGGTTGACCTCCTCCTTGAACTTATCATGAAGAATCCTTAACTTTTCTTGTTGCTCTGCAAACCAGAAGACATAGAGTCAGATCACATCAATTGAGTAGCTAACATCATTCAATAAAAACAACAAAAGACACAGGAAAACATGTTAATTACAACTTTTGATATTTCTGTCCATATAGGCATATACAATACAAGGTCCAAATAACAAAGAAGATGAAGACCAAGCCATATTGGATAATTGCACGCAGATTCAAAGAAATGCTACATTAGCTTTTCTCAAACTAATCGTTCATGGCGTTGACTTTATGCTTCGAAGTGCAGATAATGAAAGAGATTGCAAGAATCAAAAAAACCCATGTAATCTCAGGTTTGTGGTTTCTATTTGCATCCCATGTTCATCGTTGCTTACTTGCTTCATTGGTTATCATCCTATTATGTTCTGTTGAAGTTTAGCATATGTAGGCCGTGCATAGCATGGTGGATCACAACTAACAGAATATTGTTATCTCTGGTTATATTCAAAGCTTGAATGGTTTAGCTGCTCTAGATTCTAAAACAATTACGGTTCTGTACTGATGAATAAAGAGTTTGCATGTTGCTTGACTTGAATAATGCAAATAGGTGGAGTAGAAGTATCAAAATGTTACGACTTCAATGACTGTGTTATGACTTCAATAATTGGGCCGAAACATCAGTATATCACATCTTAATAGCTTAACTACTTTCTGAAGGGATTCCAACTAATGGATCCCACTATTATTATTCACAATAAACAGAGCTCCCCAATTAATTGTTGCATTAACATAACGAAAGTTTTACCTTCAAATGTTGATTCTAGACGTTTCCTTTTAGATTTGCTCAAGACCGACCAAATTGTCCTGAAAGCACATTTAAATGCTATGTATCAAAAATATAGCTATACCTCTATTTTATGTGATACTTTCTGCATCAAGCCAATAACAATTTTATTTTGCATATGCAGATAAGAGGGTGTAGTTTCTAGGTAGCACTGCCACACCTTTTGGAGCACCTCTTTCATTTCCCCTTGTGCTCCCAATGTTATGGCCTAGGAGATAACACCCTGAGCAAATGATCCACTTGGTGATCACATCGTCGCGTGTAGTGTAAACCATCTAATCTGGTTCATCAAGATATGCTCTTTTGAAAAGGAAAAATGAAAAAGGCTGAACTGCAGCTACCAAACAAAGCATTATTTTGTTGCTATGATTTATTTTACTCCTAGAAGAAAAACCAGGGACGAGCTGAGCTCAGTGATACAAATTACAGGAACACTTCAGAAAGGGCACACAATTAATCAAGTCATTTACCCCATATCTATACGGGCAGGATCTAGAAATCATCAAGGATACTAAAATTGCAGTAACCAGAGATGAGACGCCTCTTGCTGACCTGCATCTGCACCTCAACCCCCTCTACATCTCCAGAGGCAACCTGAAAATGTGCAGCCTATGCAAAGAAGCATAATGAACAAAGGATAGCAATGAGCTCTTGAGATTAACATGGATAAAATTGGTTAAATCATTTACCTGAATTGAACTAAGTTCAAGATAAAACTGTTAATTACCTCAGCAGGATGAACATCCAAATGAGATTACGGCTGCAAGCCTGCAACAACCATTCCATCGATCTGTATTACATAAAGAAAACAATTAGGTGATTTTACGAGCCACTTTGCTCGGCCCATGAGCAAAGATCACTTGAAATCAAGGAATCGTTGCTTGCATAGTTCCATAACAAATATAACATGCCCAAACACTAAGCATTGACAATTTGATGCAAAACACACAACAAATTTTTGAAATTGAAGCACACAGTCTTTGCCGTTGATTCTTGGTGATGTTCTCCGCTCTTGCGGACGGCCTCGCCAAACCTCTTCCCGGGACGCCCTTCACCGTGTCCATTGTATCGAGAGAGAGAGAGAGAGAGAGAGAGAGAGAGAGTCCGAGATAGTAACAAAATTATGCGAAGTTTTCCTCAAATCGTGACAAGTAAGGCCAGATTTGGGGTGCAGGACGACTCTTCAAAAGGCAGGCTGCTACTGGAGGCGGGAGGAGACATAGGGTTGCTGAGAAGGGCGGCGGCGGAGGCGGGCAGCGGCGTGGTAAGGAGGCGGAGGTGGGGCCACATCCTCCGCGAGAGCCTCGGGTAGCGCTACAGACTCGAGGCGGCGGCGGCAGCGGCGGCGCGCAAGCGTCACTGGCGTGGTCTCTTCCGGTGGAGGAGGCTGCGCGCGATTCATGTCTCCCGGGAGGCGCACAAGAGCAAAGAGACGAGAGGGGAGGAGAGCAGTGAGACAGTGGGAGGCGGGTGGGGATCGTGAGGAAAGGGAGAGGGCGGAGTGGGAGGCAGTCGTGGACTGTGGGCGTAGCAGCGCAGGCAGTTGCTGGGCGCACCATAGATCTGGGCTGTTGATTGCTTCTCGATCCAACGGACGGCACATGAGTTGGGAGGACGGACAACGGTAAACTTCAATATTTAAGTAGTAGAGATCTTTGTTGAGACCGTGCGGACTAATGACTGATCTTGGGACTGGTCTAGAGCGCACGGGAGGTCCCATGGGTGGTCTACCCTGAGGACGTGACAAAGCTTAGTGTAGATATGACGCAGCTTTAGGGAATAGCCTCAGGGCTACCAAAGAGAGCGTGACAGGTGTTCTCGGCAAGGATGGATGATGGTCGCATGTGTATGCTTGTTGATGTCGCAGTAGTTAGCATTAAGCAATAATTGGAGAGAAGTAGAAGATAACTATATGGTAAAGTATTACATTGGAAGGGGTAGCAGCTGAGAGGGATTGATCAAGATTTGGGCTTGTTGTTGGAGGTTGAAGCAAAAAAAAGTTGTGACGGCGAGAAGAGATAGAAGACATATGGTTTGGTGGGGCAGCCGGCATGTGAGGGAAGATAAGTTCAAGGTAGATCGCCCATGACGTATTAGTATATACGTGAGCAATGTACTCTAATATCATGTAAACTAATAAGATAATTTGTCATACACATAAATAGAGATACATATGCATGCATACAATTTGGAAAAAAAAACTAATAGAGAATAGGGGTATGCAACTACATGATCTATGCATGATAACGAGTGGTTATATTTGTAAGAACACCAACAACTTATAATGCTCAATAATTTTCTTTCATCAAAGTTCATACTTCAATTACGCTTCACAGGTTGTATTTTCCTTCAAACTTCTATTGTCATTTTCAATATTTAGGATATCTTAAAAAATCTAAATAGCCTACAAGATACGTAAATATATTCTCAAGCATTTATGCAAACTTTTAAACAAATCTAGCCGCGCAAACAATGGCAGTCCCATGACCAGAATTTAGGGTGTGCTCTCACCTGTTTGCGGTTTGCCAAATGCCGAGTTACTGGTCAGCGGTGGTCTATCTGAGCGCAGCTAGCTAGGGGGTATACTATGAGTCGTCCGTCGATAGAGAGACGTCAGCCCGACTGCCCCTTGGGTCTGCCACTATATGCTAATGCATGGACCGCCCAACTATTTATTGTAAGTTTGCACGTGAAAAAAATATGCCGGAAATCGGACGGCCGGAAATCTCAAAGGAATAGTGACCCGACAAGGTATAATTTGTTGACGATGTGGCTTCATGAGAAGGCTTGTTTCGGCCGAAAAGAACAGAAAAACCTCACTATTTCACCGTGCGCAATCCGGCCCATCCATCATTGATAGGACGGTACGCACGCGCGAGCAGCACGGCCGCAGCGGAGCCGTTTCCTCCTTTCCTCCCCGTCCTCCTTATCACCACCAGCCAGTCATAACTCACGGCACACGCGCACCAGAGAGAAAGGGATCTCCATCCTCCGGTTCCAATCTGGTCTCCGATTAAGCGAGCGAGCGAGGAATCGAGGAGGAAGGTAGCGATGGGGAAGAACCAGGCGTACAAGGCGATGCAGAGGGCGCGGCTGGGGTCCTCCTCCGGCGCCCCTGGCGCCACGGATTCCCCCGAAGACGGCATGGTCGGTCCCCTTCCTCACCCCACACTCCCCTTACAGATCTTGCTTTCCCCTACCCTTCCAAGTCCCAAACTCGCAATTCGTCTTGCTGCGATCATTTCCACACCATGTTAAGATCTGTCTGGACGTAGGCAACATCCATGGAGAATCTTGATGTTAGGGCTTGGGAGATAGCTGTAGAAAAATTTGAGGGGCTTTTACTAACGAGGGCCGTCGCAGACGGACGGTTCATTTCATTCTCCAGAGTGGCATGCGGCGCGCTTGGCCAGCCTGAACAAGACCCACACCATCACGTGGGAGGAGTTCAAAAAGAAGCAGAAGGTACGTATAGCCACGCCTTGGTCGGTGCTAGCTTTATCAGTGGATTTAATTTCTCGGCCTTCTTTGTGTGTTCAAACCATGATTATATCCATGTCCGCACTACCGTTTAGGCTTTGTGTTGTGCTGGTGCTCCTGATTATGATATTGGTGGGGGATGTACTGTATGATAGATGCTGAATTGCTGAATGTCAAGCATAGTTTTGTTTGCGATGTTGATTTCGATACAGGATGCTTAAATTCGCTATAACCTAATATTTACTACTTGGATTTGGAATCATGGTTGTCACGGCGACCTTGGCGACCACGGCGCCTAAGGGGCGCCAGGACGCCTAGTCGTCCTCTAGGCGAGGCAAGGCAAGCTAAGGTGGTTCACTTGATGAGTCTAGCACACAATCACACATCAGTATTTAGTAGCACACAATCACAGTATCACACATATACTTCAGTAGCAAGTAGCAACTACAATTCCACAGCTAGCAAGTAGCAACACTAGTCAATACTCAATAACTCAATAGCAGTAACACATCACTACATCAGCAAAGTGCCAAAGTCACTACTCTTAACTCACTACAGAGTACAAAGAGGAGAAGCAGTAGCACTGAGGGAGAAGCGGAGGCCAGAGGGGTAAGCGGCGGGAGGGAGGCGACACGGCAGAGGGACTGAGAGAGAAGCAGAGGCCAGAGGGGAGAAGCGGAGGGATTGAGGGAGAAGCAGAGGCCAGAGGGGGAAGTGGCGGGAGTGGAGGCAGCGCGGGAGCACGAGAGGGAGGGAGGCGGTGTGGGAGAACGGGAGGGAGGGAGGCGGCGCGGGAGCACGAAAGGGAGGTAGGCGGCGCGGCAGGAGCGTGGGAGGGAGGGAGGGAGGGAGGTGGCGCGGGAGCACAAGAGGGAGGGAGGCGCCAGGTCGGGCCGCGATAGGGAGGGAGGGCGCGGAGGAGAGGGCATACGTGGCGGCTGGCGCGGTGAGGCCGAGATGGTCAAGGCGAGGCGCTCCTCCGTGGCGTCCATGTCGAAACGATTGGACGCCAAGACGACGATTAGGCGACACTGTGACTTCCATGTTTGGAATATTGATTACCTTCCCAGTGCATATAGTAACAAGTGAAGCTCTGATAGTATAGGGGAAAATCTAGCAACATGAGCTTTTGCAGTAGGAGAAGCTCGTTCTTGTGCCATCTGTTGCAATGGTCACTTTTTTTTGGTTTGCAGACAGTCGAATTTTTCTATTTGTGGTTTACTATTAGACACTTAAACTTGTGCTATGATACAAAGAGAGTTAGAGCAATTATCTCGTGCCACAATTCTCTACCATTGCAGCCTTTCTTTCCCTGGGAGAGGTCTCATAATCGGGCGGGGGGGGGGGGGATCGGCCGGTTTTGTTCCGGTTTAGCAAATTCTGAATTCCGGCCGATTTTTAAGCGAATTCCATCCAGGTTTTTTTTTCTGGGATTTCCGGTAACCAACCGGTTATTGGTACCGCCGGGAATTCCTCTGATACCAGGTTTTGTATCCTTGCTCATAATACCATTTTTACTTGATTTTGATTTCTGGTAGTCTTAGTTTTCTTGGATAATGATACCAATTTCCGTGTCTATTATAGTTCTTAAACATAAGGTACAATTGTTTATTATCGATACTCCAATTCAGTAACTCATGATGCTCTTGTTCCCTAATAGGAAGAGGAGCTAAAGAGGGGTGAGATGGAGGCTGACAAAGATAAAATGATGAGAGAGTATAGAGCTCAATTGGATGCAGAAAGGGCTCATAAGCTAGCTCTAGGAAAAAACTACTCAACATCAAAATCATCATCTTCCAAGAAAGGTAAATGGGTAACTTAGCAACCTGCCGAATGATATTTCCCACAGTTGGGTCTTTGTTACTTTCATTTGTTTACCTATTTCTTAAATTTATTGCATATGTCAAGTGACTCTTCTGACAAGGAATTTTGGATACAGAGAGGAAGGATAAGGATGCAAAGAAACGGAGTAAAAAGAGGAGAAAGGTATACTCAACAAATACACATATAATGACTTTGGATATTTCTGTTGTAGCTACTAGCTACATCAGTTTTGATTTAAATATAGCATGAGTTGTATTCCAACTTTAGTTACTCTCCCTAAAAGAGATGGACTGATGAAACCACTACAAAAAAATCCTACTAAATGAGTTTTGCAAGTGTCAAATGTAAATAGAAACATTTGTCTACCATTTCCTTCCTGTGATGAACTAAATTTGTACTGTATGCTTACTTTTGCATTCATAACAGCACAGAAGTTCATCAGAGTCAAGTTCCAGCTCATCTTCAGAATCATCAAGCAGTGATGATGAGGGAAGGGGTTCAAGAAAGTCCAGATCACGGTCAAGATCAAAGAGAAATAAGAAGGATAATAAGAACAGGTCAAGATCCAAGCACACTGGCAGTGATAGTGAGGAGGAAGGAGGTCCAGTTCGGCTCTCTAAGTTCTTTGGGAATAAAAAGAATTAGATTCTGGATACCGAGACGCCTTAAACCAATTAGCTTGCTTCGGGAATCACTTTTCGTTAATTGGTGGGTGTAGATTGTATCATTCAATTCAGATTACTGTCTGAAGGTTGTGGGAACTGGTTACCATTATGTTTCTCAAGAGAATGTCTGGCAATTGGAGGGTTAGGCATTGAATTATCTAGCATCCTGCAACTTGTAAGAAATATAAAATCATTGTTACATTGCTGTACTTGAGAAGGGATAGTGCTGGTATTTATAATATTCGATTTGAACTGCATTATTTGTTTTCGGAATTCATATTTTATTTAAACTGTTTTTGGTTTGCTGCTCTTTGGGTGCCAAGATTGCAACTAAAAAGGGTTTGCAGGACAAAATCACTGTTACCTTGGATTTGAGCCAAGCTGGGCCACGAATTACCAGACTCTTCTTTAATTACTTAACTACTGTAGCGAATAGCGATAATTGGCTTTAGAATCTGGATGGAACAACAAAATCAAAAGGCAACGAACTATTTGTGAAATTGAATCAATTTCACCTTTTCTTGGTCGCATTTCCGAGGTTATTTCAGATTTGGAATTTTACTTCTGTTGGTTTGGACAATGCTTGTGGATGGATTATTCGGTTTGGTTTGCATGTTTGCATAGGCTAGCCTAAAAGGGGCTACATGTTCATTAAGGACATGTTTGGTTCTTTGGCTAACCCTGCTGGTGGACAAGGAAATCCTTGCCAAAAGTAAAGAAACTCAGTATCGTTTGTAGGTCGTTTGTTCTACAAAGAACTTTCCTTAATGTGTTTTATCTTGAATCGTACGACAACCGTCAGGGTGTAGTTAGTTATCACTCTAGTCTCACACTTGAGACCCCAGTTCGTACCTCGGCTGAGACATTTCAGTGATCATCTTTTCTTCATATTTCTTTTGCTGTGCTTAATGTTCCCTTGCATTTTTAAGAACATCATTACGTTTTCTTAGCTGCTGTGTCCCAGCGCTGCCAAGGAGACGATGTGTTTTGCTGGATTTGCAACCGTTGCCGCTCCACACCTGCAGTACCTGACCATCTACGGCCTCAGCCTTCCTATAATTTGCAGCGACACTGAACAATCTTTAATCTACGTCGATGTACCACCCACATATTGATTGGTGCTGTTAACAAATTACTTGCAGCAAAAAATAATAATATTGCCCAGGCATAACAAGGCCACAGGTAATGCTAACAGTGAGGGGTAACAAAAATTTTATGGTACCCCAGTGAAGAGATCGAACTAGTATTTTGGCAGTAAAAAACTTTTGACAAGATAAGCATCCCGGTATCATCAGCAGTATGGTTGTATGTCAATGAGCATGGCAAGATGCTAAGTAGCTAGTACATGTTAGTACGGCAAAAAGCTCAATATCAATAATTTACAATTACACAATGTGTAGCTGATGGCTGGTAATATTGTGGCTGCTTAAAGCTAACCCAGAAGCAGTTTTAGTGAGATTAATCAGGCAAACGGAAGATCCAATCTATGCAAGAGGTAACTGTAATTTTTTTTGTACTGCCACGCTATCAGCCACAAAGCAGTCCTAAAAGCCAGATGATCGACTTCCTATGTGGACTCTTCTAACTCTTCTCCAAATTTCTCCAGCCTTGAAACCTCTGCATCATAATCACGGATCAGAGCATGGTTGATGGAACCATCATCTTCGCTCGCATGGATTTGCTTGCCACCAAACCTGCACAACAAGAAATCACTAACTTTATTTGCTAATTCATATTAATTCAGGGGGGGAAGGCAGTTGCTCAACAATTTTAATAGTAAAAAAGCGAATATGCACCATTTCAACAGCAACTCCTTCAAAGTATTCTCTAACACATAAAATTAATCTTACCAAGGCATTTGACAAACTCAAGGTTTATGCAGATCAAACATACATTCATTTTAATGTACCACATCAGAAACCAAGGGGAAAAGAACGGCATAATGATTTTATTTTGAAACTTACCATCTTCCGTTCATCTTCTCTATGCATTTGGCACCATCTTTCCGGTCTTTGAATTTCACCAATATAACACCTTGTGGATGATTCTCACAAACCTGCAAGCAGAAAATGTGCATTAAACAAAAGTGATAAGCTGGAAAGGACAAAAATAAATAAGAAACCACCAAGAACTGGTGGTTAGGGCCAGTTTGCTGAGTTATGGCTGAACCATGCCAATATGGCTGATTCTGGAGATTTTGTATGTCTAAACTAAGTATTTCATCATTGTAAACTCGACTTTGGTTTGTAAGGTATTTAATAGGATCCATTTTTCAGCCAAGTTCAACATGTGGGGTACGAAAAGCCCTACAGGGTAAGACATTAGATGGGATCTAGTTTCGGGCCAGGGTCAACTTATGGGTTGTGAGAAAAGCCCTACCAGGCCTGCAGCAGCCAGGAATAACTAAAACCGGTAACAGCAGACCCATAGAGCAAGGTCCTGACTCCTGAATGGCTTAAGAACTCTGGACATGTATGTGGGTATTCAATTTGTTGGCTAGCGTTTAAACCTGCTACCATATATATGGTCCTATAAAATCCGTACGTAGGTATATTATAGACCTTTGCAACTCAGCTGTCACGAACGGGAATATTAGAGGGGATAACTGTGTTGGGCCGAGGGGCGAGTTGGGTTTTCTGATTTTTCTTAATGCAAAGCAATTCACCTCCTATCTTTAAATAGAGAAAGGTCCTAACAAGTTTGGCCAATAAGCAACTGGAATCCGAACTAATCTCTTAAGGAAATTCAGATTTAAAACAAGAGTCCTAAACGGAAACAGCAAGAGTCCTAAACAGACTCATAGTCTAAAGATGGATTCCTAATGTAAAGCCGGTGGACTTGGGCATCGGCCTGGACTGACTTGGGCATCGGCCAGGTTGAAACTGCGGTGACTTTAGCCTGATCGACGGCAACTCCTGCGGCTGAAATTACGTGCCCCAAGTATGCCACCATTGTTTCGCCAAATGAACACTTGGAGCGCTTCAAGAACAGACAATGCCATTGAAGAGTTTGAAGTACAGTTCGAACCTGTCTGAGATGCGCCAACCAAGACGGGTTGTAAATAAGAATATCATCGAAAAAAACCAAAACGAAACGTCGAAAGAAGGCATGCAGAACGGAATTCATAAGAGCCTGGAATGTGGCCGGTGCGTTGGTGAGACCGAACCAAGTATCAAATAACCGGAACCGGTTGAAATCCTGATCGGCGGCCGGTAACGGTCGGAAATTTCGGAAAAAAAAGGATGAAATTCGCGAAATGAATTTTGAATTGTGAATTCTGAAAACCGGTTACCGGTCGGTTACAGGAAAAACCGGAAAACCAGACCAAAAACCGAAAAATCTAATTTAATTGATGAGAGTTAACCAAACTATCACATTGTTTGTATTCTCCTTGAAATTAAATATGACAAGTCTAATGCTAACTATAACTCTTTCAATATTAATGAGAGTTATATACAAAGACTAGGTTGTACTAATACAGTGAAACTTATAGCCCTGAATATGATATGTAGTGATATATGCCGCCCCAAATGGGGAGACTAAGCTGGTGATGGATACCATCTACTGCAGGTAAGATACTAGAGTTTGATTCTCAAGAAAATCTCCTTAAGAGATGAATCATCGCCAACATAGAAACATCTACTAAACAATAATTCAAGCATATTTAGCTTATACAATACGTAATCTAGCACAAAAAAAAGGGCCTAAACCAACCTAGGAAGTGCATTACGCAGTTAAAAATCCAAAATCAAATTTGGAATTTTTTTGGCCGGTTACTATTCACCCGGTCCCCACCGGTAAATCTGGTTACCGGTGGTTACCGACCGGGATTTTGATCCCTGGACCGAACGGCATGACAAGAAACTCAAAAGAGACCCTGATGAGTACGAAATGCAGTCTTTTCAACATCAGCCGAATGCATTCATACTTGATGATAACCGGAACACAAATCCAATTTTGTAAAAATATTGGCGCCACAGAGCTCATCAAGTAACTCGTCGATGACAGGAATAGAGAACTTATCCTTGATTGTTTTGTTGTTGAGGGTGCGATAATCCACACAAAAACGCCACGACCCATCTGCCTTTCTGACCAACAAAACGGGCGAAGAAAAGGCCGACGTACTACGGCATATAGTCCCTTGTTGGAGCATGTCCGCACACTGTCGTTCAAGCTCATCCTTCTGCAACTGCGCATAACGATATGGCCTGACTGCAATGGCATCGGATCCCTTCTTCAGATGAATGCGGTGGGAAATCTCGCGAACTGGTGGCAGTCCATGTGGTTCAGCGAAGAGACTGCTAAACTCGGCGAGGAGATCATCCATCAAGTTGGTGCCAGTGCAAGTAAGCACCCGAACAGAAGGGGTCGGCATTGGTAAGCCGATCCAGGTGATCCGTCATCCTTGGCGTGCAAAGGACATAGTCATGCTGGAAAAATCCCAAGTAATCGGTCCAAGAGTATCGAGCCATTGCACCCCTAAAATCACGTCAAATCCATCCAATGGCATGGCGTAGCAATCCAGGGTGAAATCCTCATGTCCGATGCGGGCAACCATGGCACGACATAAACCCAAACTGGTAACGCGATCACCATTGGCCACCATGACACTAAGTCCTGATCGTGGCTGCATGAGGACGCCGGTAGCCTTCACAACATCTTCGGCGATGAAATTGTGCGTAGATCCCGAGTCAAGGAGTGCAACCAGCGTACTGCGTCCGATCTCGATCATGAGGCACATGGTTTGGCCTGACTGAGGCCAAATGCCGCCAATGAAATCTCCGCAGGCAACAACGTCCGACGAGGTAAACCGGCGGTGGTGGGAAGACCTCCGCTCGCTCGATCATCCGTCATGCCGTGACCGTGAGCCAGAGTGGTCACAGCACCCGAGCGCCATGGCCGACGAGCAAGCTGAGTTGTCGCCGACATTGTCAGTTGTGTTTGGCATTCGTATGCGCTAGCCAAGCTCATAGCGGACTCCAATGATTGCGGGGCTTGTAATTCCACGTCCGTTTGCAATGGTTGACCTACGCCGGGCCGTAAACAGCTATACTTGTTGACATTCCGTCAGCGGATCAGTGCGGCACAGAAGAGCTAAGAACTAGTCGGAGAACTCGTGGACGGTACCCTGCTTGCGTAGGGCGATGAGCTCACCCAAGGAGTTGCTACGCAAGGGTGGGCCGAACCGGGTATTAACCAACTCGACGAAGCGGCGCCAGGACGGTGTCCCTATTTCTTAGTGGTAATGTGACTTGACACTCGCCCGACGCCTTCACCGAGAAAATCTGTTATTTTATTTCTTAGTGGTAATGTTGTGTTGAAGGTTATTGTGTAGTGT
The DNA here is from genome assembly GCA_036346405.1 of Phyllostachys edulis. NCBI lineage: Eukaryota > Viridiplantae > Streptophyta > Magnoliopsida > Poales > Poaceae > Phyllostachys > Phyllostachys edulis. The sequence goes on from CM070551.1 coordinate 29,844,433, forward strand.
GTACTCATCAAGGATTCATTCAAGGATATGAGGTCAAGTTACATTTTGACATTTGTTGGGTAAGTCATTCTTTCTTTTTTCAGAATCTCATATAGCCTGCAACTGCAAATCTGCAATTTAATGATTAATAACAATATTGTCTACATGACTTATTTGCATGGACTGAGGTGGAATTGAGGAGCTCGACCGGCCCAAAAAATGGCTATTAGCAAGGAATACATTGTTTTCATCAAGGTAATCTCAATGTCTCAATCTGTCGTAGTCTCTATGCATTTTTCTAATTTTTAAATACATAAATGCTCGTCGTATCCTTGTTTTTAGGAAATTGCGTATCGCCGTACCGGTATCGCGTGCTAGAGAGCATACATTAGGCCAGCTTTGGCGTAGCAATAAACAACAACCCGTCAATTTGTGTAGAATGTAGATGTAGTTATCCGCTATCTCTTTTAGTTAAGAGGCTCAAAGTGATTAAACAAGCTAAACTCCGAAAGTGGTCAAGTAGAAAACACATCCCAGAAGTACAGCCAAGAACTTTTGTATTCCATATGGCTCTTGCTAATATCAATGGTAAGGACATCAACCCTAAGAATGCAATCACTACTTCAACCCAATATGGCTCTTGCTAATATCAATGGTAAGGACATCAACCCTAAGAATACAATCACTACTTCAACCCGCTGCACTGCATCCTTTACTTCAACCACAGCTTCTCCAATAGGACTTTCAGCTACTGCAATATCATATTCCCTAATTGGACCGAGTTACTTCTACTCCTACGAGCCGAGCTATGTCTACATGCCATGGTGCCACGTCACCAATTGTTGGCCCACGGGCTATGTGATGTATTGGCCGATTATATGGTATTCGGCCTAGCCCATATCCCTTGGCCGCACCTCCCTAGGGCTGCCACCCCTTGGGCCGACCAAACCCTAGGCCCATATGGTGGCTGGGTACTGTTCGTGCGTGAACAATACCATCATCCCTCCCTTCCCCTCTATTTAAGATAGTCGTACCCCTCTAGTTCTCCTCGGGTTTTGTTATATTGAAGTTTAGCTTTGCTACTTTACACTTTGTCCTCTTGTTCGACAAGATCAACAGCGACATTGTCTTCGGAACCCCACTTATCAATACGAAACTATTTCCTATTCGCAATTTCAGATTGCTTATTTATCGTGTTCTTACTTGTTCTTCGATTGCATGCAGGAATAGACCTTTGTGGTCAGGTCGATCATGTTTCTAGCAAAGTCGATAACAATCACGGAGTTGGTTCATCAATTGCGGGCATATTGGTCGTGTGCGATTGGTAGAAGAATCGTGAGAATCGTCTCCACCAAATCGAATTATCCATCTCATTGAAAGATCGGAACACCCATTGTCGCATCAATCAGGACTATGCATGTTAAAAAAATAATCAGCTAGAAGGCCGTCTGGTAAGCATGTGAACTACAGAATAGTTATACATGCACCCTGATTCCTGAACATGTTACAAGCAGGCAATTCTTTAACATTTTCTTTATGGCCAAACTCATTTATGTGTTATAATTTTTCCTATAATGGCAAACAAAGACATGTGAAAGTAATAATTACCTTGACATTATCAACCAGGCCAAGCTTCATGCATTCTTCTCTAACATCTGCCTCAAGATCAGGAAGAAGAGTTTCATCGGCCTGCAATGACCAGGAATTCCTTCCTTAATCCAATAGAAGCGAACAAGAAAGTTGCTAGAAAGTATTAATCCGGTAGCAATCCGCTACTTACTCTCAATTCAGCAGGAGTAAACATATTCCGCAAAATTACTGTAGTTGGAATCATCAGCTTCTTATCATCATGTCCACCTAATAACAGAAAATAGTTACGAAAATAAAATGAAGTTAGATCAAACTTCATCTTCAGACAAGGTTATTGTCATTGCATGACTGCCAGATAATAATGAAAAAACCAACTGCTCATCTACTAATACCATGATTACAAGAATAGTTCCTGCAACTTAATGCTTTTAGAGCTATTTTGCAAGGAGGATATTAAAACAAAGACAAAGAAGTGTTTGTGCTTCCAGATGTGCCAGTGGCTTCCAAGGTTCTCACAACATGTTACTTGTTACACATTACTACATCCGTAATTAGTCTGAAATATGCAAAAGATTGCACATGACCTACAATTGGGTTGCATCTACATTGAATCTTGACAACCTAAACCCATCGCTGAGTAAATTTGTAACAAACACATCACATATTCAAATCAATCATAATGAAAAATTGGCAGAAAACTAAGACAGAAATTACCCCATCCCAGCATTTTATCCTCAACCCTCTTAGTTTTCTTTTTCTTTTGCTTATCTGCCTTCTTGGCAACAAAAGTAGCACCTGAAGCAGACGTGACAACATCAGTAACATTTTTTTTGTAGTTTGTGTGGTTTTGATGAAATCATGAACTTACCTTTCTGCTCAAATTTGGCCAGTTTTACAGACATTAGTGTCTTACCACCAGGACGAAATGATGTTCCATCCAATAATTGAATTGCTAAAGCTACAGAAGGCTCCTGAATCGTTAAAGGAAAAAAGACACATGGTAAAAAACATGCACAGTGAGTCCAAATAATCTGACCGGTTTGACAAGGGACTACCTTGAGATAGGTCACTAGTGCATCACCCTTCTTTCTGCCTGTTTCCTTGTCAGTATAGATTTTCACTCGAGGCTTTCTTGTCTCTGGATCCTATATCATGGAACATTAGAGGTGCATCAGTGCTTTTGTTGTGGTCGTTGGTTGGATACAGGTCCGAGGACCGAGGGTAGGGCACTCGTCCTTATCTAACCGCCGACAAGGCTCTTCCTTGTCGAGGTAGCGAAGCTCTAAGGCTTAGTTGAACTTTTGATTTCTCATTGCATAGATTGATAATGGATACATGCTATCCCTTTTATAGGGACAGCCCGACTTGACGTCTAAAAAATAATCTATAAGAAAACCTATCAATCCAATCTAATCTTTCCAACTATTAAAAATAACATTCCTAATAGATAAGATCCTACCCCTAATAATAACTTGATAGATAAGGAATCCCAAAATAACATACCTAACCAGCTATTTTTTATCCTAGGAAACCCATCAACCATGTATGGAAAATAATGTGCTACAGTGTACCACGCCTTGCTCCATAACAGCTTTGAAGTTCAGGCACAAAATATTCATTATATTGACATATTTCCAAAATATGTTATGAATAAAAGAAAGAGCAAGAGCTATCCAAAATATAGGAAATCGTAAATAAATATTATAATCATGTTGAGTTTAATTTAGCCATGACCTTCATTTATAAAACCAATATGATATCCATCAAAGATAATCTATGGTTAAATCCTCCAATATCTACCATCACCAATGACCACTGCAAGTTCAGACAGCTGGAATTCACTAGATTTGATAGGTAGATATACATACTCGCTGAATTAAGTCCACAAAAATGAACAGCTTTGACGTAGTTACATGCACAGATAGCAACTATAGATTCGTCAAGGTACTGACCAGGGAAGAAAAAACCGGCTAGCTACCGACGGTAACCGGATTTACCGGTGGTAACCGGGAATGGAAAAACCGGCCGGGTTTTGCAAGTTCAAATTCCAATTTTCAAATTTTGGCTGGTTTTTAAGTAAATTCAAGCGAAATTCGTTTGGATTTTTTCCGGAAAATCCGGTAACTGGCCAGGTTTTTTCCCCAGCTGGTGACCGGGATTTGGTCCGGTACCGGCTTTTGGATCCTTGGTACTGACAAAACCAAGTCTTTCCACAGGGGAGAAAAATGGAAGTATCATCAAGATTAAAGAAGTCAGTCTGCAACAAGTTTAATTTGTCTCTGCAACACAGAAAATTAAAGCATACCTCCTTTATAATTCCACACTTGGAAAATACCTCCACAATCTGCAAAAGAAATTCACCATCAAAACCAAGCACTTTTTGTATGATCATGAATGTGTTAAATAGTTCATTTTGAGAAATAGTCTTCCTAAGAGGAAAATGGAGAGTAGCCACAGCTTCTGGAGGTATAAGTAACTTACCTCCTCAGCTGTGACATCATCAGGCAAACCAGTAACATAGACATGTGTGTTGACTTTGAGATCAAACCAACTGTCTGGAGGTTTGTTAGGTTCCTGTCCAAAAATAAATAAAATTCAACAGTTAGAAGAATTAGCTAGTGCAAAACTTACCAAGGACTCCCACAAAAACAACTTGAAAATTATACCTTCTTTTCAGCTGGCTTCTCAGAAGACTTCCGCTTCTTTTCTTCTCTCTTTTCTACTTTCTCTGGTTCTGTGTTTTCGTTTTTGGCTGAAGCAATGTTTTCCTCTAATGTGGATGAACCAGAAATATCTGTTGCTTGAAATACTTCTTCCTCATCTGCAAAAGTCATGTCTTCAACTCCATAGTCGTCCTTTTTACCTGATACATCATTCTGTAGAGGGCACATGACAAATTAGATTAACTGATAAATACTGATGGACAGGAATATTAAACAAGATGAAGAAGGGAAAGTATTTATCCTGGAAGTAAGAACATTTGATGCAATATGGAATACAATATTTTACAAATATTGTCTCGGCCTATAGCATAAGGCATTAAGAACATTTCCAGGAATTCGCCGTGGACGGCAAGAATTCCCCGACGCTCGCCTAATTCCTCAATCAAGGCAAGGCAGACCACAGGGCACCTTTGCGCCTAGGTGACGACTTGTCAACACCATGACAACCATGTATTTAACACTAAGAGCAACTAAGGGAAACTAAAGTAGACTCTCAGGTGAACACAATTTAGACTAGTCGTAGCCAAAACAAAATATAGTAGCTCTTTTCGGGAAATAACACTTCAAGGCAACGTGAAAAGTAACCTTCACACTGCTGACCTGAGAGAAATAGTTATGGAAAAAAGGAATATGATGAGGAACAATAAATAAATGAGAAAGTAAGCTCTGGACTTAATAAAAGTTTTAGTTTCTGTTAAGTTGCTTATAAAAGGGTAGATTTTCGTAGAAAAATGACTTCATTCCCAAAGGCTATCTGGGAGGCTGTTTCATAGACTATGCGTGCACCGATATTTCTAGCCAAGGTAAAATATTATTGCGGACCAAGACCAATATAATGGGCTCAAATCAATTAACCACATCATCAACCTTACTTCAGGGTAAGAAGATGAGGGTGCACCATGGCATGCATATTCCCAAACTACCACAGGCCCATAAAGTTAATAAATGGTTGCTACTTGTTGTTAGTTGACTGTCACTACGTAATAATGTATAAGTAACCCGAATGATGGATACCGACAGGATTTTTCATCCGATGATGATTATCTACAAAGATGTAACAAGTATGGAACATCTGAAGTTCTAGACTCGGGAGAATGTCTTGCACTCCAACAGGCAACAGTGGCAGGTCCCAAAGTCATTGGTGCTACCAGCAGCAAAAGGAGAGTAAATAAACCTAGCAATGGCAATACTTACTTGAGGAACCCATGCCCTCAGAGTGTGATCCCACTTGTAAACAGTGCCATCATCATCAGTAAATTCTTCCTCGCCACCTGGTGGTGTTGCTGGCCGCTCATCAGTATCATCAACCACATGTTCTTGGTTTAAGTTACCATCTGCCTTGTCTTTCAAGGCTTCCACCTCTGCCTCCGCTTCTATAACCTCCTTTTGGAACTTCTCAAAATCATCTTCAATCCCTGGAGCATCACACAGATTGAAAGAACATCAGAAGATCACTTGAAGAGCATCCTACAGAATTTTCTTCAAAGGAAATGAAGGAAGCATTAACCTTGTTCAGGTTGGTCCTTCTTTGTGACCCCAACATGCAGCTCGGGTATCAAAGACAGTGGCATCCATTCACTCCGCCCTTCTGCCCAGAGCATTGTGCTCTCAGAGAGGTACCCATTAGCAAAATGTTCTGAGAAGAGAGCGAATTAGCGAAATTCCTCAAGTAAAGACCACAACAAAAACAGGGAAATGAAAATTTATCCCAACTGCAACAAGACGCGACCACACAAGAAGCGAACAACTTCAACCGCGTGACCTAAACCCTACCTCCAGCAACCTGCCTGTGTTAATAGTCCCACCGATACGTGCCAGTTTGGAGTCAGAAACTATGCACAAACAGTGGTGGCCACGCATCAACAGAAAAATTAACAATTGATGTCGCCGTAGCATGATAAATACACTCTAGACCTCACTCACAATGCACATTCAAACGATTGCGATCAGCCACCAGCATTACTCCCATATCCATGGAAACATCGACTTACTGCTTAAAAGGAAAATCGCCAGCTTATTGCAACACGCCCAATCGACACAATCTAACAACATCCGAAGCTGGGATTTGCGTCACCTTAGCCACAGCTTCAAAACTAGTCGATACGCACAGGAAACGCAAACTAGTGAACCTTGCGGATTGCAGCAAGCCCGTACAGGAAAGTTTCGGTTTTTGCGAGGAGAAGCCCAACTTGTAATCGAACTAAGACCGCATTTGCACTAATCGAGAGGGGAGGGGGGATCATACCTTGCAGCTCGGAGAGCGCGTAGGGGCCGACGTGCTCCTGGTTCGGGCCGAGCACGTACCACCCCACCTCGCCGCCGCCCGCGCCGCCGCTATCCATGGATCTCCACACCGGGAAGTGGAGACCGTGGCAGGAGATTCCGGCCACTCGCCGCCGCCGGCACGAGATTGTGTTCGAAGCGATGACCCGAGAAGGGGAGGAATTTGGGTGCACGGTTTGGGGGCTGGGGTTTCCAGAATGGTCGAGACCAACCAGGGTCGGGTTGGGGCGTCGGGCCTCTGTCGGAATAGACCGTATACATCCGACCCAAAGCGAATTTTTGGGCAGTATTGCCAACATCGTATTTACGGATCTAACGGCAACGTACAAAAATTATATGTAAATTTAGTGCTTACCATATAACCACTGTGCAATATCTCACCGTCATTTGTGCACACCACACAGTCGCCGTGCGGTGACGGTGACGGCCACGGCCCGCCACGTGTCCCCTTCGGAATTAGGGTTAGGACTTGAGTGGTTTTCGACGATTTTCGTTTGAATTTTAAAATATAACAAACGATTTCAAAAAATTATGAAATTTTACGTGAAGCTTCTCGATACAGTGTACTTACTTGTATAAATTTGCCATAATTTTATTCGTGTAGAATTTTCCCGCAATTTCATATAAGCTTAGTGTTGATTAAATTTTTCTCGCCTTATCTCTACCGGCACTTCCGGAACACTTCTACGATGAGGATCACCGGTGCAAGTCAGTGGATCGCCATGAACCGATGGCCCTTCGCCTCTGACTTGGACGGGAGGATTCTCGAGGCGATTCGGCCGCCACGTCTGATCCTCCGGGACACGGGCTTGTTGCCCCTTGCAAGGGTAATGTCCCTCAGACGCTGGTTCCTCCTAGACGCCAGCATGCTGTCGACACTTATCGACGGGTGGAGGTCCGAGACGCACACCTTTCACATTTGGCACTTATGAGTTAATGGAGTATTTTAGTTATTAATGACAAATCTATTTGTGAGACTAATATTTTTATTGTTAAATCTATTGTTCAGTCTCAGTTGGATAAAAAGGTAAAAATTATGGAGGTATGCATTTGACATCATATTCTTATATCTTGTTGCATTCTTGGATCCAAAATATAGGTTGAACTCCACTAAAAGTCTAACTTGAATATATGCATATGTTTTTATTACACATTCGTGTATGTACACATTCAGGGGGAGTTCACTCTATATTTTGTGGTTTCATTAGTATTGATCCATATTTCTTTATCCACATATATTAAGGATATTTACTTTGAAACATATCAAATGAGTATACAAAATTGCTTATATGTTTTTGTATGTTTGCTATCATTATCAATAGTCCTACATTATTGGTGTACTTAGTAAAGACTAGTTGATTTAGGTTTTAATTGTGCAAAACCGAATTGTTGTTAGCTTCTGCATTAGAAATCAATTTTAGCCAAAAGTATTTTAAAACCGCCTATTCACCCCCTCTAGTCGACCTCCTCGATCTTACAGGTGAGATGACGGTCACCATGCATGACGTCTTGCTCTTGATCGGTCTCTTGATCTGGGGGTGAGCCACTTGTTCTGGGCCCTCCACCGGCACATTGGAAGGCCATACTGGAGCAGCGGTTCGACCAACCTCTCCCGGAGGGTGCACGTGGCGTCCTCCGGGCTTGGCTGAGGCAGTTCGATGATTGGTCGCAAGGTGCATCTGACAAGGTCGTTAGGACGCACCTCGTAGCTTATCTTCTTCAGCTCTTTGGTTGGGTCATGTTTCCAACCGCACAAGGCGATTGGTGCTACCCCAGCTACATCTTCCACGCCGAGTTGTTGGTCGACGGGGGAGGGGGGGCTGGGCCGATGCCTCGGTATAGCTGGGGTCAGTCGTCCTTTGTGCCACATACCAGAGGTTGTGTGACGCTTCGCGGCGCGGTACCAATGGTACCACTAGCCTGGCTCTCTGCTACGTGCTCCTGCAGCTGTGGAGTTGGGAGCACTTCCTGGTTGGGCGGCCGTCCATCGAGATAGCGGTGCACCAATACGCCCCTCGATCGACGTGATAGATAGGCCCACCATAGGATCACGGTGGACTTCTTGTCGTCTGCGATGGGCCAAGGACAGGCCGGTGAGGTGCTACTCGTTGTACCACAACGAGTTTGAGTTGTTGCACGAGAGCGACATCATCTGGTGTCCATGGTATCCAGATTTCGTGCACACGATAGTGCCACACGGGTTGTCCATGCAATGCACCCAGGACATTGGGTTATGGAGGACGACCTGCCACCTGGTGTCCGCACATATGGTGGAGCCTTACACGCCGCAACGTGTAATGCGCCAGTTTGGTTCATACCAGGTCATGCCCCCCGGACAGCAGGTTCCTACAGCGAACCATACACCTGTGAGTCAAACTTTATCCGAGTAATGTTTACAGTTCTTACATCTTCTTTTCTAACATTAATCTTTCTGGAAATGCAAGCAATCAAGGGCGGGTGGGCATATAAAGGATTGGCGCCCGGTCTAGCAGGAGTGGACTACGGCATGGACGGAGGAGGCGCACATGGATGTCTTAATTGAGCAGCGTCCGTACGACCCTGAGACGTATGGTGTGTACTTGGAGTGGCACGTGCCACGTATGTGCGCAAGACTCACCATTCCTCCATCGGAGCACCCGGAGTTGGTGTCAGAGGAGATGCACCAGGAGAGCCTCTGCCACGTGTACGATCGTCACAGCGCTTCGCTACATGATGACAACGTAGGACACTTACAATCTCTGGTTGTTTCATTGACGATATTTGTACTCTTCGTTAATGAACATGTTATGTACGTCACTACAGTTGAAGCGGACGCAGCGCATCTTGGGCGCATCGGAGGCCGCCATCAGCAACCCAGACAGAACACCAACAGGGATGCTGAAAACTTTGAGTTACATTATCGCGAAGTTAAAGAAGATAGTAAAGAACTTGAGCTGCGGTCGTTCGACGGACGACGTCCTGTGCATCGGGCACCAAGTGGGGGGTCGTGCTCACCCGCTAGGTCAGCACGACCTAGTGAGTCCGACTGGTGTCGTAGCGTTCCCCTTCGGTCATCTGCGGGCCAGGTCGGTGGGTAGGTAAGTTATGTACAAATCTATGTTACGTTTTTTGGTTATGCCATACGTTGTGTTAACATCATGTCGTTCTCCCGTTGTAGGTCCGTCAGATAAATCACTTTTACTGGCCGTATTCGGTACACAGAGTAGTGCTCCCCGTCGATCATCTGCACTGGACATCCGAGAGGTACGAGATTCTCAGTTCACATCCTGAGTGTTTATCTGTGCTAACATCGTTCCGTCTTACAGCCTTTAGTTGACCGTGGGGGTGACGGCTAGTTCATGGCGACTGATGATGATGACACGGGCCTCCCAGCTCCTACCAGGGAGCAGTACACGCCGTCAGGGTTTAGAGCATGGCAGCCAGGGTTTGGAGCTTATGCAGGGCAGAGCTCCTCAGGGTTCGCTCTCCCACCATACGTTCAAGGGCAGAGCTCCTCCGGGTTGGCTCAGACGAGTGAGCCATATTGTATCATGTGAACTCGGGCTTCTAATTTTATGTATGGAAATGTCTTAAATTGATTCATGTAGTGATTGTAAATCCTAAGGGAGTTAGCATACGTATCATGTAATGCTTGTAACGCTTCAAATTTTATGTATGAAAACGTCTTCGAATTTTCAGAACAACAAGACAACACACTGTGACGCTAACTTTTTCGAACGACAAGATCACATGATTCGAGGAAATAACAACTCTACCGCCCAGTTTTTTAGAACGACGTGACCCAACGAGGCCGCTTCCTACAGCGACGTGACCTAACAAATCTACTTTTTCACAGAGATGTGACGCAGCGGTACCACATGATTCCTCCTCGGGTCTGCTTCCCGTGCCTCATTCCCCAATGAGTTAGCTTTGGCAGCGACGACCCAATGAGTCAGCTTTGCGCAGTGACATGATCCAACGAGTCTCCTCAGGGTCGCTGCCTCGTGGACGCAAATTTTCTTTAACCGAATTACAATTCAGTCACGTACGCAGCGCCGCCTCGGCATATAAGTACTACCCCTTCCACGTCAGATTCTCTTGTATCCAGACTTCAACACAATCTCGCTCAGATGGAGAAACACTTGGAGGAGATTCGCGAACTGCAAAAAGGAGAAACAAAGAGAGCGTGTCAAGAGGCCACCTCCCCACAATGACGCTGCCCTCCTATAGCAACAACCCCTACCAGAACATTCCAACCGAGCATTCACCGCAACACCCGCCCGAGGGGGAGACGTCGTCCCTCTGTTGGTGCAGGGATAGATGCAAATTCTTCAAGTCCAAGCACCGGCTCAGCTTGGGCATGCGTTACTGGAGTTGCGTGAACTACTCCTGCGACTATCCCGACCGTCGTTTGGAAACGAGCCGCTATCGGCAGCCGGTAAGGACAGGTTATAGTATGTTCCCCTACTATTTCTCTTTCAAAGTATGCACTAACAATCTCTCCTGCCTACCCGTAGTCCCCGAATCCGCTATGTGGCTACCGCAAGTGGATCGACCTAGAGATCCACCCACGCGACCAGTGGACTCTTGACTGCGAGGAGTGGGATGCCAACAGGGACTGTGAGAGGAGGGAGGAGGAGCGCCGCACCGAAGAGCACAACAAGTGTATCTAGCGGGAGACACAAGCCCATCTTGAGGCCTAAATGGCGGCCGAGGCCGAGGCGACCGGCGAGGAGTACAACACCGAGCTTGCAAGGAAGGGCAAATGGCCCCGTTCCACGTAGTAGTCCGACCCTTTTCGTTCATATGTCCTATGTATTTCTAATTCCCTATATGTGTACCGTCCTTGGTTCGTTAGCCTGCGTGCCATGTAATCCCCTTGTCGGATCAACTGTCGTGTTGTTATTGTTGTGCTATTTCTCCAAAGTTCTCCACCGTGTATGAATTTCCTAGCGCATCGCAATATCACCTACCTTCGTACTTACGAGTCATTGCTACATCTATCGTCCTTACAAAATTCTTCAGAAATTTAGCGCACTACAACAACATACAACGATCATAAAATGTTATTGTGAGTCTAACAAATAGTTTTCCAGAAGTAGGGAAAAATATAGCATATTTGGAATATCCCACAACCTTCTCTAGACTGCTAATATACCTTGTTGTCAAGACATGTATATCACCAAAATGTAACTCAGGATGTTTACATACAAGCAGGCCTCCTTTGAAACATCAGCAAATTTAAGATACATTCTAAGTCACATGAAATCGTGAAACTATAATTTCCGAAACCTAAATTCCTAATCTTCGTGGCCTAAATCCTTTATTTTTCAGACATATAAAATTGTCAAAACAGTATGCAATCAAGTCCACTGCGTGAGGAGCCTAAAAAAATCATAATTTTTGGACATCATTTCTACATTTATAAATTCGTGCAAACAGTACACTTATATGAAATTGGGTGAAAAAATATGAAAGAATAAAATTATCGAACATTTACACAAGCAATTACACTGTGCCAGGAGGCTCCACGTAAAATTTTATAATTTTTTGAACTCGATTGCTATATTAAAAAAAATCCCACCACCACAGGCGAAACTGAAACCCTAATCGGTCTTAGGAGCATTAAAATAAAAAGAAGTAAAATTATAGAAAACATTACACAAGAAAGTACACCATGTTACGAGCATTCACGTAAAATTTCATAATTTTTTGAACTAATTTGCTATATTTTAAAAATGCTATGAAATCCGTGAAAACCCTAACTGTGAGGACCCCGGTTTATTAAGCTTGTAATACTTAGTCATCCATTGACCCTAGCATTACAAACATAATAATCCGTGTCTTCGAGATATGTATACTTCCCAGAATGTAGTATACACACCCCTTTACAAAATCATGCATCAATTCCATACATGACATAGAACCAAAGCACGACTAGAATAAAAGACATACAATATATAGAGTTATTACAAAAAAGGGCCGACCGGCCAAATACAACAATAAAGGTAACACAATGAAGCTAACATGCCATAAGATGGCGATAAACAAAGAGAGCCAAGGTTTGCCTTTAGCCCACAAGGCAACCAACCACGACACCTAGCTAGTCGCTTTCCCAAATTTATGCACATCTCATTAAAAGTAAAGCCCTTTGGGCCTTACCTCCTCTGCAACAAAGTTATTAAGCAAAGCAAATGAGTACAAAATGTACTCGCAAGACCGACGTGTAATATAACAGTAACTATAGTTTAACTACATGCAAGCTTTATTTAAGTGGATGAGGCTTTGGACTTATTTTAGCATAAAGCAAGTTTTCATTTGCAATATATAAATAGATTCCAAAGCAATTTTGCAATTCATTTTTATTTGCAAGAAACAACGAGACAAGTAACAAAATGATAGATAACAACAATCCGGAAGTGGCTAACCCATTAGCCACCACAATAGCATGAACATCCATTCATACCAACCCATCAAGTTTTAATTTAAATGTTGTAGTCTAGTTCTTGCACGACCTTACCAAGCATGTCCATAACCTAGGACGAGGCTATTCAATAGTTTTAACCCCTGAGGGTGTACCAATGTACCCACACGCCGAATCGCCTTTTCGCCACTAGATTTAGTATGCCAAGCACGGCTAAGTCCTACGAGACATTTCCAATGGATGATGCTAATTAAGAGCGCCCCCCGGGGGATAAGGACACATTAGACACCCTAACCTATTCGCTAGTGTTCCTCCCACACCACACATACACATTTAAAACACACCCACCAACCAACTCATAATTAACACCCCCAAAGTACTTAGTCAAGAGAGGTCCCATATCCCCTCGTGTGGTTAGCACGCAAGAGCGCTTGGCTTAGTGACACAAGTAACTCGGTCCTTGGGGACTTAGGCACCTTTCCATTCACACCCAAAATATCACACCAACATCCATTGTGCCCAAGTCAACAATAGTTTTGTTTTTTATTTTTGTTTATTAACAAAGCACAAGCACAAGATGGACAAAATGGAAATAAGATTTTAGTGTGATCAAAGTCATCGACATAATGTCGATAACCGCCCATTTCTACCGTTATCTAAGCATTGCTAAGCATTATCAACGTAATTACTAGCGATAAGAGTCCTCCATCGGACTCTAAATCGCAGCAAGATAATCCTAGGCTTAGTAGTAGAGAATGAACATTTACCTACGAATATGCATCTATAGGATTACTAGCGACATTTTAGCACAAAGTAGCATGCATACATATAAGTGAAACAAAGTATTAGCTTTAAAGTAATGGGACAATAAATGGATATGATCAAACTGCTTGCCTTGCTGATCTTGCTCAATATATTGCGGAGGATCACTCACGGTTTCAACCCACTCGTCGGCACCTAACCGAAAAGGCGAAAAGAATCGATAAGAACGACAAAAACCACAAGGACAGCACAGCAAACAAACTCCAAATACTCTGAAATTTCTACAGCAGCTAAAGGATGATTTTTAGGGAATTCAGCAATAAGAACCAATGGATTTGGATTCTCAATGCAAAAGTTATGAGCAAAACAATTCTGCTCAGCCCTAAAAATGCAAACAACCACTATTCACTAATTTAATTATGAGGCAACATTTTCTAGAATGGTGGTGGTACTAAGATTTTACAGTAACACCAGCACCACATGAGATGAATAACACAATTGAGTTCACCTCATTTGGAGCTATATTGCATTTTCTACAATTTTCCAAAAACAAGAACTTGAACAAAATTATAATGCACATAAAAGTTTTCTGAAAATAGTGACATGCCTAAATCCTATTCTAACATTTAGAGCATTAACAGAGGAAACCAACAAAGTTGGATTCACTCAAAAATCACCTCTGATCATTACTTATGCATTTTACAAGTTAATTGAATTTTTAAAGAGGTATTTAAAGGTAGGTTTGAATTCTATTTGCAAAACCATGTTCTGAGCTGAACTCAACTTACAATCATTTTAGATTGAAGTCCAGTCCAAGACAGAGCTGCAGGAATTTGAATCACTTTATTTGGATTTAAAACGAATTAGATATAAAATTTTGAAGTTATTACCCTTTTCGCTTCTTAAAATAATAGCTCCTAGAATTTCTAAAACCAAGGACATGGGAGGACGTGAGCCACAGATCTCAGATCTAACGGCTCGAGACCTCCCAGAGAACAACGACACGCTACCGCTAGGAGGTCCAACGCCAGAGCAGAGGGAGGTCGTGGCCGTTGATGGCACATCCAACGGCCACAACGATGGAGGAGGTCCGGACGAACCAGATCTAACGAGGAGGTCCTCAACGGTGAGATGACCACGAGGAGGTCCAAGCGGAGGTCTGCGCCACAGACCTCCGTGGAGGTCCGGACGGTCACGATTGCGCAAGGAGGTCCCGGGCGCCCAGATTTCCTCGGAGGAGGTCCGAGACGCCCTGCACCAAATAAGCCTTTGCCCTCACAAGACGCCGCCGACAGAGTTAATGCGCGGCGGGACAACAAGGAGGTCCGCGCAAGGCATAAGGAGGTCCAGCGTTAAGATCGCGATAAATGCTCCATCATTGGGAGCATTTACTACCCAAATCTTTGTCTTAATCAAGACGCTTTTGGACATCCCGTCCGACAAGAGCTTCACCGCAAAGATCGGGGCGAGCCGGCGATGTGGACTTCGTCGGCGACCACCACGGCACCATTGTGTGCGCAATAGTGGTGCGCGCAATGGGACCCACTCGACGGCGGCGACGGCTTTAAACGCGTCGGTGAGCCGGAGATGACAACGACGACAAGCACGCCCAAAAGACGATTCGAAAAGAAAAGCTCATGAATGACATTCAAGCATGTGCCCAAGCTCTAGGGACTATCGAGGTTACCCGGAGGTCCCGAGGAGCCGAGGAGGTCGTGGAAGTGATGACCGGAGTTGGGGAAGACAATGAAGCTTCACGACCCAAGGCACCAGCTCCAAGCTCAACTTTGTCCACCTCTGAAAAATGCCCAAACAAATCAAGTTAGGGTTAACTTCGGGAGGTTTGGGGAGCACAAAGTGAGCAAGGGTTGAAAAGGAGCCACTTGAACCCTTGTGTCACCGAGAAGCTCCAAGGACTTCAACAATGGCGACCACCAAAGAGGAGGTTAGTGAGTTAGGAGCTCACCAAGCACCGGTATGGCAAGCTCCAAGTGTGTAAAAGAAGCCAAAGGGGGCTCGAGGGCTTAAATACCTAGGGCACAGAGGTCTGCACCATGGGTTAAGCTCATGGTGAGCTTAGCCCATGGGGAGGTCCATGGAGTTGACAAGATGGAAAGGACAAGGTAGGTTGAGACAGGCGTGGCCTAGGGGCGAAAGGGCCGACACGCATTTAATGCTTGCGAGGCGAGCCGTTGGGACAAGACATGCTCGACATTGCCCATCGCCATGGCGTGCATGCGCGCCAAGGTAGAAAAAACAGACCTCACATCCACCGCTGGATTGAGTGGATGGGGAGGTCCTGCCCTCGGATTTTAAGTTTGAACCAAGATGTTATAAGTGATGGGAGGAGATCCCACCACACAATTTGGAAAGGGAGGTCGTGGCCTCCGATTTCCATAACGCAGATGCTTGAAAGGATAAAGGGTTGGGAGGTCCTAGCCTTTGGATTTACATCCAAGGGCTCGCACTGAGGGAGGACTAGACGCTGCGCAAAACGCGAGGGAGGTCAAGACCTTTGGATTTTGATCCAACGGTTCGATCAATAGAGGGAGGTCTGAGCCTTGTGCGTGGCGCAAAGGAGGTCCCGCCCTCGGTTTAGATCGAAGGGCTATGACCTCACAAGGATGGGAGGTCCGATCGCATAAGGCCCCGGGAGGTCGTGGTCAGAGATTTTAAATCTAACGGCTACAACACACGATGGGGAGGTGCAGTGCGCTAGATTTGAGGGGAGGTCGTGGGTCGTTGGATCGATCCAACGGCTCACGACCTCGATTAGGTGGGAGGTTTGCTTAGTTTAACAAGGAGGGAGGTCATGGCCATGGATTTTGATCCAAGGGCGATGACCTCAACAAGGTGGAAGATCCACGCAATGATGGTTTGCGAGAGGAGGTCGTGGCCTTTGGATTGATCCAACGGCCACGACCTCAAGTGAGTGCAAAAGGAGGTCTCGAGTAGTTTGAGCGAGGAGGTCATGGCCATGGATCGCTGATCCAAGGGCGATGACCTCATGTGAGCGGGAGGACACAGGCTGCGTTAGCTGAGGAGGAGGTCGTGGCGGTTGGATGTTAATCCAACGGCTACGACCTGATCAAGGTGGAGAGGAGGTCTGACGAGCCAGGGAGAAAAGGTTGGGCTGGACCAGCTTTGGGAAAGTGGCTAGCCCAAGGAACAGTACCAAGCTTTTAAATTCAATTTCAACAGCTGAGATTTTGCAGGGTTGTTTGGAATAGCAATTGAGCTCCAAAATTTATGAAATTTTAACTGGAGCTTGCTGAAGGTAAGATTAACCTCACATAAATTTTCCAGAGGTTTTTATGCAATGCATTTTTCTCAGGAAATTCATTAAGGTTGTTCTACGGATTGTTTTACCTCCAAAATTTCTCACACAAGTTTTATAACTTGTGATATTTTTCAGAGTGGTCCCACATGAACTCTAGGACCAAGGAAGATTATTTCCAAAAATTTGGCACATGAGTTGTGACAATTGGAAAATGAACTTGACTTTTGGTCAACAAGGACTTTGTGTTTTTGGATTACACAATCCTTGGACCATGATTACATGTGAGAAAAAGTTTTAATTTCTACACATTTTAATTACATTTGAAACAAACCCTGATATACATTTGGGATGTTACACTAACCCTAATCGGAGAGGGGGCACTGAGGCAGTCATGCGGCGGGCGGCGGCCACTTTACCACGGTCATCATCTGATAGCGGCGAGGCGGCGAAGCGCAGAGCGCCTCAGTGATGGCGGCTGTTGGACGGATGCCATTTTTGCACAAAAAAAAAAGTATGCCGCCAGATTTGTAAACACGATGTCAAAAAGTGATAATATTGCCAAAAAATTCATCCAAAACGACCGTAACAACAGTTGCGTACAACTGTAGGAGAGACAATCCTACTGTAAAATCTTACTATATAAAAGAGGGCAGGATTGAGGAGAGACGAGAGTGGCCATGTCGACAAGATTTTCTTAGCCGTCGGATCAGCGCTCCACGCATCCGCGTCCGTTGGATCGCAGCTGCCTCACGCACATGTTACCTCCGCTCGACGCATCACGAAGGCGGACTGCTCCAACGCAGTGTGTTTTGCTTCCTTCGGTTTTTCCTCTCTCTGCCGCCATTAGCGCTTGTTGCTACCGCCACCTCATCCTCCTTCCTTGTGGCTCGCCTTCACTCCTCCTTCACCGCTCCCGGCCGTCGTTGTCGCCTGAGCGCCACCGCCCCCTCCCTCTCTTCCTCTTCTCCCGACGCCCCTAGCGTCACCCCTCCTCTGCTCCGAGCGAAGCCGCGCCATCGTCCTCACCCGCTCCGATCCGTGGAGTCCCTGAGCCAACGCCGCTGCCGCCCGACCGCACCTCTGCTTTGCCTCGAGCACTGTCGCCTCCCCGACCGGATCTGCGGCGGCCCCTCCTAGCTCATTTGATGCGACGCCACCTGCTCCCAGTGCCCTCCTCCTCTCCGGATCCGCCTCCTCTGCTCCTCGCTTCGTTGATTCGCGACGGCCCCTCCCTTGCTCCAACTAGATGAGCCATGCCTTCAGGCCGGCCCTGCCCCCCTGGAGCTCGCCTCGGCTCCCGGATAGCACCGCCGCCTGGGCTCCCTAGCCACCGCCTCAGCCGCCTCCAGCCGACGCCGCCACCGCTTCAGATCCGGCTCCCTGAGCTTGCCTCTGCATTCCTCAGCTTAACTGAATAATGGGTAAAAGATGAATCAATGCATTATCATTTGCCTGATAGATAACTCTTTCTGTCATATTTTCTTGAGAGGAGAGCAATCCAATCCAATACACTTGATTCTTCTCAATGACAACTTCATTTGTGATACAATATTGGTGACCTGATGTGCAGCTGCAATATGGGAAGCGCTAATGGGACTACACATGGAAGCAGGCCAGGTTTGGTCCTACAAGTGCATTTTATTCTTACATGGTACTAGGCAAAATTAGTTTCAAGGTTATTTTAGATACAGGATATCTCCTCCTCGATGTCCCCAAATGATTCGGTTGATCTGTCAATCAAAGATGGAGATAACAACTGGTCTGATCAGGACCATCTACAATTCTGGGTTAATGCTATGCCTGCCTAACCGGTTCATTATGTGCATGCATAGGTTACAGGAAAAGCCCTCATGCTAGACAAGATTATTAGCTATGTGCAATCGTTGCAGAACCAAGTTGAGGTAATAAATATTTCATCAGATATGAAACAACATAGACAGTCAATGGTTTCAGGTTAACTCGTTCTTGTATGCTCTTTCAATTTCTGTGGATGAAGCTTGCCTCTCTGAACCCAATGATGCATGAGTTTGGGCTGGACATTGACATGTACCCAAATGTTCCATAGGTAAACTTAACAATGATAACCTCACCAAAAGCGTGCATTGTCAAGAATTATTTGCTTTCGGTTTATTTCGCCATGCATGTCAATCAATTCAATTAATGTATATACCTAATTACCTACAAGAACTATGGTTCCCTTTGTGTGTGCTTTAGGTGCTAAAATGGCATAGATGCCACATAAGTCGGTGCAAAGGCATGGGCCAAGGCAACCAATTACCCACCGGTGCACCACACACCCACCTCACTTGATGAGGCTCAAGGACCCACAGTGCTTTGCTCAGTCAAGATAATATACATATGTCTCTGAAATCCGAATCCCTTTCTCTCTAGCTACATGAGATCGACCTCAGTTGTGTGATGGAAAGAAATTCCATACAACACTCAAGAAGAAGGCATAAGAGCTAGCTAGCCTACCACTCTAGCAGTGTCAGAGGGTTCATGTCAAGGTAATGTGAGAGACACACATGCACTCACTGCCTTCCCTTTTGCAGGATGGCGGCAGCAATAGCACGATGCAAGTGGGAGGAGAGCAGGGGCAGGAGGAGGGCTGTCTATCTCTGCACCAAGTCAAGTTCACCAACATGTGCTTCTTTCAGTAGGAGAAGCGAAGCCAGCCCTCATTGGGTAAGCTCCTACTTGCCACTTCATGCTTCCTGGCGCGCTATTAGCTGGCCATTAATTAGGGAGGTACTTTGTTGCCCCAGATTAATTAGTATACAAATCACACTCTTTTAGTAATTAAGACGCTTTAACAATCCTGACTGATGATGTGTTGTTGTGCTTGACAAATTATCGCACCATCTGTGCAAAAGATGAGCGATGTGTTAAGAGATTAGCATGCATGTATCCTAAAAGATGTATGGAGTCAAGAAGTGAAGTAGATTGAAGTGAGGACCTATGCTGTGATTTTACTCTAACTGAAGAGTTGGGTGGTAAAAGAATTATCTATGAACTAAGATCTAGCGGAAGAAAAACTCTATTATGAATGAAAATAGATTGCACTATGTTCGTCCGCACTGGACTACAAGCTTAACCGTCGTGTTCAAGTTATTTGCCTCGCTTTTTTCATGATTTGAAAGCTTTAGTTACAGACGAGAGGCAACCTTTTCATGGTTCCCGCAGATACTTCCATTCTCAGACGGCATGTGTTGGTAGAGGGCATAAATTGTGGTTGCTCATTGCTACTGCTGCTCGGCTTGTATTATATTCCAATATATAGGATCTATGAACATATTAATGATATTATGTGAATCATGCATCAACGTAAGTTTTTTCATGATTTGAAAGCTTTAGTTCTGTATCAGTAGGGAACCTTTTCATGGTCCCTATAGATACTTCCATTCTGTATCAGCATGTGTTGGTAGAGGGCATAAATTGTCGCTTATTGCTTATCTTGTTCAAATTTTGTATTATATTCCAGTATATAGGATCTATGAACATATTAATGATATTATGTGAATCATGCATCTACGTAGTTCGTTGTGGTTGCCTGCTGTTACTATTGCTCAAGCTTGTATTATATTCCTGCATTCGTTTGTTTCGGCATCTGTCGACATGTATTGAAACTGAAAATTTCGGGGTTCACACATGTCTTCATGTACTGAAACTGATAATTTATCACATTGGGGCCAAAAGATGTAGACACCTCATGTAGAGCATTACGAGGAAGAAAGCTAGCATAACTCTCGGTGGTTCTGGTGTTGATGGAACCAACAATGCAGGAAGAACAATAATTAAGGTAGGGTAACATATTAATGATATTATGTGAATCATGCATCTACGTAATTTTTTTCATGATTTGAAAGCTTTAGTTACAGACGAGGGCACCCTTTTCATGGTCCCTGCAGATACTTCCATTCTGTATCAGCATGTGTTGGTAGAGGGCATAAATAGTCGTTTCCTGCTGTTACTATTGCTCCAACTTGTATTATATTCCAATATATAGGATCGATGAACATATTAATGATATTATGTGAATCATGCATCTACATAATTCGTTGTGGTTGCCTACTGTTACTGTTGCTCCAGCTTGTATTATATTCCTGCATTCATATGTTTCGCCATCTGTCGACATGTATTGAAATTGATAATTTCGGGGTTCACGCATGTCTTCATGTACTGAAACTGATAATTTATCGCATTGGGGCCAAAAGATGTAGACACCTCATGCAGAGCGTTACGAGGAAGAAAGCTAGCATAGCTCTCAGTGCTTCTGGTGTTGACGGAACCAACAATGCAGGAAGAACAATAATTAAGGTAGGGTTGGGTCCAACCGTACTGTAATTTGATTGATTTATGTGCTGGTCAATCAAGGCCTAATTGATGTAATATTATTTCCTTTTGCATCGATCTGTAGTTCGTCTAATGGAAAAGGAAGGATGCTATTATCTTTGCTTATGGTGATGCTTGGCTATACAAGTCTGACTTGAAAGCATCAAGGGAGAACCTTAGACTTCCAGTAGGATCCTGTGAGCTTGCTGTTCCACACAAAGCAAAAGGTAAGTTGATTGCTGTCTGCGGTTTTCAATAGCTTCCCATCTAAAGGCGCTCATTATTCCCTAACATCCAATGCACATTCGGCCAAAGAAAACCCAGTAACTTTCTACTTGTTTGTCTGATTTTTTCTAATCTAAATACCAACATTGCTACCAGCGTCTGCCGTCTAACAAGAATTATGGTAGTAGAATTATGTGTATGGTATCGTTTCCTGAAATATCATAGCAAGACTTTCTGTTTGCTTTATCATAGACATGCATGAGCACCTTTTGTTAGAAAATATACTCATATATATATATATATATATATATATTGTATGGTTACACCTATTATTTTTTATATATATATATATATATATAGATATATTGTATGTTTACAATAGCTTGGTGGAAATTTCGGTACATAACACTCATCCTTTCTTTTACAAAGACAACTTTACTCAAGAGACAAACGCAGAGAAGCATATGCTACAATCTGCATTCAACAAGCGAGTATGTTCATGCGGTGCAATCACAATGACTCAAAGCATTCGCTAAGCAAGATCAACAAGGGACCTTGTTATTCTTGTTGATGAGACCATAAATGACCACCACCGAAGGGTATGGAATCTGCGCTTTTAAGCTCACAAGTCACCACAACAATAGCATGAACTCCCTGCTCATACCAACCATGTCAAGTTTTAATTAAAGGTTGTAGTATAGTCTTGAACGACCTTACCAAGCTTGTCCATAACCTAGGACGAGGCTATTCAATAGTTTTATCCTGCGCAGAGGTGTACCAATGTACCCACACTGCATCGCCTTTCCTTTAGGCACACTACCTTTGGTATGCCTAAGACGCGGCTAAGTCCTACGAGACATTTCCAATGGACAATGCTAATTTCAGTCGCACAACCCACGGGAGAAGGAGACATCACACAACCTACCCAAGCTAATGCTCCTCCCACATCACACACACATTTTATCTTTAAAACACACCAACCGAAATAACCCCAATTAACACCGCCTAAAGTACTTAGTCAAGAGGGTTCCATATGCCCTCGTGTGGTTAGCACGCAAAATCGCTGGCTTAGTGACCCAAGTACTTTCGGTCCTAGGGACCCAGCATACCACCACATTCCAAAAACCGCACCATCCATCCAATATGCCCAAGTCTAAATCAATCTTTTATTTTCAGCTTTTTGATTTTACAATTAATCAAAGCACAAGTGCTGGACATATAGGAGTAATAATCGGTTTTGAGTGATCAAGACCATCGACTAAGTCGATGATCGCCCATTTCTATCGTTACTAAGCATGTCTAAGCAATTTAAATCGAAACTACTAAGTGATAAGAGCTCATCCAACGAGCTCCCACCACAAAGAAATAACCTAGGCTCATGGTAGTAGAGGATAAACAATTCCTACAGATTATGCAACTATAGGCTTGCTAGCTTACATTTAACACAAAGTAGCATGCATACATAGAAGTAAAACGATATATTGCTTTAAAGTAATGGGACAATGATGGAAATGATCAAACTATTTGCCTTGCTGTTGCTGGTCAATTTGTTGCGGAGGGTCACTCTCGGGATCACCACAAATGTCGAAACCTAACGGAAAGGCGAGAAAGAACCGATAAGAATCGACGAAAAACAACAAAGACAGCACAACAAACGAACTCCAAATTCTCTGAATTTTCTACAGCAGCAAGAGGGTGATTTTAGGAATTTTGCAATAAGAACCAATTGATTTGGATTCTCAATGCAAAAGTTATGAGCAAAACAATTCTGCTCAAATTTAAAATACCAAACGCACTATTCATTAATTTATTTATGAGGCAACAATTTCTAGAACAGAGGTGAAGCTGAAATTTTCTTTGTAAAACCAACACCTCATGAGATGAATAACACAATTGAGTTCACCTCATTTGGAGCTATTATGCACTCTCTACAAATTTTCAAAAACAAGAACTTGAACAAAATTATAATGCACAAGTCCTCATTTCTATAATAAAGAACACGCTCAAAACTAATTTTCACAGTGAGATCATTAATCTGAGGAAACCAACAAGGTTGGTCTCACTCAAAAAATAATCTAAAGAGCATTAGTTATGTATTTTACAAGTTAAGCATTATTTTGAGTGTACGACCTTATTTGGGTTTAGAATGAAAAAGATATGCCCATACCATTTTTAGTTTATAACTAGAGCTCACCGGAATTTCTAAAACTCATAGGACAGGGGAGGACGTGAGCCACAGATCATAGATCTAACGGCTCAGACCTCCCAGAGAACAACGCCTGCACGCTCCACGAGGTCCAGAGGTCCCTGACCTCCTAGCAACGCACATGCGCGAGGTGAGGGAGGTCGTGGCCGTAGATGGAGAATCCAACGGACCACAACGATGAGGGAGGTCCCGGCGGACCAGATCTAAAGGGAGGTCCTCAACGGTGAGATGACCTCGAGGAGGTCCCACGCGAGATCTAGAGATTGAGGTATTAAAGCGGCAAATCTTTGTCCTAAAACGATAATGGCACGGCCGGACGTCCGACAAAAATTTGAGGATCGCCCCACGGCTTATCGCCGCGATTTAGGGCACGGCGGCCTTGAGGGCACCGCGGACCGCGAATAGCCGTAGACGCATCTCGTGGGCCTACTCAACTAGCGGCGGCGGTCTTAAACGCCATGAGCCGAGAGGGACAACGAAAAGCACCACACGGCCAAAATCCAAAACGCAAAATATGCTATTTATTTGAGATAGCAAATGAACTCCAAATTTGAACCCAGAGATTATTATGCAATGCATTTTTCTCAGGAAATTCATGAAGGTTGTTCAAGTCATTCATGGTTTTTAGCGTGTGCATGAATTACATGAGAGATTAGGGGTTTTCAAGATCAACTACACCTCCAATGAAGGTTTTTCATTCATTTTAATTGTGGGTGTTCAATTATAATTTATTCACTAACATTAATTATTTACCCACTTTTGTGGGGTTTTTTTCTTCACTTTTTTGAGAATGTATAAATCCAGTGTAATTGGTTTTCAGTCTATAATAAATGCAGTAAGGTAGGTGTTTTATGAGAAACTGGTTGTCATATTTTTTTTTTGGGCATGATTGGTTGATCTAGAAGGAAATCCCTTTCTTGTTCTTCTTGGTCCTGCGATTGAAGTTCCTGCCCCCTTTCTGTACAGGGAACGAGGATTGCTATTGGCAAACAGCTAGAATCTTACAATTACTATTTTGACATGCTTTGCATTTTTGCCTTGGAGCAAAATATGCTATGTACAAACCAGTAAGTAATTCATGGTTTTTAAGTGATGCATGAATTCTGTATCAACTACACCTCCAATGGAGGTTTTTTCGTTCATTTTAATTGTGGGTGTTCAATTATAATTTATTCACTGACATTAGTTATTTACCCACTTTTGTGGGGGTTTTGCCTTCACTATTTTGAGAATGTATAAATCACGTGTAATTGGTTTTCAGTCTATAATAAATGTAGTAAGGTAGGTGTTTTATGAGAAAAAAAGGTGAACATGTTAGTGTTTTGGATATTTGAGAGAAAAAAGTGTTTGTTAGAAGCTCATATTCTTTTCATAATTTCATGTCCCTAAGATTCCATGTATGTGTGAAGGCAATGTTTTTGGTTGCAAAGGCCTAATTATTGGTATTCTTTGATATTCTCTTTGCCACAGAAGGGTGTGGAATCATGGTTTCGAAGTCATATTCAAATTTTCTAGATATGGGTTCTAAAGATGTGTCTGACTTTCAACAGCCTTTTAGATCTCTTCCCCGTGTGTGACCTCTCCTGGCATCATATCTAATCCTGATTGAGAAACAAGTAACAATGATGATTCAGTTGGTTCTTCATCTTCTTGTTTCAAGAGGACAATAGTTGTTTCCAACTTCCTTCCACTAAACTGTACGAAAGATGAAGCTACTGGTCAGTGGTCCTTTTCATTGGATGACATTCAACTTCTTGTCCAACTTAAAGACGGTTTTCCAACTGAGAGTGAGGTTGTTTATGTGGACAGCTATTGACTGGTACATGACAAACGGCAAAGATTTTGGCTACCTTGAGCTTGTTTATCATACTATCTATAAGCATAGACATCTTAATTACCCTTGAAGAAAACGAGACCAATTTACTTCTTGCTCTGTGAGCAAATTTCTTATTAGTTTCGCTTATATATTATTTGGGATAAAATAGACTTGCAGTAGCTATGATTGAATCAAGAGAAACACTACCTACAATTTATTTGAGTCACACTCATTCTTCTGCTTAGAGTTTCTTGAAAATAAGTGCTCGTGTTTATTGAGAATATATTCGAATTTTTTCATAATGATGTTGATATTTTTATTCTCCAGGAGATGGAATCAATAGATTTCGATGCTGACCTACCTTGGAGTGAGATTAAAAGAGCATGCATCTGATCCGAAAAAGGTGCTACCTTTAGAATGAATCTTAGTGCTGTGAAAGTTAGTGGACCGTTTATGAGTTCGATGGTTTGTCAGATATTACTGTGCAAAACATTATTTGATATTCCAAAACATCATATAATAAATCTGCTGGATTTGAAAAAAAAACTCAAACGGTACAAATTACGAAAACTAAAGACATATTATGTGATAGAGATTTTGTTCCTTTGTTTAGTTCTGTAGCCTGATTGATTTGTTTATTATGATATTGTCTCGGCACGCAAATGCGCGCACCGGGTTGCTAGTCTAATTCAAAGAGGAACATAGATCTTTTGTTTCGACATTAGATTTTGTCGTGGTAATGTAGATTTTATATTTTAAACCAATGTAAATCGATGCCGCCAAGTCCTTCAAATTGTTCGTTAATTGATGTCACCATCAAACTCGTTGGCACTTAGCTTCGTCAGTAGCTTCACACCCCTATTAAAACACCTTATTTGCTAGGAAAGCTCGATAGATCTTCACACTCCTAATGGATATGACAAGAAGCTTCTGCAAATAAAGTCGGGAAGGAGATGGTAAGAGTAGCTGATAGGGGACGAAACAACTTGCTATCACATATTTCCCCTTTAGAAAATTAGGTATACTTACTACTTTACCGTTTTCAAAATACGTGCAGTCGTGAGTAGCTTACAATCTATTTTTTTTGCTCTGGCAAGTATACAGCGGTAACATTCTAACAACAAATTATTTGGAGGAATAAGATCAGAAAACACAAATCCCACTAACATATACAAATACACATCAACACGTGCCATCATTTCTCTAAGTTTTATTGGAGTATCTTTTTTCCCCGGATAAAAAGTATATAATTTTACTTACTTTTCAAAATCAATAAGATGTCACTTTAACCATTAAATATTCAGAAAAAAAAATAGAGTGCAATATTATGAAAATAATTTTTTTGATAAATTTACTCATAGACAATAAATTGTGTGAAAACTAATACAATTTAACTGCGTACATCCTAGGTAGTCAATTTTTTACCGGATGGAAGCAATCTCCACATAACTGTTCTCGCAAAATAAAAAATCTCCACATAACTGAAGAATTTGCTAAATGGAAAACACTGCACACGCGAGAGAACTTGTACGAAGAATCTACGAAGGGACTCGTGGCATGTGAGATGGTGTTCTTGTTGCCACGCAGCATGATATAACTGGCCGCCCAGTTTCTCCGGCCAAAGCCAACTGCCTAACCCCTTCTTTCTCAAACCTTACACAGTTACACTAATTAACTTACAATTCCAAATATCCAATCCTCGACGTCTCAAAAAAACATCTAGCCCCTTCAGGCTTAATCCAGAGCATGCTAAGATAAATGGAGAATCAGATGACATGATGCAGGATCTGTCGTCCTTGTTTTATTGAACTTATGTGCTATTAATTAGGTTCTTATCCACATCCTGGTTTAACCATACGCATTTGTCACTTGTTCACCTGCGTCCTTATTTTCTTGGGGGCACATGTCATTCTCATCACAATCTTGCTTGCAGCTCAACTCAATATTTCCAATTCAGCTTTCACATTGTGATTCTTGAATAATCCGATTCAACTCCCTGTAGATTTACCGGTGAGCCACAAGTGAGCCCTGCCGAATAGTGGTAGACTCGAGGATTTTCGAATAGGTGTTCGAAGTTACAAAAATATTGATTACTATAGTACAGAACATAAAGATCCACAATAGTAATAATGGAAGTACTAATTGGTTGTACTGGAGATAACATCTCAATTCTCAAATAATTCAAAGAAATTACAAAATAATTAAGAAAATTATAATTTAACTTGACGGTGCTTCATGCCTTAGAAGCGAGATATGATGTCATCGTCTTTAACTTTCGGAAAAATTCTCGCTTAAGAAATATGACCAAGCAGTCATTCAAGTATTGCTCACTCATTCTATTTTTTAGCTTATTCTTCACATACTTTATTGAAGAAAATACTCTCTCAACACTAGTAGTTGCTACGGAAAGAATTAGCACCAATTTGAGAACCTTGTAAACAATTTTATAATGAAGGTTCTTCTTTGATTGAACAAGCACAATTGATAACTCGGCAAGATTTTTCACTTTTCTAAACCTTTCATCTCTACGTATATCAGTAATAAAGTGTGTAAGTTGAAAGAGAAGATGCATCAATTTTGTGCTTGAGAAATCTTTAGGATAAAACTGAGTAAGACTAACCAAGTTTTCCTTGCCATAAGTAGCGAATGAATCAGCAGGATTGAATGAAGATATGAAAAGAAGCCACCGATCCAGGCACATCACGTCGAACTCACATATCGTGTTGCGTTAGCCCGGGCACGAATAGTCCGATAGGCCCGTGTAGCCCATCGCGCGCCACCGACGCCGCTGCGCGCCTCCGCTGATTTGTGCCCCGCCTCCACTGACGTGTGCCCTCGCCTCCTCCGCCGACGTGCACGTCGCTGCCACCTCCTCCGCGGAAGCCGCTGACCCGTTGTCTCCTCCTTCATCGGTCGTGCCAGTCGGACCGTGTCATGCCTAGCACTGTGCTTGCCAGGCCGGCCCACTGGGCCGAGGTGCCAATCCAAGCATGGCATGTCTTGTCAGCCCGTGCCAGCCTGACCCATCTACAATGTCATGTCGTGGGCCAGTCCAGCAAGCATGATCCATTTAGCCACCTCTAGATACAACATTCCAAGTTCTTAAACAACCATAAGGCAAGCACGGCGATTTAGAATGGACAAAGCTCATTTGGCATTTAGCTTTTTCAAGCACAGCCTGAGAGGAGAGTGGAAAGTAAACAAAGCCCATTAGTTTGTCTGTCAAATAGGCCCAACATTTTTTTTTGGATTGGGCAAATGTGGAATTCAGCCGAAGGCCACAAATCCACCAAATAAATGACGTTGTGGGGTATTGATTGATTGGGCTATTCCCATTCTGATTGACTACCGACGCACCGAGCCGCCAGGCTGGGCTCGCCGAGACTAGCAGATCATGAGGCGGAGCGGCGAAGCGTGGTGTCTTGTTGGTCTGGGTGCGGCGCGAGACGCCGAGACTCTGAGCACGTTACACACCGATTGAAGCTAACTTCTGGTATATATATGTATTATACTCTATATACATACAAATTTTTTAAGGTATATACATGTATTATACTCTATATACACCCAATTTTTGTTTAAAAAATTTAGGTGTTCAGCTAAACACCCATAAACCTAGGTGGATCCGCCCATACTGCCGAATGGCGATGATTAACTTTTTCACCTCACCACCGAATGATTCTTCAGCTCTCTTTCTTTTGTTCTTCTGGAGTTGGGTTGGTGAAGAGTGAAGACGGAAGCAGAGACAGCTTGAGGCCATGAGCTCATGGACAAGTTTCTCAGAGAGATGAATTATCGATTGAGGCAGCTATTTTCCTCGTGGACAGCAAGTATAGCAGTACTGTTGCAAAAATTTATTCGACTACAAACTGGGCATGGCGTATGGGCCTTCTATGGGCTACGCAGGCCAAGATACAGGGCTGTCCTGCAAACGAAGTAGTCCGGCCCGTGTGGCAGCGAGAGTTCAGCCCTGTGCCACGGTCCAGAGCCAGGTCAAACGCATGGGAAGTAGGAAACAAAAACGCACTCCTGTCTTCCGCTACTCCTATTCCACCATGGATCAGCCGCTTCCTAAGCTCAATATCACTGTCCTGATGACGGGCAGGCCAGCGTTAGTGTAAATCTTAATCGTGTTAAAGCTAATAAAAATCTCTTGAAAAATCATCAAACATTCGAGTTTGATCTAAGAACAGCTAGTCTAGCCCGAGGCTAAAACCGTGGTGGCCTCTGCCCCTGCTGATCATTGTGAGCTAACGGAAAGAGATTTTTTAAATAATATTTTTAATTAATAATTACAAAATTAAGTAGTCATTTTTTTTTTTGCAAAAAATGACATCATGTCGTTGTTTCATCTGGTGACAGAAGCCTCTCGCTAGATGAAACAATGACAGGTGTCACGTCGACAGCGACAACCTTTTGTCGCCATTTCATCTGACGACAGTGGGGTGAATAGCACCAAGTCGCCAAATGAAATAGCGACAAGGGCCAGCTATAAAAACCTCAATTTTCTCCCCCTACCCCACCGCATTCTAGCCAAGAGAATACAAGAGAGAAAGAGAAGAGGGAGGGAAAGGAGAGGAGGAAAACTGCGTGGCGAAGTCCTACCGTTTCATAGCGGAGGAGAGAGAAGGAGAAGCGGATCCTGTCGTCTACTCCACAGGTAAATTTTTTGTAACTTTGTAATTTAATTCGAAACTCTAGTAGGTTAGCAAATAAAACTAGCGATGTAGAATTGATTTCATTAGATCATTTTAGTTGTAGTGTAGCTTGTTTTAGTTTAGATTATTGTTGTAGTTTAGATAATTTTTACACGAGAAATCATTAAGAAATACCGAAAATAGCCAGATGGCTCTAAAAATCCCGTCAAAATTCCACAGTAGCTAAATAGGGTGTGTAGAGTGATTAAAATATTCCTAGATTTAATTCTATTCTCATTTTGCATGGTAAATATTCTGTAAATGCCAATAATAC
Source organism: Phyllostachys edulis (assembly GCA_036346405.1). Lineage (NCBI taxonomy): Eukaryota > Viridiplantae > Streptophyta > Magnoliopsida > Poales > Poaceae > Phyllostachys > Phyllostachys edulis. The sequence continues at coordinate 29,875,003 of CM070551.1, forward strand.
ATTTTAAACTAGGAAAAAAATCAAGATGGCTCTAAAAATTATATTAAAAATCCAGAGTAGCTAAATAGGGTGTGTAGAGCTTAATTAAAATATTCTCACCTTTAATTATGTTCTCATTTTTGCATGGTAAATATTCTGTAAATGCCGAGAATACATTTTAAACTAGGAAAATAGCAAGATGGCTCTAAAAAATATATTAGAATTACATAGTAGATAAATAGGGTATGTAGATCTTGATTAAAATATTCCCAGTTGTAATTTTGTTCTTATTTTTGCACGGTAAATAATCTGTAAATGCCAAGAATACATTTTAAACAAGGAAAATAACAATATGGCTCTAAAAATTATATTAAAATTCTAGAGTAGCTAAATACGGTGTGTAGAGACTGATTAAAATATTCTCATTTTTGCACAATAAATATTATGTAAATACCGAGAATACATTTTAACTAGGAAAATAGCAAGATGGCTCTAAAAATTATATTAAAATTACAGAGTAGCTAAATATGGTGTGTAGAGTCTGATTAAAATATTCCCAACTTCAATTTTGTTCTCATTTTTGCACGATAAATATTATGTAAATGCCAAGAATACATTTTAAACTACGAAAATAGCAAGATGGCTCTCAAAAATATATAAAAATTATAGAGTAGCTAAATAGGGTGTGTAGAGCCTGGTTAAAATATTCACAGCTTCAATTATGTTCTTATTTTTTGCATGGTAAAATATTTTGTAAATGCTAAGATAATCTTTGAAATATGTAACATCTTAAATTTTAGATATGGCGGTCCCAGGAGACGCTGCGTAGTGGGCGTACAAGTTGCTTGACCATACCATTGACACAACTCACCGTAGCTGCCTCGGTACCATCCTCCCTCAGGAGGGCGGGTGACACATTGAGCTTGGCGTGTTGCAGCTGCACACGCCCATGAGGGCATAGAGGGTGGACCCACATTGGGTTACGTAGTACGTATAGTTCCCACCTTCGTGTAATTAATTTTGGTCTGACTTGTGTGGGTGGACTCACGTATGTTCTTAATCCTTTCGACATGGGCTGAGAGTAATAGACCTCCTTCCATTAGCTAAGATGGTGGAGGCAACGTGGGAGGATGAGGAGGATGTTGCCGCCAAGGTGTCTATGTCGAGGTGGTTTCCGTACGACCGGCGCCTCGTAACGGCGCTGGTTGACCAGTGGAGGCCGGAGATGCACACGTTCCACCTTCCGTGAGGGGAGATGACGTCGACACTTTAGAACGTGGGCTACCTGACGGGGTTGCCCTACATAGGCTTCCCCATGGCAGCGTACGTCATCCCAAACACATGGCGCACTAAAATCCTTGTGAGGTTCCATGGGTTGCTGTCGGCCAACGTCGGCTACAAGGAGTTCTCCAGTACGCACGGGGCAACGCTGAAGTGGATCAACTAGTTTGACATAAGTATTTCTAACTCTTGTGTTTCCGCTTCAATTCCTTTGTTCAACTTAATGATGTGTCTCTGTCTTCTTGCAACCGGCTGCCTTGGGATCGACGCACCCCGAGTACACAATGAGGAGGTACTTTGAGGTGTACTTGTTGTGGCTCTTCGAGTGGGTCATGTTCCTAGGGTCCCATGGAGACATCGTGGACAAGCACATGATCCGCTATGCACGGGAGCTAGCGGACATGGAGGTGTACATGATCCCGCCGTACGCCCGGGGCCTGGCGGTGCTATGCGCGACGTACCATGGCCTGTGCAACACATGCCACCGAGTTCATGACAGCCCTGTCCTCTCCGAATGTCCACCGCTTCTTCAACTATGGTTCTTCAAGTGTTTCTAGATCGGACGACCACAGCTGGACCTAAGAGTCTACACCAACACGATGTATGCCGCCGCTGACCCCGTGGATTGGCCGACCTTGGATATGGTGTGGTGTCGTCAGTGGGTAAGTTTTTTGAACCTTTAGTCTTTTTCGTAATTTAATTTGATTGCATGTGCTAAGTTTCTATTGTTCTATTCCATAGGTCATGTTCACTCTAATCAGTATGCACGCGTCCTACCCGGACTACGTTGCGATGTCCGATCACTTGATGGATGATCGTGACATCTGGGCATCGTATATCGCCAATAGGGTGTCAGCGCGCTGCACCCTAAGGCTTGTCCATCTAGTGCACGCGAGACTGGTAGTACTGGTACACGCGGAAGTTCTTGGTGCATGACGTCTTTGTGGAAGAGTACCACATGCATCAGGTGATGCGCTAGTTCGGTCTACAACAGGAGTGCCAAGTGCCCTGGGGGCGCGGGTGCCGCTGAACGTTCATGGATAAGTTCACATTTTTTGTCTGTCGTAGCCTTTTCCTTACGGACTTACTAATTCATCGTTTTGTCTTCCATAGGTACACCAGCAAGGGAGTAGCTGGTACGACTTCTTGGGCCAAGAAGATGGCCCGTTGGGTTGAGCAGTGGCTCCACGCCTTGGCGGACGTGCACCGGGAGACTACTCCCTACGATCCTAGGACGTATGAGGAGTACATCAAGTGGTACTTCACTCGGACGAGGGTTTGTTGCGTCATGGTCGTGGACAACCCATCACGCCACGAGGCCACAACGACCGACACGTATCCCACCCAGCTGGACTCCACATTCCATCACGTGGTACATATTGAATAGTCCATACTTCTTATTTCATACGCATGTTTTTGGTTTCTAACTTGCTAATTCTATGTACATAACAATCTCTTATGGGAGATGGACAAGATGGCAACCTCTATGCATACTCGGACGCTTGGGGAGTGCTTCGGCATGATGACACATGAGATCAGAGAGCTCATGGACCGGTTCCTGGAGAGAACGAGGTGAGGCATCCAGCTTACGTCGTGTCGTAGGCCGAGGGAGAGGGACGTGGTAGACCCACCTGTGTGTGAACAAGGGGCGAGCCACGGCGTGTCACGCCCCATGGCTCCTCACTCGGACGTGGCGAGTGGGTCCTCGTCGCACCGTGCCGAGAGTACCCCAGCGCTAGCTCAATTCGTAGGTACACCTCAAACACTTACATTTGATTATTAATTTCAAAGTACACTAGTCACTAACGATATTTTCTACTAGCAGGTCCTTAGTACCGTCCGTACGAAGGGCAGGACTATGCCGAGCCGTTCGCTGCAATACAACAATCAGGTATGTGTATGTTGTTTACACGCATAACGTACTATTTCAGCATTTTCTTCTTGTTTACATGCATAATGTGTTATTCCACAGGTCATAAACCCCTACTAGATGAGGAGTTGGGGTCGCAGGAGGGAGCAGACTCTAGGGGCTATGACCTCGCTCGGGAGTTGGCGCTACGGCGAGTGCGTGATGGGCCTTCACATGGCGATGGTAGCCAGGTCTTTGTTGGGGCTTCACATCTGCATGATGCGCTAGGAGCGAGCTAGCCGACGTAAGACCCCCTCGGGACACACCCTCTGGGGGCACCCCCTCTCAGGACACCCCCTCTCGTGACACCCCTTCTCGCGACACCCCCTTAGGCTACTCACGTTGGTAGAGTACCTCAGCTGTTGGAGCCTTTGGTGTACTCACACCAGCATCCGCAGCTGCCCCGGGCGAGGACAGGGGCCACACGTGGGGTACGCCCCAAGAGGGCCCGCGAGTAGATGTATCAGTCTTGTTATATAAATATTAATTTATGTGCGATTGCGATTTACATTATGCTAGTATAGCGTTTCGATACTATTTGTTCTTGTTGTGTGTACATGTAACCGTGTGAGGGAGTCCGCATCGCGGCACCCCACGCCACTCTAGTTCTAGCATTTTCGTAAGTGAAATAACTATACCCGGTTCGCAAAGTACGTTGCACATTTTTCATATTGCATAATCAAGGCTATTTTTTATATTACGATGCCAAATGATGCTATTTATAATATCATGTCATCGAACGAGACTATTTTTGATATTGCGCCGTCGAAAGGGGCCATTTTTTATATTGAGCAGCCTAAAACGCATTCCAAGTATATTTGGTCACATCGAAACTCATAAATTTTTCTCTACCTCATATTTCCTTATCTTTTCAAAAATTATCGGTAGCGTGGGCAATTATAGATATGCCAAAATTATAAATTTAATTTAATTGCAAAAAAGGATCATGTCACCAATTGAATTGTTCACTATTTGGCGACAGGATGTAATTTTTGCAAAAAAATGACTATTTAATTTTGTAATTATTAATTAAAATAAATATTATTTAAAAAATTCATCAGAAAGATGGCAATGCTTGCTTGAAATTTTTTCATTTATGGCCCCCCTGATTTTCTCTATTTTCAAAACTAGCCCTCTCCCACCGTAATTTACACATTTAGCCTCTATACAATGCGCCATCATGTTCCCGGTTCACTCGCTTCCCTGGGCGCTGCAAGCCACCTACCCACCCGGAAGGCTCCTCCCCATCTTGCAAAAGCAATTTTGGCACTTTGTGATTTCCTTTTTTTCTTCCTTTATGTCGCGTCTCGTCGAGTCATTCGCTGTCTATGTCTCTCTTGCCTATTTAAGGAACTCGTGCGGCTGATGTTTTCATAAGCGCTCTCATTCCAATTAACTCTCGTTTCGATTAGATTAGATAAACAAATTTCAATCGTTCGTTTGCTCACCCGCGGTATGTAATATTTTTGTTATTGCAATTTGTAGCGTTAAGTACTTACTTAATAATGCACGTGCATTATATCAGTCACAACTATTACATGCATAATTATTGTCAATCTTCCATGTAATGTATTTGCAGCAATGGCATATAATCTACCACCTAAATGAATTCGCTAATTATGAATTGTTCTCTATTTGCAGCAATGACATGTAATCTACCACCCCTACTTGAGGAGGCATGGGACATCCAGCATCCCTGTCACGCTTGGATCGGTGGCGATGGGCCACCAACCCTGGTGACATAGGGACCGAGGGAGACCTGGCCGTTGGACGACCGATATGTTGGGAGGCTTCGTCAGTCTGGGCTGATTGCGTTTGCCCGCATGCTGAACATGGGGCATAACCTCCTGATTGACGCCTCCCTTCTTTCCACCCTGGTTGATCGTTAGCGGCCGGAGACCCATACTTTCCACTTCCGGTGGGGGGAGATGACCATGGCACTAGCAGACGTTAGCTTTATTACCGGCCTGCCGTTGCGAGGCCTTCGCTTGTTCCTCTCCGAGGTCGCTAGATCGGAAGGCGCGTCTCGGCCATCGCTTCGGGCAGCCTATCCCCGAGAGGTGTAAGGGCATTCCACACGCCTAGCTACGACGATTCATGCATTGCCCAAATGATGCAACGGGGGAGGTGGTTCAATGCCACATAATTGCATATTTGCTGTTTATATTCGGGTGAGTTATGTTCCTTAGCACGAAGGGGGACATGGTGTACCCTAGTTACATTCACCTTGCGGAGTCCATCATGGACTCCGACGATGAGAACGTGCCGCAGTACAGTTGGGGTTCAATCTTGTCTGCGCGCTACGTCTCGGGCTTCGGCGACGCTTAGCGGCGTACAGACGGAACAGAGCCCGTGCTTTCCGGTTGCCACACGCTATTACAACTGTGGTTGTAGGAGCACTTCTGTTCCGCAGTCCATCCTTACCCGCGCATAAAGCATTTCTACAGTGGGGCAAATGACAAGGATCCCATGGAAGGCCCAACCATGGGATCCCGATGGACTATGGCAGTACTAGGGCGGGCTAGGGAGAGAGCGCGTTGTATATATCCCGAGTTCCACAACGAATTCGAGGCCCTGCACGAGGGCGACATAATATGGGATCCTTGGACGATGCCTTCGTGCAGGACACGGCGTCCAACGGCTTGAGTTTGCTATGCCACCAGGATGCGTTGTATTGGATGACAACTTGTCATCTGGTGTTCTCCCACATGGTTGATCCCTACAACCCGCAACGGGTGATGAGGCAGTTCCAGCTACACCAAGAGATCCCCCTGCTCCAAGGTGACCGCTTGCAAGGCATAGCCACTTGTAAGTATGTTACATTGCTTAATATTGTAAGTCCGTTACTCATATGTTATGTCAGTACCATAAGTTATTTATTTTGTTCCACCATCAAGCAGACGAATCGGGCCGCAAGAGCTATGAGTGGCTTTTGACGCAGTAGCCGTGGATAGATGCATGGCAATCTGCCACTGATAGCATTTTCCATGAGGCACGGCCTTACGATGTAGGGACTTATGGCACGTACTTGGAGTGGTACGTACGGCACACATGAGCGAGATTAACAGGTCCCCCCCGGCCCGACATGCAGATCCTAGCCACGCTGAATGCTTGGGCTTGGAGCTGGACCCACACCGTGCAGCACGCCGTGACAATTCGGTACATTGAGCACGTAGCAGATAAAACACCCTCCCAAATTGGATTAACTAACAAAATTTTGTTTGTTTGGTAACCATGCAGCTGGACCGTTTGTAGAGCATTGTGGAGCGCAACCATGGGGAAATCGAGCGGTGTACGAACAATACAGTTGAACGACGTCATACGGTCATGAAGACTCTTATTGACGATGTTAAGCACGTCGTTCGCAACATGAGTTTTGGAAGGCCCAGCGATGTCGACTTGAGGCATCGGACGGAGCATCGAACTTGCGCTTCTGGTTTCAACCTCCACTTGCACGCTCGGTTTTGACCTCAAGCTCCCGCCACACACCATCGAACTTGCGCTTTTGGTTCTGCAGGCAGAGCTTCTTGAACTTCTTCATGAAGTCCTTACTCTGGAAGCACGTGTGGAAGTTGGCGGCTAGATGCCGCATGCACCAACGTGTGCGCATGTCATTCCATTGGAACGGCGGGCCTGTTCCGTGCTGCATGGTGTGCAGTGTGGACAGCAACTCGGCATGACGATCGGTTATGATTCACACATTCAGTCAGTCCCTTACAACATATTGCTTTATGTTGGCTAGGAACCACAGCCAGCTGTTAGTGTTCTCATTCTCCACAATTGCAAAGGCAACTGGGAGCAACTGGTCGTTACCATCAGTGGCAACAACGGTGAGAATGGTACCCTTGTACTTCCCACAAAGTTATGTACCGTCCATAGTCAGGACGGGACAACAGTGGGAGAAGCCCTGGACTGCCGGGCCAAATGCCCAGAAGACTCAATCAAGGATTAGGGAATGTGGGATGTTTGACGGGTGGGGCCTCTCCACCCTGTTGATGCATGTCCCCAGATTAGCATCTGCAACTTGCTTCAACATTCTGGGGACTAGGTCATACGCCTCCTTGTAGGTACCGTACAACCCTTCGAGCACCTTTCACTTCGCCCGCCGGACCTTACTGTAGCTAATGGCATACCCTACTGTATTCGCTATGTCAACCATTAGGACCTTCGGCGAAACGGTCAAATCGGTGACAACTACATGGCTTATGATGGTCGCGATGTAGCTCGAGGTCACATTCATATGCATTTGCAATGGCTCCTCAAGCTCACATGTGTGATCCGTCATGATTGCAATGCAGAAGGCCGTTCCTGCTCTAGGGAATCTCTGTGCATAGACTTTACAAGGGCAAGAGCTAAGCACACACTTAACTATGTACGTGTCAGGGTTAGACCTACAGATAATGGAAGACAGATAATGGTTAGTATGACTTACCGTGGATAGTTCAAGATACAACAAACAATGTCGAAACTCACCTGTAAACTCGGTAAGTCCGACTGGTCTTCACCGCGAAACTAGTGATAGCTTGCTTGGCGGCAGTCTTGCGTGGGAAATATTGCCCCACAAGCAGGGTGTCCGCATCGAAGGCCCACGAAGACTTGTGCTCTTGTGGCAGAACAAGGGAAGAGGCCGCTTGCCAATCCAACCGACTTGGAACATAGTCCGTGTCAGTCGAAACAATGCCACCGAAGATCCCACCCTCATCATCGGCTTAGTCATCACTGGATTGCGAGTCAAAGTCGTCCTCATCTTCGGTGGTAGTGCCCTTGGACATGCCATCGATAATCTCGTGACAATCAACACGAGCACCCCTCCATTTATCCACACCTTCATTCGGTTGGAAACTACCAGAATCTTCATCAACTAGAGCATCCTGCCTAGCGACGTCTGGCACTCTTGAGACCTCTTCCGTAGTCAACAAACCGAATAGGGGGACAAGAGCATCACTGTCCCCTTCAACGGCGTCCCCCAAGAGGACTGAGTAGGATAAACAGGTTGGACATACACTATGGGTCGTCGATAGATCAGAGCATGAGGATTGCTAACAATCTCCATGTACTGTGCCTATATGGTACTGCTGGTCACCTTCGCTAGGCCCCACAATATCTGTCCGTGCGGTGGGACCGTGGTGGCGGTGACCGACTCTATTACTATCTTGTTCCTAGCGACGTGCCTATCGAACAACTACCGAATGCACCATCGTAGCTCGAGCAAATCACGTGTGCTAGGTTGAAAATGTTTAGCAAGGCGACCGGCGAATCGACATATCAACTCCGCTCGACCGCACGCGCACGCTACTCAGTGGAACACGTCAAAGGTCTCCATTTCTGACGAAAATAACACAATATTTCAACCAAAACACAGCACAAAACCCATACGTACGTTGCTGAAATGAACTTACCGTTACAACGTTACCGTCTCTTAACCTCAGACATGGAAGACTACAAATTCAAATATACATCGCATTAGTAACGACTTGAAAAATGGTGCCAACAAAGGACTAACAAAATGGTTAAGTACTAATTCTCTTTTGCTCCGACAGAGGGATGCACCTCACAAAGAGGGAGAGATGCCTGAGAGGAACAAGCGAGTAAGTGCGAAAATTTTCCGAGTAAGACGTGAGGCTTGTGAAGAATGAGTGTGCGGCTGCGCGTTTAAATAGCCGAGCATGGAAGATGCAACGTGACGGCACCTCCACAGGGTGCATGTCACCTACCACGCCTAGCATAGGGGCAGGTCCCTACCGTGCTCCACATCGAGGGCAGCTCTGTGAGTGATGCGACCCAACAAAGTAGCTTTGTGCGGAAACAACACTACATAGGCTCTAAGATTCGTCCTACGCAGACAGCGAGTGACTCGACGAGACGCAACGTGACGACGATGTGACGGCGCCTCCCAAGGGTGCAGGTCACCTACCTCGCCTGGCAGAGGGGGCAGGTCCCTACCACGCCTAGCATAGGGGGCAGGTCCCTACCGTGCCCCACACCGAGGGCAGCTCTACGTGCGATGTGACCCAACGAAGTAGCTTTACGCAGAAATGATGCTACGTGGCTCCAAGATTCGTCCTACACAGACAATGAGTGACTAGACGAGACGCAACGTGATGACGACGTGACAGCGCCCCCTGGAGGGTGCAGGTCACCTACTGCGCCTAGCAGAGGGGGCAGGTCCCTACTGCGCCTCACACCGAGGGCAGCTCTGCGCGCAATGTGACCCAACGAAGCAACTTTACGCGGAAACGACGCTACGCGGCTCCAAGATTCGTCCTACGCAGACATCGAGTGACTTGACGAGACGTAACTTGACCGAACAGACATGACTCTGCAAAGAAAGACATGACAACACTCTGCCTCGCCAACTTTTCAGACTGAAAAGACAGCACTCTGCAAAGTAGGATATGACTTATCTCTACAAAGCAAGACGTGACCCGACAACTTCTCTCTACAAAGTAAGACGTGATAACACTCTGCCTCGCCAGCTTTTCAGACCGAAAAGACAAGACTCTGCATGAAATTAACCACACCATGCCAACCCTGCGACTTATAAAAGGAGGTGGAAGATATCTGGGAGAGAACACCAGACAATCAAACCCAACACTACACTAGAGCTTGCTTCACTACGTCGGGATGGACAAGATGCAGAAGAAGCAATGAGACGAGATCCGTGAACAAGCAAGGGCTGCTGGGGCGTGGGACGACCAAGCAAGGGCTGCTGCGCCAGGTCCAGCAAGAGGAGCTTGCCAGGATGGCAGCTCTCCGTAATGACGCCCCCGTAGGAGCAACCCCTATCGAACGTTCCAACCGGGCATTTGCCACAACACCGCTAGAGGGGGAGACGCCCCCCCTCTGTTGGTGCAGGGACCCATGCAAATTCTTCAAATCCAAGCAGTGGCTCAGCCTGAGCATGCGTTACTGGGGTTGTCCGAACTACTCCTGTGATCATCCCGACCGCCGTTAGGATATGAGCGGCTATCGGCAGTCGGTAAAGACTAGTTACAGTGTGTTCCCCTACCAAGTCTCTTTCAAAGTACGCGCTAACAACCTCTCCCGTCTACCCATAGTCCTCGGATCCGCTATGTGGCTACCGCAAGTGGATCGACCAGGAGATCCACCCACACGATTAGTGGCAAATCTACTATGACGAGTGGGATGCCAAAAGGGCACGTGGGATCCGGGAGGAGGAGCGCCGCAATGATGAGAAGGACGAGCGCATCCGTCGGGGAGAAAGCTCGTCTCAAAGCGTCTGCAGCAGCGATGAGCACGAGGCTCATGACGAGGCGTGAAAAAAGAGGGAAATAGCGGCCGAAGCCAAGGCGGCCGACGAGGAGTACAACGCCAAGCTCGGAAGGAAGGCAAATGGCCTCGGTCTACACAGTAGGTCGGGCCATTCTGTAGTAGTCCCCATGCCTACTGGCCGTGTTTTTTACTATTCCCTAAAGGCATGTATACTTACATAGTTCGAATGCTTATGTCGCAGTATACCGTAGTAGTTAGGGCTGGAAATGAGCTGAGCTGAGCCAGGCTCAGCTCGGCTTGGACAGGCTCGTTTGCAAAGTTGGCTCGGCTCGGCTCATTTCGAACAGGAGCCAGGAAAGTGGCTCGGCTCGGCTCGGAGAAAGGCTCGAGCTGACTCGAACGGGCTCGCGAGCCATATCAGTTCATCCAGTACATGTACATCCAAGTATCCAACAAACATAAATCGAAAATAATAGCAATTTTCAAACGAAGCACATCAATGGCAGTAGCAATTTTCAACAAAGAACAAAGACTCAACTTCTCCACATCACCTCCTTCACAAACCGACCAAACCAAGATCAAGATACAAAGCAACGATGGCGACAATCTTCGGTAGAACGACAAGCTCGGCGAGCTTGGGTAGAGCACGACCTTGTCGACCTCCCGACCTTCGGCCCACGCCCACGCTTCATGGCCCGAGCACGTCCATGGAAAGCACGGGGCGACGGGAGCCGAGCAACAGAGCACGAGGGAACACCGAGGTAGGAGCACGAGGAGAAGAGAACGCTGCTAGCAGGGAGGATGGGGCGGCGGATGGAGGCATAGAGCAGGTGGCAGTGGCGTGTGAGGAGGAGGTGGCGGCGGATGGAGCGGTGGCCGGTGAGGAGGAGGAGGCGGCGGATGGACCAGGTGGCCGGTGAGGAGGACGAGGCGAGCTGGGCTCATGGTGGAGATGGGGAGGGAGGCGGGTGGAGATGGGGGAGGCCCCGCCGGCGGGTGGAGATGGGGGAGGTGGCGGTGGTGGGTGGAGATAGGGGAGGCCCCATCGACGGGTGGAGATGGGGGAGGCGGCGGGTGGAGATGGGGGAGGGCCTGGAGGGGGAGGCGGCGGGTGGATGGAGACTCGGGATCGGGGAAGTGGAGATGGAGCTGGACTTGGGACCCTCGGGTGGAGATGACGAGGAGGCCATGGGGGCGCTCGGGAGGAAGTAAAGCAGGTGGATGGAGATTGGGCGAAGGAAAATGAATGGAAGTCATCAAGTCAAGCAGGATAACGAGATGAGGTCGTCGGGCTCGAGCGGCTCGCGAGCTGGCTCGAGCTCGGCTCGAAAGTTTTGCAAGCCAAAAGGTGGGCTCGGCTTGGCTCAAAAATTCACGAGCCGAGCCCGAGCCGAGCTGAGCCGTGGCGAGCCCGAGCAGGCTCACGAGCCTCGAGCTATTTTTCAGCCCTAGTAGTAGCAGCGAGGATGACTAAAGCAAATAGCCGAATCATCATGCCATATGACCACATGTAACGTGCTTCTGTCTAGGACTGGAAACGAGCCGAGCCAAACCAGGCTCGCTCAGGCTCGTTTCTAAAGCAGGCTCGGCTCGGCTCGTTTGGAAAACGAGCTAAAACCCAGGCTCGGCTCGGCTCGAATTGAGGCTCGAGCCGGCTCGTTAGCTCGTTCGAGCCAATGCCAACCCAGCCCAGATCACAAAGGCATAGCCGCATAAATTGAAGCCTCGAGCATTTAGGCATTCAACAATTATCATAATCCATTTTCTTAATGAATTTCAAGATAAAATCACAAGTTAACAACCATTTCATAATCCCATGAGCCCAGCGGCGATGCTCCCTCCATCTCCACGCCCAATCCATGGAGACAAAGAACAGGAGCAAGAACAACAGGAAGGTCCATTCTTGTGAGCTTCTTCCCTAATTCTTCTCCTCCCCAAATTCTTGCCAAAATCTGGAAGAAAGTAAATAGATTGAGGCATCACCGCATCAAGATTGAACATCAATTTCAAAAAAATTGGGGAAAATTGGACAAGCGGGACATATATTGTAGCATGTTGAAGCAAAAATCTAACAAAAATGGGAGAAAACAATGGAGCGACGAGCTCTCCACCTGTCTTGCCATGGAGCGAGCTCCGACCTCCAAGTATGGTAGTGTCATCGTCACGAGGCGCTTTGCTCATGACAATGCATGTGCACCCACGGGGACGAGGATGGCGAATCGAGCTCGAGATATGGCCGGCTTGCACCATGGCCTCCTGCTCTCATGTTGCTCCTCCTCGAGTCCTCAAGCCTGTGGTCGTAGCCTCCTCAGCTCTGCTCGCCATGACACCTTGCTCCTCCTCAAGGCCAAGTCCGGCTGGGCGAGGGCCACCGTCGCGTCGAAGAGGCCGAGCAGCAGCCAGCAGTGTTTGGGCGAATGGAGAAGGTGGCGGCGGTGGATCGAGAACTCTGGAGAAGGGGATCGGGGTGAGGTAAGGGCAAGGCCGTGAGTTGGGATTTTAGTAGGGGACTCGCCGACTCGGGAGGACTTAGGGGCGGAGGGAGGTGAACAGGCTAAATGGGGGTGGTGGGGTGGTGGTAGTGGAGGAGGCGGTGGGTGTAGTGTGGCCGCCGTTGCAGTGGTGGGGTGGTGGTCGTGGAGGTCGGCGGTCGCCACCGGTGGGAGAACCGGAGAAAGGGATCGGGGAGGCAAAGGGATCGAGGAGGAATGGGAGGCGGGGGAGGGATGGCCGCACACGGATTTGAGTAAGCAACGTCGCAGCGATGTGATTTGAGTAGGCCAAGAGGGGTGTGGCCGTGGTAGAGCCAAAAAGCTTATGAGCCGCCATGAGCTCGACTCAAATTTTTACCGAGCCAAAGGCGGGCTTGGCTTGGCTCGAAAATTCACGGCCGAGCCGTGAGCCGAGCCGAGCCGATTTAGCTCGAGTCGAGCTACGAGCCTCGAGCTATTTTTCCAGCCCTACTTACGTCCAAGAACTCTAATGTAGTTTTGGTTCTGTGCCTCCGTTGAGCCATCAAAGCAAGCCTATATTGCAAGTATGCATCTTCTAGTGGAATCCCAGAAAGAACCATTCGCACCGACATCAAATCCTCCATGTCAGCATAGCTAAATGCAACTGTAATGACTACATGAAAAAGAGAGGTGAATCAAACACAAGCGTGTGAATGAAAAAAAACTAAATTAAAATTACAAACTATAAGAGCATAAAGAACCAAATATATTTGTCAAATTGTGCTGTGCAGTGCATGAAGAGTATGAAACCAACCACAACATTTCTATCTACTGTTTTAGGGCATCTTCATAATCACAACGGGCGTTCTCATCCCCTTCAATTGCATTTTGTAGAATCTTAAACTCCAACATACGAATTTTGGCCCATAAAATACAAATAAAATAAACAATGTCTATTTTATTGGATTAATTAAAGCTTAATTGTAAAATTCTGGAAAACAAAAAACAATTTCAATGAATAAAATAAACTTCAATAATATTTTATTAAATTCAATAAGCTTATTGTATTTTTATGTATTTTTTTTAAAAAATTCAGATTTTTTTTAAAAAAAATTCCCTTTTTACAAATTTGTCCGGAATTCACTTGGGGCTAGCCACCTGCCGCGCCTACCACCGGGGGCAGGTGCCCTGCCACGCCAGGAGCCAGGGTAGGCCACTTGCCGTGCCCGCGATCCGCGGTACGCGTATTGTATAGGGGCTAAATGTGTAAATTACGGCATAAGAGGGCTAGTTTTAAAAATAGAAAATCAGAGGCCATAAACGCAAAAAAAATTCATTACCAGCGACACGCGGGCTCCACGGACTCTAGTGATCCAGTCCGCGGTCAGCCTGTCCTCTTCAACGGCCGGCCACTTCTCTGTCCTCAAACTAGCCGTTAAACCTCCGCTCCCTCTTCGTCTCTCTCTCGCCCCCTCCTCAAACGGTCGAATTCCTCCTCCGCCCATTTATAAACCCCACTGCCTCCTCCCCACACCTCACTCTACTCCGCTCCTCGCGATCGAACACAAGCGCGCAAGCCTCCCTCTCTCTCCCCGCTCGCTTTCCTCTCGCTCGGACGCTGACACCAGCAGCCATGGGCGGCCTCTCGGTGATCGCGCCGCCGGCGGGGGACTCGGCGTCCCCGGCGCACCGCCGCGCGCGCCGCGCGTTCCTCGTCTCCAACTACATGATCCTCGGCGCGGCGTCCGGCTGCGGCTTCCTCACGCTCTCCCTCCGCCTCGTGCCCTCCGTCGATGGCTTCCTCCTCATCCTCCTCCACGCGCTCACCGTCGCCGCCGCCGTGGCCGGGTGCGCCGTCATCGCGGCCCCCGACCCGCCCCGGGGCCGCGTCTACACCGCCCACATGGCTGGCACCGTCGTCGTCTCCATCCTCCAGGGAGCCGCCGCCGTGCTCGCCTTCTCACGCACCGACGAGTTCCTCGCCGACGGGCTCAGGTCCTACGTCCGCGAGGAGGACGGCGCCGTCATCCTGCGGATGGTCGGCGGGCTCGGCATCGCCATCTTCTGCCTCGAGTGGGTCGCGCTCGCCCTCGCCTTCGTGCTCAGGTACCACGCCTACGTCGACAGGGAGTGCGGTGGCAACCAGCTGCGCCGTAGCGCCAAGGTCGGGGGTGAGGACGGCGCCGGCAACTGGCCGTGGCCCTTCCAGGTGTGATCCACCGAAGGATATGCTACGTTTCTGAAATGAGGGGTGTTTAGAGGCGAGAAGAACCGAGAACTACGAGTTCTTGGGAGAAAAATTAGTGATGGGTGTTTTACTATATGTGGGGATGGGATATCATTCGTTTATTGGGTTGTGGCGTTGTGCTGTGCTGTGTAACACTATATGATTATGTTGTAATGCAAGCCTCTATTATTTGAAATTACGTTTACTCAAAAAAATATTATCTGAAATTACAGTTTCATCGACTCCCTTTTTGTGATCTTTTGATACCTGAAGGATTACACTGACACTGACAGTAACAACAGTACATGGAACAAGAGGCAGAGGAAACTCGGATATCCTAACTAACGCGATAGTCTTTTTGAATCTGGACGAGATCTGGGCAAGCAAGAAGAACATCATTGACTTTTCTTCTGGGATTTTAGTAGCATATGTGCAGTGTTCTTCTGGTATTGGCACGTTGTATCCATCATTCCTGGGAGCCATTGTGTATGAACTCCGAAGTGTACTGGTGCAGTGTTTTTGCTGGTCTGGCCTGTGCAAATTCTGTCTTGCTCTGGGAGATGGATGGCTCATAGAAGTTCTGTAATGAGATCTCTCGGGGCAACGTTTTCCAACCCCGCGCCCCCCCGGACTTCTAGGCCGTTCTTTTTTCATGTCACATCCAATTGGATATGCACCATGATGTCACTGGAAAACGACCTAGATCAGAAACGAAGCTGCACAAGCAACCGTCCAGCTTAATCAGTTAAAACCCAAAACTTCAAGCCGAAGCAACTGGTGGACCGGGAGTCAGCTTCCAGTCTTTCCACGGTCGTCTGAATTTTGGATTTTTTGGATTTTTCTTTCGTCTGATTGCCAGCGTTGTTTTCGACAAAAGGAAAGATCATTACATAGTCAGGTTGCCATTGTGAGATATATTAGAGATATGAATATCATTGTATTTTTTATCTGTCTTTTGTATTACTTTATCTGTATATAGCATACATCCTTTGTACACCCTATATATATTGCTCATTAGGTCTCTGAATACATACACACAATATTCATAACATGATATCAGAGTTAAGGTTAGGATTTACGGTACCCACCGCCACCTCCTAGCCGTTGCTCGTCTTCCGCGGCTGCCCCCGGGAGGAGCTTCTCCGCTCACAGGGGCGGCCTCTCGTCGCCTGAGTAGCAGCAGCAACGCCCAGCAGTCCCCGTCCAAGGTCGATGCCTTCGCTAGAGGCCGCCGCGCCCTCTCCTTGCCGTCGATGAAGATGGCGAGATCCATCCGGATCTGGTCGGGAGGGGCTCCCCTACTCGTGCCGTTCGACTCCAGCACGCCGTCTGTCGCCAGCGATCCTCCTCATCCCCATCTCTGCCCCGCCGCGTCCCCGGCGGCGCGTTGACCCTGTCCCGCCAGATCTCCACCCGAGTTCTCCGCTCGATTCCGGGGTGGGATCGAATTGCCTGCCCTGATCAAGAACGCCGCCCTAGAGGAGGCTCGGTTCTTGGGGCAGTTTCTTGCTGCCCCACGGTGCTGTTTGCGGGCGGTGCACGATGGGGGCGCCGAAGCAGAGGTGGACGCCGGAGGAGGAGGCCGCGCTCAAGGCTGGCGTGGCCAAGCATGTGCCTGGCAAGTGTCGCACCATCCTCCGCGACTCGGAGTTCAGCGCCCTCCTGTGCCTCCGATCCAATGTTGACCTCAAGGACAAGCGGCGCAACTTGAGCGTCACCGCTGGAGGATATGGATCAAGAGAGAAGCTCTGGATTTGATCGCCTTGGGATGGCTCGGTTATGAGTCTGTTACTGGTTGCTATTGCAGGGAGATGGTTGGAGTCTTGAGCCTGCTAATTGCTGTCCCTACTCTCAGGCCATTGCTTGGTTCTGCTACTCTGCTTCCTTCATTAGAATTGGTGCTTGCCAATTGGGATGCTATTGGTTGTGCCTGTTCTCAGTTGTGCTGCTGCTAGTCATGAGTGCTACTAATTATCCTTAGGATTTTCTTCTTGGTGTCATTTTCTTCCGTTGCGTCCATCCAAGTTCGTAAAACTATATCCTTAGAGTTCGTCTATGCCATGCAAGTTTACAAATTTATTGTCAGTCATAGAAACATAGGAATTTCTTTGCATAGCAGCAGCCGTTGTTCTTTTCTTCGAGTCGCTGCAGATCCGTCGCCCCAAGCTTTTAAGGCCGTCGCGTTCTTTGTGCCTTGTGTCTTTGTTGTATACATGCATTGCGCGCTTCTTCCGCATTAACGCCTCCGTTGCATGCATTGCGCGCTTCTTCGCATTGCGCCTCGCGCTTCTGCATTTTGCGTCGCGCTTCTTTTGCACTGTGCATCTGTTGCGCTTCTTGTGCATGGCGCCGCCGCCGTCTTGGGTTTCGATCTGCGCCGTCATGCTTCTATCTATTCCTATTCAGTTTGATTTGATAGCTTTCTCTATTTTTGTCGGTTTCATTATCTTCTTCGTCATGTTAACACTGTCGACTTTGCTTCTACACCTTGTGCTTTATAAGTTGTCGTACGACCCCGAATGGGAGAAGATCTTTTGTTACTCGATATATTTTCCAATAGCTACATGCTACGACGATATTACCAAGACTTGGACTTCGGATTTTTCATATTTTAGTGTTAACCCAATCCAAATGCAATGCTATTGCATACGTCTTGCATTTAAGGGGGAGGGGGTAAGAGATATATTAGAGATAGGAATATCTTTGTATTCCTTATTTGTCTTTTGTATTGCCTTATCTGTATATGACTTACATCCTTTGTACACTATATATATTGTCCATTGGACCTCTGAATATAT
Source organism: Phyllostachys edulis (assembly GCA_036346405.1). Lineage (NCBI taxonomy): Eukaryota > Viridiplantae > Streptophyta > Magnoliopsida > Poales > Poaceae > Phyllostachys > Phyllostachys edulis. Next base: position 29,892,883 of record CM070551.1, read on the forward strand.
ACCCACAATATTCATAACAGCCATTAGATTCCGACTTCTGCTGCGAATTTTCCTATTTTCCTCTTAACCTGTTTTCAGACTCTGCCTCTCTAGCTCATGTCCCAGTATACTGAATTCAGAATTTAGTACTAGATTACTTGAACATTTGTAGAAACTTTTAGACAGAAAGTAGTTGCAGTTAGCAGTATAAGAAGCCCTAAATCACAAATTCACCGCACCTGCGACATGAATCAACGTTGTGACATCTTGCATCGCAATGAATGGGCTTGATCGCTGAGCTATCGCAGCTAACAACTTGGCAACTGCCACAACAAGAAGACGAGTTTTGGTTTGACAAACTGTCATTCTAGTGACCCGAAAACCAGGGAAAATTCGATAAGATTGCCGCGAAATGTCGATAAGATTTGCTGGTCCTGGAGCCTGTACCAGGAATTCGATTGACATGGACTCCCCTACGCGCTTCCTCCGGGGGAAATTAACTCCGGGTAGGCCAGTTGGGTTACGTGCATTGTTCAATTCGACTGGACTTGACACTTGATTATGTTTTCAGAGAAAGAAAAAGAACACTTAGAAATGCATCTAATCTAAGAGTTCATAAGAGATAATTATTCTCTTTAATAAACTTTCTTTTGTCTCGTGTAGGGTACAATACAATTTCATCTTTCGTTTCATCAAAAAAAATCTGGGACAGAAGGATTCGAACCTCCGAGTAACGGGACCAAAACCCGCTGCCACTTGGCCACGCCCCATTTGCATGGTGCCAAGTGGTCTTGCTCTTGCCAGTCGCCTCACGCTTGATGATACCACAAAGCTTAAATCTCTAGATTTTCCAGGCAATAGCCCGGCCGGCATCCTACCAGGCAATAGCATGACCAGCTTTGGATTATTGAACGGTGCGTGGTGCCATCAGGTCTTAGAAAGCTACCAGATCGATCACACGTTTACATCATCGCATTCTTTTTTCATTCGCTTGTCGTCGCCTTGCTTGAAAAGGTGGTGGCTACGTGCAAGAATATTCCTGGTAAAAAATGCAGCACTCCGTGATACAGGATGAGAGGGGGTGTGCCAGTAAACTACGCCATCTCCGTCCAGAATGGACGGCCAGTGTTTGCAGACGTTGCAGTAGTGCACTGAGGGTCTGTTTAGTTTGTTATTAACGTGAGCCAAACCAAATTTTGGTGACGCCAATAAAAATTAGCAATTATTTGGTTTATTATCAATATTTGATAATACCAATAAAAATTTGGTAACACCAACAATATCGCACGCGGGTAATCTGAGAGCGAGGAAATTGCACACAGAAATTTTGGTAACGTCAAAATTTGACTTGGCCGCAATCCAAACAACCTTCTTTTTGCCTAAATTTTGGCTGGGTTCATTGGGCCCATGAACAAAACAACCCCAAATTCTATTTGGTTGGGGGAAAAGTTAGTAACCAAGCGCTCCCCGAACCTAACATTCTAATGCGCAAGTGACTGTGAATTCCACTTGGCGATTAACTGCAAGTGTGTAGTGGTTAGCCTGTAGCAAATAACCTCGAGCATGCATGACACACCGGAATCGCCAATAGGCGCCTAATTATACCTACCTGAAGAGTACAGCCCTGCCGGCTATTTGAGTTGGAAAGGCCTTGTTCAACTGTAAAAATCCCAATTTAAGGAAGTTAGGCGTTAGGGTGACAACTGGCAAGGGCTTTCGGACTAATCTTTCTGGAAAAATGTATTTTGTTAACTCGCCACTAAAGATAAGAGTATCCAGTGAGTTTTGCAACATCTGGGCTATTCAACTAATTAATACATAAGGAACTTAGTAGCGTGACATTCTTTTTTATATGCTTCACAAGATAGATACACATAACATGGTAATATTTGTGGCAAAGTTTAGGTTCTGTAGCAACGCACGAATACTTAACTAGCAATTTAATATATTTATGTCTGGACCTCCCCTCCCGTTTCCTTAAAAAAAGCCCTTGCCGGGTCACGCATGTACTTCTCTGTAAAAACTAAAAAGACACCGCACCAATGAGTTTCCTTTTTTTTTGAACGAAGAGGTAGGGGTGCTGCCCTTTGCATTGATAGGGAAGAAGAAAACATGTAAAATAAAAGATACACCCCGAAAGGGAAGATACCTCAGCGGGAGGGAAACCGTAACTACAACTCGCTTAACGACAACAGCACTAGAGTTAGAGATGCCCACTAAACTCACAGCACCCATGAGCATGTGAGCTTGCCGCGCTCCCTGAATGAATTCCGTCATTTTTGCACCAACAGTTTGTTTGCAACGCACGGCAGGCAGACCCGCGGCAGGAAGAGCCGATTAGCTGACACGTAATTGCAAAGCTGAATAGCCGTGTGCCGGTGCGCGCATGCCTGCTCGACAAGATAAAGCAGAACCGGAGCAGGTGAAAGCGCATGCAGCAACGAGCAGAAGCAAATCACGCAGAGCAAAGCAACGCAAAGGCTATTGACTAGTCTCTTCCGCCCGTGCCGCTCTACAGCTTCCCGGGAGCATACGGCAGTTTGAATTGAAGCGGCGGCAGGCAGGCGGCTAGCGGAGCGCGCGTATAAATATGTCCCTCCTAGGCTCCTAGCTTAGCTTGCTCAGCCAGTTCCCACTTCGTCCCGCGCACCCGCGGATCGAACACCCGCCCCCTACCACCTCTCCTTCTCAACCCGCCCGAGCAATCGACCTCGCGCCCGCGCCCGCGCCGTCCATCCAATGGACTACTCGGGCTCCAAGGAGTTGTCTCACACGCGGTAATCACTCGCGGCAATTCCTCTTCTCTCTCCCTGCACGCGTTCTTGGTTCTGTGGATCGCGGCCGGCGCTGATGGCTGATGGTGGGGTTCGTCCCGTGTTCCGTGGGTCGTGTGCATCGTGCAGGGTGTGGTGGTCGAGGGAGACGGTGGCCGTGGTGACCGGCGCGAACCGGGGCATCGGGCACGCGCTGGCCGCGCGGCTCGCGGAGCACGGTCTCACCGTGGTGCTCACCGCGCGGGACGACGCGCGAGGGGAGGCCGCCGCCGCGCCGCTCCGTGAGCGGGGGCTCCCCGTCGTCTTCCGCCGCCTCGACGTCGCCGACGCTGCCTCCGTTGAGGGCTTCGCCGCCTGGCTCCGCGACGCCGTCGGCGGGCTCGACATCCTGGTGAGTGAGCAGCTCGGTTAATCACCTATCGTCTTCTCCTCCCCCGAGAGATCGGTATCTTTCCAAAGCCTAATCTGTTGGTTTACCACTAATTTATTCCGCGCGCCTTTTACTATAGAAGATCAGACATGGATATCCACCCACACCGCTCGCATCGATACGTATCGCGGTATCGCGATCCGTAGCGTAGGAGTAGCATGTGCGCCTCGCTTCGCACCGGATTAGGATCGGTTTCATTTCACACCGCATTATTGCTCTCTCTCCTCTCTGCAACTCTCGTGGTACGCCCTCCTGGCGCGCCACGGCTAGCCAGCGACCAACCGAATAAAAATGTCATGTCGCGTCGGGGAAAAGGCAAAGCTACAGGCGCAGGCAGGCGTTGATTGGCCAAGTAGGATCGGCGTCCGGACCGTGCTGTGACGCCATTTGTGCCGCCGGATAGCGACGGCCGGCAACCGGTTCAAGGTCCGTTTCGTTCGTGGCTAGGAGATTGATGCTTTTCGTGCTCTCTCTAGGTCGGCAGAGTGCAGGCCTGTTGGTTTTGGTTTTGGTTTTGGTTTTTGCTTGCGTTCGGTTCGGAGGAAAACTCGAGCACTCAACCAAGCCACAATTTGATATATGTCCCCTCACCTTACTATTATTCAGGTTACATGCTTTCCATTGGCTCTAGTTGCAACACTCATTGACTGGTGATATTGACGTGCATCTTCTACCCAGCGTTTTTTTTACCGGTAAGGTTTTTTAGGGGGGCCGGTAAGGCCTTTGGCTGAAAATCGGCCGAAATTTTCAAATTATTATTTGAAATTTTCGGATTGTAAATATAAAAAATAATCAAAATAAAATAAAATTCAAGCAAATTTGATTTTTTGATAAAATTCAAGCAAACCGATTTTTTTGAACCCGGTTTGAATTCCTACCTGGAGCTAATAGAACCGAAATTACCGATTTTCGGCCAAAATTTGGAACCATGCTTCTACCATTGTTTTTACGGGATTTTGTTCTTAATTTTAACAGATTGTTCTCTAGTCAAATCATTCTATCAGTTAGTCAGTTTTGTCTACGTTTGCATAATCAGATATTCAGACATCTCTACTTTGGAACTGTTCAAACCTTACTTGCAATTAATTTATATGTTTTTTGAGTATAACACACTAAGTTACTGAACAAAAATCTACCCAGTCTTGACCTTAGCTGCAGCAAACGTATGCGTTGTTGTGCGGTGCGAACCAAGGATACTGTTGAGCAGTTCAGCTGTAGTCATGAACAGGCCGACTGGGCCATGGTCAAGCTAGGTGTGCTGTTGTCTAGTATATCTGTATAACCCAAATGGTGGTCCATACCTGAATAATCAATGATAACATAGTCCACTCGAGTTCAGATAGGACTCTTCAGGTTTTTTCATGGTTTGATCTGATGGATCCCCATCTGTTTGTTGGCCCATCTATATGCCATCAAGTCATCAGCTGATATCAAGAGCTTTTGGAAAGCATAGTTGAGACTTGAGACCTTGGGGTGAAAGTTATAGCGCACCACATGCACTAGTCAGTAGTCACTAGTGCCGTTTCCATTCTTAGCTTTAACATTAAAGGTCGCAAGTAAAGGAAGTTGTTGCTAGGTGAAGCCTCTTCAACAGCTCCACGTACTCGGTTCTAAGATGAACTGGCTTTTCTGTGATGCTGAAATTCAGTTTCCTCATGCTTGCATGTTTGTTTAGGTGAACAATGCTGCTGTGTCGTTCAATGAAATCGACACCAACTCGGTGGAGCACGCCGAGACGGTCCTAAGGACGAACTTCTACGGGGCCAAGATGCTGACCGAAGCACTCCTGCCACTTTTCCGGCGATCGCCGGCCACCAGCCGGATCCTAAACATCAGCTCACAGCTTGGCCTTCTTAACGTAAGTGCTCATGTGATTCGTAATATTTCAGATCAGCAAGACAGGAGAAATTCATTGAATTAATTGATGATAGTGGGCCTGAGAAATATTCTCATACATTGTCGTTCTCACTAACTAAAACTGTTGGACCGGAACACCGACGGGTGAATAGGAGCACTACTCGTATTTAACTTCTTCCTCATCCCAATAGTTATAGAAGCTATGAAGATCAGAAACACAAACACAACATAAGTCTTGCGTTGAACCTTACAAAACCCCCAAGGTCATAGACATATGGCCCATCTGACCATGACCTGGCCGGATGATTGCCTGGTTAGTCAGTCGGACCGTACCAGTCAGACCGATGGTTGGTCTGACCGCTCAGACTGGTTGTCTGATCGTCGGCTGCAAGAACAACAGCCTGCGAAGATCACATAACTTTCAATTCGGTGATCCAAATCCCTTGAGATTTATGTTATATAACTGAGGGTCATGGGCTCACCTGTCGGTGAGAGAAGAGGAAGAGATAAGGCTGGAGACTCAGTTTCCAGCCCTATCCTTATGCGCGTGTGGCCTGGGTGGCTCTCTCACGAGCGTGGTGGCGTTGGAGGTGCGGGCGGCGGTGCACTTTGGGCTCTGTCGTTGGCTGCGACCGCACTGCTCCTCTCCTCCTTCTTAAGGCGGCTTCCCTCCTCTTTCTTCACTCTCGAAAACAGTGAACTCTCTCCCCCTCTTTTGGTTCTTCTTCCCTGATTTGGTTTAAGTTCTTAAGGCTTTGGAGCCACCTCGCCTCCGTGGTTAAGCCCGGCGCCGTCAGCGGTGAGGACCGGATCCTTCCCCTATTTTGCACATCTCGGTTCTTGCTCTCTTCTTTGTTGAGGTGCGGTGAGGGCTTAATCTTGCACCGATTGGAGGTGGGATTCGGTCGGCTTTGGCTTGATCTTATATGGAAGAAGGGCTTTCGATTTTGGTGGTTGGTGCTCCGTGGGTGCATTCGGTTTGCACATCCTTGATTGGGTCTTGTGCGGCATTCTCTATACCTCGTCTTTGCACACTAGTATGTCCCGGTTTGCGAAGTTGGTATTGTATCTCCGTCAACCTTGTCTAGTATTCGCGACATAACAGGATGATTGGTTTTCTGAGTCAACGCCTTTGGCGTTTCTTGCCCTGTTTTTCTACTCGGTGGCTTTGAGTGCCATCCGTATTGTGAGTATTGTTGTTTTCCATTTTCACATTATTTTGCATGTGTTGTGCTAGTAGAAGTTTCAAATTGTGTTGATTTGATTGTATCTAGCACTGGGAGATATTGCTTAGTAATGTTGTGGGCTCGGATTAATGCTCGATGAAGATTACTGTCATATGTGAAATTGGATTGACATCATCAATTATAAATCAGACTTGAGCTAGTTGTTCGCATAATGTTGTTGATTCATCTCTAGTATTTCGCTCTATTACATCGATGGTTACATTGCTCTTGTGCCCTCTTGAACCTGATTTTTTGTGCCTTTGTGATACTCCTGTTCCTCTGTTAGTGAAAGTAGTAAAGGTTGTCTTGTGATTTTAGTTTTGCACTGTGATTTATTGCTTTCTCTGTTGGACTAAAGTGCTAAGTGTTGATCGTTAATTATGAGATAATTCAATTCTTGACATAACAGTAAGGCATTCATTTCAGCTCAAAGTCTGTTTTATTTTGTGTCATATATAATTAGTGAAGAATATTGACAAAAGTGGCGAGGAGGCCAAGATTTCATCTTGAGCAGCTCGACATCTGAGATCAAATAAACAAACATTTAAATCTAAGCATTATGCTGATTTTATTTGTTTCTAAGTTATATCTTTTGAGTATATTATCCTGTTTAAGTGACATGAAAAGATTACATGTTTATATGTTGTTTTTGTCATTTATATGCTGCAGGAAATATGCTTTAATTATGATAATTGCTGTTGGAATTATATATGAATATTTGCTAAAACCGCTAATTTTACAACAATTTCAACCATAACTTATGAAGAAGATCAGGAATCTATTCCAATCGACAATCAGGATGATCGAAGCCAAGGTTCCACTGCTGCCCACGGACGGTCAAACTGCCGCCCACGGCCGGTCTTACCTCCCAAGGACTTAGCCAAAATTCTCGTCCTGGAAATTTACACCTTCTTTGGAATTTTCAAACTCTATCTAGTTTCGGTTCGAAACTCCAATTTCAATTAGACCAAGTGCAAACTCATTCTCTCACCTAGTGCCATACGTGATTTTTTTGGTTGATTTCAAAAATTCACATTTTGGACTTTTAGCCGGTCAGATCGCCACCATGTAGCCGGTTTGACCAACACGTCTTGGTCGGTCTGACCACCACCCATGTAAGGTCAGACTGCCATAGAGGCCGGTCTGACTCTGACCTCCTAAGGCTTGATAGCAGTCTGAACTATCCCGAAAATGAGGGTTTTGTCAAACACCTCGACGCTATTGTCAATTGTTCAGCATACTAAGATTAGGATCATATTCCCATGATATCCACAATCTCGTAGTGGGCCTGAGAAATATTCTCATACATTGTCGTTCTCACTAACTAAAACCTTTGATAGGTATAAGCATATATACGTTGAAAGTTAATTTGAACTTGTAAATTAACATGTGCACGGTCTGTTTTGACTAATGTTTTGATCACCTCTTACTATTGTTGGATCAAATCAAATCAAGTGCACGCTCAGTTTTGACTAAGTGAAAGTAGCTTGACTAGTTAATAACACAGGTAGCTAGTTAAAAATTGCGGACTATGAAGTGTGAATGCACGAGGCTAGTTATAGATAAGGATAATTTGAATCTATTATATTATTAAAGCGATAAAAAAAGAAGCTATTGTGTTCGCTTTCAAGGGCTAGAAATTCCCACGTTAATCGGTGAAAAAAAAGAAACATCCACACCGTTGATTATGGTGGGTCCAGATTATAACGATCTAGATTAAAGAAAATAGTCTATCTCAGGTACAATATAGAAATATAAGCCCATCTCATGTACAACGCAAACTTAACTGAATTTCGGAATAAAAAATAAAATAAAATTAACAACATAATTTTGATACGAATTCCTAAGTAAAATCACTAGATAAACATAATTTGGAATAAAAAAAAAAATTAGCAATTGGGTTAGTATACGAATTCCAACAAAAAATAATTGAAATTTGGGATAAAAATAAAAAGAAAATTAGCAATTTGATTTCCTATGAATTCCAAAGTAAAATATTTAAATAACTAAAATTCAGCACAAAAAATAAAGTAACATTATCAATTTGATTTACATACTAATTCTTAAGTAAAATCCTAAATAAATATAACCAGAATAAAATTAAACAAAAATCATAATTGGATTGTTGTGCAATTCCAAAAAAAAATAAATGCTATTTGGAATAAAAATAAATTAAAATTGGCAATTTTATTTTGATGCGAATTCCAAATTAAAATCCACAAATAAATTAAATTTGACATAAAATTTACAATTGGATTAGTATATGAATTCTAACAAAAAATAACTTAAATTTGGGACAAAAATAAAAGAAAATTTGAAATTCTATGTCCATATGAATTCTAAAGTAAAAATCCCTCAATAACTAAAATTTTAAATAAATTAAATATAATTTATAATGAGGATATCACGAATGGTGTTGGATGAGACCACAAAAAGTGCAATGATGTCGATCTGTCCTACAAGAAACATTGATCCACAAGGAAACAAAGAGCCACGGCAGCGACGACGAAGATAAGAACAATTTCATGCTGCTCACCTTAGGCGTTCCACATGGACAATGTTGTGCTACTCGTTGGAGCTATCGAAGAGAAATGCCGGAGTCGAAGGAGCCAAGTGTTGTGACGATAAGTGGTGAGCATCAGCGTTGTTGAAGAAGTTAGTGGCCAAAGAAACTTGAAGTTGGGGAAGCCCTAAAAAAAAGAAGATGAAGGTTTACATTGAAGACGAGCCATCATTGGTGACACGGCGTCGCCCGCGATGGCGAAAAGATTCTCCATATCATTAGACAACGATTAAAGTAGACATACCAACATTGGTGAAGATGGGAGATCATAGCAGTTAGTAAGGAAGCCACATCGTTGAGTTGGACAACGTTGAAGAGGAGTGACCAACATGGTAGAAGAAGACATCGAGCAAGTATAATATCGTCATATGTATATACATGCATGCATCTATACGAATATAAACATGAGCGTACCTAAACAAATGAGCAAAGAACTCAGAGTAGAGATGGCGCAATAGTAAGGAATAAGCTCGGGGCCATCAGAGAGAGTGTGAAGGGTGTCCCCATCAAGGATTAGCGACATTTGCACATATGCATGTTGATATCACAACGGTTAGTATTAAACAATAATTTGAGAGAAGTAGAAGATAACTATATGGTAGAGTATTGCATCGAAAGGGGTAGCAACTGAGAGATATCGATCAAGAATTGGGCTTGTTGTTGGAGATTGAAACAGAAAAACTGTGATGGGGAGAAGAGATAGAAGATACACGGTTCGGTAGGGCAACCGACGTGAGGGAAGATAAGTTCAAGGTAGATCACCCATGGTGCATTGGTGTATACGTGGACAAGGTACTTTAATACCATATAAACTAATAAGATAATTTGTTGTATATATAATTAACGTATTGCTTGAGATTAATAGAGGTACATATGCATGCAAATATTTTGGAAAAGAGTAACCAGTGGAGAAAAAAATAAGGGCATGCGGCTATATGATGCATATATGATGGAGAGTGGTTAATTTGTTATGCTAGAGATTTTCTTCCATCAAAATTCATATATCAGTTACGTTCCTCAAGTTGTGTTTTTCTTCAAGTTTCTATTATTATTTCTAATATTTATGATAGCTTAAAAATCTAAATAGCTACGAGATACATAAATATATTCTCAACCATCTAAGTTATATAATTTGACATTAAAAACTTATAAAAAAATTTAGCCGCGCAAATACGCGAGACACCCTGCTAGTTCTATCTTAAAGCGTATCACATCAGCAGTACGCTGCCTAATGCATTGTCAGTGCTTCATAGAATGCATATATGTCCAAAGCCATTTGAAATTTCGAAGTTTTTTCTTTCCTTATCGTTGACAGAGCAAAAGGTAGAAGGTGCAACTTGTTCTTTGCCACAAAACTCTTAAGTTTGCTTTAGTTTATCCATTGAAAGGAACTCCAACTACATATAACACTAGAGAGTAATAGATGTTACGAATTCCATGACCTAGAATCCTGTCCATTATGCACTAGCTATATTTCTTACACAAGAAGATAATCAAAATGGAGCACCCTCTATTGTTCTGCCTAATTAATTGTATAAGTTCCAAAATCAAGTTTCCAACATTTTGGTAATCACATGAGCACTTGATATTCTCCAGAATTATGAAGATAAACATCTATACATGCATGGATGAAGAGCAAAAATAGTTTCAGTTAGTATAGTTAATTAAGTTGTGTGATAAGAGGTCACAAGGAAAATATTAGGCCGATCTATGAAAATGGTTTGTGATAAGAGATCTGAAAGTGATGCGGGGACACATTTAGAAATGAAGAGAATGAGGAATCTCTTATGTGCTTGATACCTAGTTTATAGAGCCGAAAGTTAGTTACAATAGGGCGTCAGCAGTCAGCAGTCAGCGACTCTAGTGCAAGGGCATTATTAGACATCAAAAGAACGGCGGAAACTTGAGCTAGTGCGCCCACCGCTCAGGATCTCACGTACCATAAAAAGAGAATTTTGGCATAGAAGTTTCTCTATCTGAACTCATTTCCTCACTAAAATTAAGGATACAAGAAAGTGGAGCTGCGCACATTATTGTACTAGCATATGCCAAATGCCAGCAAGAAGTGAGTTTAATTATTCTGCGTTAATAATTTTTCGTTTTGATCGATCGTGTCTACAGAAGGTGAGCAACCCGTCGGTGAAGAACCTGCTCCAGGACGAGGAGAGGCTGACGGCGTCGGAGATCGAGGGCATGGTGTCGCGGTTCCTGGGGCAGGTGAAGAACGGAACCTGGCGGGAGCACGGGTGGCCCAAGGTGTGGACGGACTACTCGGTGTCCAAGCTGGCCCTGAACGCCTACTCGCGGGTCCTGGCGCGGCGGCTGCAGGCCGGCGGCGAGCGCGTCAGCGTCAACTGCTTCTGCCCCGGGTTCACGCGGACCGACATGACCCGGGGATGGGGCAAGCGCACGGCCGAGGAGGTGGCCGAGGTCGGCGCGCGGCTCGCGCTCCTCCCGCCCGCCGAGCTCCCCACGGGGACGTTCTTCAAGTGGTGCACGCCGCAGCTCTACTCCAAGCTCTGACCGTGCGTGAGATATATATATGATGCTATATGTAACGTACGTGATGGAGCAAATATTTTGGTTCAGTTTAGCTATCGTCGCTAGTGCTCACGAAAAGAAGTCAGGTGTATCTGCCAAGATGCTCTAGATAAACGATTATCCGTTTGTTCCAGTCATCTCATCTCTGGCTCCTGTCTCCGCAAGAATCGTGGCTTGCCGAACGTACTATATATGTAGTACTTAGCAGTGCGAGCATGATGCTCTGCCGGTTGGTTTGCCTTGCCCGCTGCTTCTGCATGTCATTTCTCCCCGGCGTCTCAAGTAGGAGTACTATGCAAATACTTTCCCACCATTCACGAGTTTGTTCTTGTAACAGTCCGTTTTCGGACATGAATAGTATTTACCATTTGGCTTTTGGTTTTCAAACCGTATTTCAAATTAGCTGATAATTTCAAATCCTCTAGCTTCTAGCTAAGTTCGAATTTTTGCTTCGGACCTTATTGCAATTCCCGAATTCAAATTTCAAATTTGAATTCATCCTTTTCAATTTGGGCCCCTTTCTCGCTTTGCCCCTCCTCTTTCTTGGGCTCAGCCCATAATCTCCCTTGGGCCTTGGCCCACTTCCCCTCCTCCCGTCTGGCCCAACCGGCCCAACAACCCCCTCCCTCGCCTACCCCTTCTTCCCCACCCGGTCGCCCATACCAGCCACGAGCGCCTTGCCGCCCGAGCCATTCCCGTGCTCCTCTGACGCCGCTCCCTGCCACCCCATGCTTCACCGCCTGCTCCCTCTGCCACTCGCGACTCCAGCGCCCACCCTCTCGCCCTATCTTGTGCATTGCTGTCGTCGCTCCGCCCTAACCACCCAGTCTTTGCCAGCGTCGGCCTCCTCACTGCAATTAAATCGCGCTGGTCCACGATCTGCGCTTCAGACGCCAAGACGCACCTCTGACCACTGCTCCTTCTTTTGACCCGGCGCCCAGCTCTCGCCCTGTCACCTCCTTGCGCAAAGCCCGTTGTGGCCATCTCGGGACCATGCGAGCACCACGTGTGGCCATCAAAGCCCCAACGGTTCCCTCGCCTCCTTGCCCGCCTATAAGAGCTCCCCTGTTCCGCTTGTTCTCCACCGCTTCGCCCTCTCCCTCTCCTAGTAAGCTCCACCCGAAGAATCGCCATTTTCCCCTTTCGGCCGAGTCGCCTTCGCCGACGTTTAGCCACTTCACCGCCGCCGCCACCACGCCGCCCCCGTCACCGTGCGCCCCCGACGCCAAGGAGCCTTCCCCAAAGGGATTCGGTTTTGGACCACTACCGCCACCGCACTCGGCCTTCTTCACCGCCTCCGGCCGCCCTCTTCTCCACCACCCTTCTTCGGCCGCCAACCCTCTCCGGTCCCCTTCTTGACCCGATAGGTATGCCTCACCGTGCGCCACCTCGTGCTCCTCTTTCCCGGCTCAAAACGCCACCGGGCCATCCGTGCCACCATGGCCGTGCCTTCGCCGCCGCTCACCTCCACCACGCCGCCACTTCGGCGATCCCCCGGTCATGCCACCGACATCATCGGCTTCTCCTCACCGAGAGCTCTTTGTTTTGGTGCGTGGCCACCACCGCCGTGCCTGCCCTCGCCTCCGACAAGCCGGAGTTGCCAGAGCCGAGAGCCCGTGCTGGCACGTTCCGACCGGAACAGTGCGCGTGGTTAATGGACCGGATTACTGTCGGCGTTTAAGATATAATGATTGCTTAACCGGTTAATCAATGCCTTAACTACCTCTTGGTCTCACTGCCTCGTGGGCCCGAGCAACAGTGAACAATGGTTTTAATTCCCGGTTCTTTCCGCCTTTGACCGACAGGTGGGCCCCCATGTACAGGATGCACCCGGTGCACCATGAACCGGTGCACAGTGCATGATTGACCTCCAGTCCATGCACTGTGCACATGGGCTGATCACTATTCATGGGTCCCACATGTTAGTGGGCTACTCTCTCTCTCTCTCTCTCTCTCCTTTTTGATTATCCTGATTTAATTCAAATTCAAACTTCGGAAGCTCTGTTCTCCTCCGTTATAACTCCAAAAATTATGAAATTTGTTTCTAAAATTTTGTAAATTTAAGATCTTGCTAATGGCACTGGTCTTGCTTAATTTGGAGTTAATTTATTATTTATTTAGTATTTATTTGCTCTCTTTGCTTGTTTGTGCCTTTTTCGGGTACATTCATCCAAATAGGGTTCGAAGAAGCGGGAGATCTCCAACTTGATCAAGCACAAGACTATCAAAACTCTCTTACCTATAATCAAGGCGATTCGATACTTTGATCATTTTGAGCCTACATTTTATGTAAATTATATTCATTTAAATTACAAAAATTGCATGCTTTAATTCTTTAATCAAATGTATATTAAATCTTGAGGTAGTTAAATACCCATTTGATGATTAATTAATTATTATGCCATCCATTGATAATTGAATCCATTATTCCATGTCACCCTAGTAACTATGTGGTAAATACTAGTATATGTTGTACTTAAGCGACATGCTAGTCTTGCTTAAGTACTAGGGCATTAAATGCCCTAATCATCATATCTTTAAATATGAAATGGTTTTGGGCAGTCATTGGAGGTCCATGACTGAGGTAAATGAGATAATTTGGTTTTACTCCTCAAAACCTTAATAACTTGTTATTACCACATCTAGGTGGATGGAATGGTGGTAGGTGCCGTCGGGCACGAGAGTGGTTGGTATGTGGTATGAATCGCCCGGATGGATTAATGATTTAATCTTGTCATGAACTCCCTTGTAAAACATGTGCAACCACAAGTCTACAAAGTAAAACTTGACTTAGTAAAATTATTAAACCCTGAATGTCATCTCGCTGGATGGATAACAAGAAAGTGCAAGCATGTGATACGTCCGGCTTGAAAGGGACACCGATACAAGGTGAAGTTGCTAGTCGCCGTGGTGTAGTTCAGCTACACTAGGCGCCAAGGTGAACATCCTGCACAACGTATGGGCGTAACCCCATATGGGTGAGATGGCAGAAAGGGCGAGGTAATTTGAAAGGTTACTATGATGGTCGCTCAACTACATGACTAAGGAATCATGTGGAGTAACGAGTATGATTGTCTCTTGTGGGTACAATGTACAACCTCTGCAGAGTCTAAACTGTTTAAACAGCCGTGCCTACGGTCAAAGGCGGACATGGGAACTTAACTAGAGTTAGTTCTATTTCATAAATCTTATGGGATTGGGATAAAAATCAGGTCGGGCTCACCTAGCCGTGAGATTAGATTTCTCTTGAGCCGTCGAGCTCAGTGGTGTTAATAATTGGAGGTAGCTCCAATCAAAAGAAGCATAAGGTAGAGGTTCCGACTGAGGGGATCTCTGCTGATATAAATATTGCACAATTACTCTCTTTAGTAAAATGCAATTTGGTTAAAATGCTAAGTGATAGGAATTTGTAATTATGATAATTAAAAACATTGCTTTAGCAAATAAAAGAAACCGAGCCATCCTTGTTATTTCTTGCATGTATATTACTGCATCTTGTGTGTTGGCTCGCGAGCATGGAAGTTATGTTCATTCTCGCTCTCTCCCCCAAACTCTTCAGATTATGCGGACCAGGGGGATTATGCATACTTCGAGGATCCTGAAGTCGATGAACAAGGCAATGATTAAGAGTAGTATAGTTCTGTTAGTCTAGGTCTCATCTCAGTCTAGCTGGCTTGTTCGGTACTTGCGTACAACCAATATTATCTAAACTCTTGGTTAATATCAATCATACACAGGTTACCCCAATCGCTTGCCTGTGGAGAGATGAGCTTTACCCCTTTTGCTTACGCTGTAGTGTATGTTGCTATCATGTAATGTAAACAATTTGGCATGTTCTGGCCTTTTGTAAAACTCGACACGACGTGGTCTATGTCACTCTGATGTTTGTAATATATTTGAATGGTTTAGTTCACGCCATTTATGAAATGATTCAGTAATGGGCCTGTGAGTGCTATCTAGTGATCCAGGGAATAACACAGTGTTTTCACAGATGATTTGGATTTGCGAAATCCGGGTCCTACAGTTCTTCTCCCACTGTATGTATTCAGGGGTGTTAAATGAGCTCAAGGATAATCCAAATCCCATGCAGATCCAGACACAATTTAGTTTTTTGTTTGACATCTAATATAGGCCCATTTGTGGAGTTTGGGTCAAGTCTAGGCCCGACCAGGTGTGCCATTATTCCCACTTACCCATCAACCATCAAGGTAGTAAAAGCAACACAGGTGGAACTGATACTGCTACAATTTTGCTTGAAAGCCATTACTTTTTTTTGAAGACTCATTGAAAGCCAATACTTGAACAAGGTAAGGTTAGTTTGAGATAGCTTCAAAACTCACAAAATGCTTGCTTGAGATAACTGAGTCTAACAGGCACTTCTCACAGAAAATTTTAGAAAACAATATACCTTTTTAAGGCATTAATCACCCATATTATTTTAGCTGTCAGCCTGTTAGCCCGTGGCCGAAAATGCCAAACGAGACTTGTCCAGCAGCGGGCGCGGCGCAGGGAGCCCAATTCCGGGCTCAAAGTTTAATTAGGAGGGCTAACGCTTAAAAATCTAGTACAACTACCAATTCCCAAAAGCACACACAGGGAGGGCCCACTCGAGGTGAGGTAGGTCAGGCTGGATGCCAAAGCCTGTGGGCCCGTGCCGGTGCAGGGTCGGCCGCTACAGTCTACTACTGCTAAGCTTCTTTTGCTTTTCGAGCCCAAAAGAAGGGGAACATCAATCATGCACGCCTACTGGTACTCCAAACCTTTTAGATTAGGGAGGAGGATTATGCTATATGCCTATGTTATGTTATCTCCAAGTAGTTCTTGCTTTTCCGCAGGGCCGTTCTTACGTTAATATTTTAGCCAGCTTGTGTGTTGTATGTGGGCTTGTGACTCCGACAGTATGATGATGTATTGATAGAGACGGCCGAACGCTTCTAGCTATTGCATGGTACTGTCATGTTAAATTCGTCCTAGTTAGCACCGCAAGCCATTCTTCGTACCCAACTGTGCCCGGTTACATCTCGAAATGGTCTTTCCTCGGCGTGTGCGCTGCATGAGTTGAGACGTGTATCGACGAGATGGTACCCCGATTAGCGTGTGAGCAGTTGCCCATACGGAATGCCGTTCCTACTTCCTTCCTGGTACCACCACGGTATGGCGCGGCGATGAACTCCCGCGACGATCCTGCGGTAGCTAGAACTGAGGACTCAGCGGCAAGCCGTTCGAAACATTTACCACGATTGAACCGAGCCAACAATGAATGCCCCCGCCAAGGCTCCGTTTCTCTCTCGCCGACAGGGCGCTGGTCCCGCGCTGCGCGGGGTCCGCGCGCTAGCCGTTGCGTCGGTTGCCCGCTCATTGACTCCGTTCCCCCGCCCGCCCGCTCGTTCGGCACCTCACGGCATTTTGCCCATGGCGCACAGCGAAACGGCACCAAACCCCCGTCGGTTTCGCCGCCTTTCGTTCCTTCCCTCCCTCGGCGACGCGGTGGCAGAAGCGGAACCGAATCACCGAAACGGCACAAGGCAACAGAGGAAAACGCAGCGAACGAAGCAGAGGAAGCCGCGGTCGCGGTCACGGGCGCGTCTGACGTCGCCAGGATCAGCACACGTCTACGTAAAACTCGCGTTGCTCCAAATTTCTTCTTCTTGCGTGACAACAACAGTTGCTCCAAATTTCTTCTTCTTGCGTGACAACAACAGCACAAGGGGGAAAAACAGAGGCAGTGAACGAAAGCAAACAGGAGAAACTTCACGCTTACACTACGCTACTACGGTTTTGGCCGTTTCGTTTCCTGTTGCTTCTGCTGCTTCCTCCTCGGCTTCCGACTCCGACTCCGCCAGCGCCATCCGGCGGAGCGGGCTGGGGCCCAGGCGCCGGCGCTTGGCGGCCGCCGCGTGCCGCCGCCGGATCACCTCCATCTCGTTGCGCCGCCGCGTGGCCTCCTCGTCCACCACGAACCGCCGCATCAGGATGTCGTCCGTCAGCGACTTGCCCCGGAACACCGGCCGCCTGGCGCTCTCCCCCGGGGGGCCCGGGGCCCTCCCGATCCTCTGCTCGGCGGCCGGCGGCGGGGCCACCAGCGGGTTGCCGCACCGGGACGCCGACGCCGACGACGCGCGCGGGTAGCTGTAGCTCCGGCGCGGCGCCACGTCGGCCTGGAAGTAGAGCGCCTGCTCGTTGTAGGAGGAAATGGGCCCGCAGAGGCAGACGCGCGTGAACGACGCCGCCACGTTCAGCGACGACGACTTGCGCAGCTTCCCCGGCCCCGACGCCGCCTTGTTGCCTGCCGACACCCCCGCCGCCGCCGCGGCCTTCGTCGGTGCGGCCGCCGGCTGCTTCCAGATAAGGAGGAGCAGCTCCACCGCGCGCTGGTACCACGGGGACTTCTTGGACAGGCCTCTCGTTCTCGCCGCGCCGCCATCTTTTGATCTGCACACGCACCGACACAGAGCACGGCATCACGTCAGTCGACACGCGCTCGTCAATTCTCTCTCCCACACACGCACACCAACGGTGAGCTAGCTCACCGGATCGATCGAAGCATGCGTGCATGCATGTACATGTACCTTGTTTGCTGTGGGTGCTTGGCCATGTTTTGCATCAAGAGGGAGTGGAGAAACATCTGGGCTGGCGCGCGCGCAAGAGAAGATTGGGGGGGTGGTTGAGAGAGAGAGGAGTGAGATCACATCAATCAAGTTGTTACATTCCTACTGGGAAGTGAGAGGCCCGAGAGCTTCCATTCCATCACCATGGCGTGGAGGTATGTACTGGGGAGTCAGTTAGTTAAGGGGGTCAGGAGGAAGGGCAGTTTGGTCATGTCGCTTTTGGCTGCAGGGGCATGTCAAAGTTCTCTGGAGGGAATAAGGCTGCGTGCATGACCCAACAAGGAAGCCTTTTCGGGGACCCTTCCAAAACTTGATTCTGGAATATGAAATGGAGTATCACAAAGTACTGCATACTGCGGAGCATATACGGTGGGGGCAAAGAGCAGAAGAGATTTGATGGTATAACATGAGTACGTGACACTGATGAAAAGTGTACGTGCAGTGCAAACACACAATTCTGAAAGGAGGTGTCTAGGCAAAACTAGAGTGCTATTTTGTTTAGAAGTACTGAAATTTTGTATCTTAGATCTAGATCCAATGGATCTTATCTATCTCCTCAATTATATAATTCTCTCCTCTCCCCTTCCATCCCCTCAACCCCTAACCCCCCCCCCCCCTCGCCCTACTTGCCGGTCCCGGCCGCCTCACCGGTGTCATCTCTGCCATTCCCTCATCACGCCACGTGCATCCCCTGACCCCCACTCCCAACCCCACTGCGCGTGCCACCTGCCTCCACCGCGTTGTCACCATCCTCAGCGTCGGCCCTACCTGCTGCCGTCTCCCCCATTCTTCCTTTACTCCAGCAAGATCCCCCCACGCCGCCCTTCTTCCTTGTTTTCAGCGGCTACCGTCACCAGATCCTAGATCCACCATCGCCGTCTGACGCCTCCTAATTGCTCTTGCCTTGTCGCCTTGCCGACCTCCACCGTCCACCGCCCACCGCCCTCCTCCGACCCGCGACACCACCATCGCCTCGTCGCCCCGCCACCACCGCCGGTTTTACGCCTCCCCCGACCTTCCTCTATACCTGGGGATCTGGTGAACCCAACCCTAACCCCAGTGAACCTAAACCTAACTCGTTGGAGTTGGTCGCCGGAGTTTCGCCGTGGTCGCCGTAGACATCATTGGAGGCACAAATCTCGAAGCAAATCAGAGGGATTGAAAATCCGAGTACTCCTAAGGTGAGAAAACACCTGAGTACTCCTTAGCAATTTCCATCCTAAAAAAGAAAATGCAGTTACTGATCATCGCAATACAGGGGGTTATTTACACATACAGAACTACTCTTGCAAAATACATCTGCTTCAAGATTCAGTTTTCTTATGTGGCCTTAGTATAGTATTTACAAGGGTATATGCTATATTATCCTACATCCATGATTTCAGGAGAGGCTAAACTGCGGAATTCCAGCACTACATCTCAAAGAAAAGAAAAATATGCATGCAGCCTTAGCTTTTTGCAAGCTTGCTCATTAGCTTTTGCTAGCTTCTTTTCTTTGATGCATGTTAGCATGCACATGCTTTTTCTTTAGCCATGATTCCTCCCAAGCAATGGAGCTAGATTTTAAATCCCAATTGGCGAAAGTAACGCGACGCTTTTGCATGGACTAGATGATATAAACCACCAAACGGGCGCTAAAGTACATGGCTACCAGGCTACACATATGGAGGTAGTTAAGACTCAATCGCAGCGCAAGCCCTATTATAATCTCCCGTGTCGGCCAAATCGATCAGGTACGTACGTTGTACGTAGTACCACGGGCTGCAGTGTTGACAGTGTTGATGCCTGCATTGTAGCCTGTATCTGCAAAGATCTCTTCTGGTCCTTGCTTGATCTCCTCTCTGCCTACTATGGTTACTTTACTATGTTGGTACCGAAATTAAGAGGGGTTTGTTAAGCCATTTCGATGGTCTCGCATGTTCTTATGTACTACTTGAAATGGTTGGGATGGAACTGTTGGATATTACGAGGACTATTTGATAATTTCTTATTTTGAGAAAAGAATAAATAGAAAAAGAAAAAAGAAAAGAGCTTGGAGCCTACTTGTCATTGATAAGAGGAGAGGGATAAGGTCATGAGACCTTATCTCCATTCGGCAGAAGGTCAGGCCTTTAGGTGGTTTTTAGTCTTCGGCAAAAATGGCGGCGTAGATGACTCGAGTGCAGGCGGATCCGTCGGCTCGGGCGAGTTGCACGCAGCCGTTGGCGGTGGAAGCCCGACCTCCTTCTTCCCCTCTACTCCTTGACTTGATGGGATCTCTCGGTTTTTCCTGAAGCTCGAAAAAAATCAGTGAGTTTCCCCAATTTTGGTGTGTTCTTCTCCTCTCGATTCGGTTTTGTTTTGGAGGCATTGGACCACCCGTGCCACTGTGCTTGGCTCGGTGTCGTCGGTGGTGAGCTCCAGCCTCTCTTTTGTGCGAATTCGGCTGGTTCCTCTCTTGTGCCATTTCTACTGTGGGCGTTCGGTTTGGAATCGGGAACCTACGCATTTGGGATTGCTTTGGTGGTCTCTGTCTTGACCTCAGTGAGGAAGAAGACTTCGGTTCTGGTGTTTGGTGCTCTTGGGTGCACTCGGCCAGTGCATTTTGGTTGGTTCTTGTGCGACATGTCTCCTTGTACCCCAGTTTCGTCTTTCGGTGTGTCCCGGATTGCGAAGATTGGCATTGTATCTCCATCAACCTTGTCTGGTATTCGTGGCACATCGAGGCAATTGGTTTTCCGAGACAGTGCCATTTGACGTGCCTTGCCCAGTTCTTTTCGGTGGCTTTGATTGCAATCGGCTTTGTGAGTATTTTGTTTTTCCATTTTGCTCATCACTTTGCATATATGAGCTATATTGGTAAAATTCTAAAATTGATTTGATACTAGTACTGGGAGATATTGCATATTGACTATGTGGGTTTGGTTTAATAGCTCAATGATGATCATGGTCAAAATCTGAGATTGAATTGATAACTAAAATCAAACTTGAGCCAAATTAGATTGCTTCTGTTGTTAGCTTTATCTAGTAGTTTAGATACTTTGTGTAGTTCAGTTGTGACTGGAAGGAGCTTGATCATTTATTCTGTGATCTTGTAGATCCTGTGTGAACTTTTGCTCTGAAATATTCTGTTTACCGAAATGTATAAGTGCTGAAACTATGAGCCTTTTGCACTGTGATATTCTGTTTGTAGAAAAGTTTATGTACTGATCTTGTGATTCCATTCAAACCGTTAATCATTTGATTCTATGTTGACTGAAAGTATAATTACTGTTTATGAGATAAATCTTGACATATGAGTAAAGCATTAGTTTGAGCTCAAAGTATGATTTGTAGTACTGAATTTTAATTAGTGAAGAACATTGACATAAGTGTTCTAAATGCCAAGATTATATCTTATGCAACTCGACAACCGAGAGCAATAAACAAACAATTAAATTTGAGCATTATGATGATTTTAATTGTCCACATGTTCTATGTTTTGATTATATTATCATGTTTAAATGACATGGAGGATTTATATTTTTACATGTTAATTTTATCATTTAATTGCTGCTAGAAATATGCTTTAAATATGATTAATACTGTTAGAATTATTTTTGAATATTTGCTAAATCCGCTATATTTACACAATTCAGAAAACCAATATATGAAGAAATGACTTCTTCGTCAGATGTCGTTAAGCCGGAAGTGTTTGACAGTGCCAACTTTAAACGTTGGCAGACTAAAACTAAGGTATGGCTGACTGACCTTAGACTTTTCTGACTCATCTGTTATCCGAGCCTTCAAGCAAGGAGTCTGCAGCAGAAGGATCATGGAGGACATCGCTTTAAATTCTCCTCGCTCTTGTTCTTTGAACTCTTGAGATGGTGGATCATGCGTGACTCTTGATGAAGCAGTCGAGTGGACCAAAATCATCGATCGAGATGACCAGCACCCTCAAGAGACTGGCGAAGGTGGCAAGAAGAAGGATAAGAAGGCCAAGAAATCCAAGAAATCCAAGAACAAGGCAAAGAGCCAAAAACCTCAAGCCAATGCTTCTAAGGAGGTCCTGGCCGTAAGCGATAAAGAACACGAACTGCCAAACAACACCCCGATCGAGGCAAAGGTAAGCGCCCCGAACGGAACACCGATGAGCCTAGGTGGTGTCCTTTCCATAAAAAGGAAGGATATAACCTTCGCAATTGCCGAGTTTTCCAACGAAAGCTCAAGAACTACTACAATGGCAAGGGACCACTTCCTACTCTCGAAGAGGTAGAACAGGCTAGTGGTCGTACACAGTCGGACGACAACGAGGACATGCCGTTTCAAGATCCCAAGCATACCATCGAGCACATCTTTGGAGGATCATCGGCATATGAGTCAAAACGATAGCTTAAGCGCAGTTGAACGCGAGGTAAACTCCATTGACCCTCCTCTTGTCAATAAGTTGCCGAAGTGGTTGGAAGTCACCATCTCTTTCGAGAAGGTTGACTACTTGATCCCTTCGACTCGAACAAGTCGATTTCCGATCGTGGTCGAACCCACCATCAACAACTGTCGAGTAAATTGAGTGTTGATTGATGGTGGTAGTTCGCTGAACATCTTGTTTACGAACACCCTGGACGAAATGCAAGTCCTCAGGACCAAGGTAAGACCGGTAAGATATTCATTTCATGGTATTATATCGGGGTCTTCGACCAAACCCATTAGTTAAGTTTTTCTTCCTTTAACATTTGGTTCACCAAGTAATTTTAGGACGGAGAAGATCTCCTTTGATGCAGTCGATTTCGATATGGCATATAACGCCATACTCGGACGACCAGCTTTGGCAAAATTCTTAATGGCAACTCATTATGGGTATCAATGTCTTAAGATGCCGGGTCCCAAAGGAGTAATCACAATTCATTGTGATAAGAAGATGGCGCACACATGTGACCGTAGATCCCTCGACATGGTGGGTCAGATACCAGCTCGGGAAGAAAAAAGGGCAGCCTTCGACCAAGCACTCGAAGCCTAAAGCTGCGCCCAAGCCGAACGACCAAGTCAAAGAGGTTCCCTTGGATCAGGAGGAGCCCTCGAAGATTGTTCGCATCGGAGATACTTTTGACCCCAAGTAGGAAGATGCCTCATCACTTTCCTCCGAGCAAACACAGTTGTCTTCGCGTGGCAAGCATCCGACATGCCCGGAGCCCCCAGGGAAGTGATCAAGCACATGCTAACTCTACAGCCTGACAAAGTACCCGTAAAATAAAAATTACAGAGATTTGCCCCTGATCGACGAGATGCTATAAGGTCTGAATTGGACAAGCTACTTAAAGCAGGCTTTATAAGAGAAGTCGACCACTCAGAGTGGTTGGCCAACCCTGTAATGGTTAGGAAGTCTAACGGCAAGTGGCGTATGTGCGTAGACTTCACTGATCTTAATAAAGCTTGTCCAAAAGATGATTTCCCTTTACCTCATATCGATCAGTTGGTTGACTCTACTGTTGGTTGCGAAACATTAAGTTTTCTAGATGCATATTTTGGCTATCATCAGATTAATATGTGTCTAGAAGATGAAGAAAAGACCGCATTTATTACTCTATTTGGTATATTTTGCTATGTTAAAATACCATTTGGTCTAAAAAATGCCGCCGTTTCTTTTCAACGCTTGATGCAATCGACTTTTTCACCTCAGCTAGGCCGAAATTTGGAAGCCTATGTTGACGATCTAGTCGTAAAAAGCATCAAATGGCTTGATCATGTTTCGGACTTGCAGGAGATGTTCGACAACCTCAGAAAATACCGCTTGAAACTCAATCCTAAGAAGTGTGTGTTTGGAGTCTCTTCGGGAAAATTACTTGGATTCCTAGTCTCTGTACGAGGAATCAAAGCAAATCCCGAAAAGATAAAATCCATTGTTCAAATACGCTCTCCAACCACGAAGAAAGAAGTCCAAAAGCTCACAGGGTGTATGGCGGCTTTAAGTCGATTCATAGCACGACTGGGAGAAAAAGGACTACCTTTTCTTCAAACTTCTAAGGAAGTACGAGGGTTTCGAGTGGTCGGAAGAGGCAAACGCTGCCTTCGAGGATGTCAAGAGATATCTTACGAGTGCTCCTGTTCTGATTTCCCCGAAACCAGAAGAGACGCTCTTAATTTATCTAGCTGCCACGCCACAGGCAGTGAGCGCAGTACTAGTCGTACAATGTGAAAACGTTCAACAACGAGTGTACTACGTAAATGAAGTTTTGCATGGACCTAAGGAGCGTTACCCTCATGTCCAAAAGCTTCTCTATGCCCTCCTCATGTCTTCGAGGAAACCACGGCATTATTTTCAGGCGCACAAGATAATTGTGTCGTCTGAGTTTCCCTTGGGAGTAATCCTCCAGAATAGGGAAGCAGCGGAACGCATGTCTAAATGGTCAGTAGAACTTGGGGAGTTCGACCTCTATTTCGTGTCCCGAACGACCATTAAATCCGAGATCTTGGCAGACTTTGTCGCCGAATAGAAAAATCTGAACTGCTCAAGATCCCGATCTGATACCCACGATCAATGGACGGTGTACTTTGACGGGTCACTTACTTTAAGTGGCTCGGGGGGCTGGGGTGGTCCTGGAATCTCCTAACGGAGAGACCTTAAAGTATGCCATACAGTTAAACTTTCAGGCCACTAACAACGTGGCAGAATACGAAGGTTTACTAGCGGCACTCGACCCTGGCGCTTGGCCGATGACTACTCGTGAGAGGAGACTCTCAACTAGTCGTGAATCAGGTCGGAAAAGAGTACTTGTGCTATAACCCGACCATGTCTTGGTACTTATCGGAGGTTCGAAAGCTTGAAAAGCATTTTTTCGGTTTCGAGGTACAATTCATCCCTTGAAAGGATAATTTCCTCGCGGACCCGCTTGCTCGAATAGCTTCTTCCAGATCATAAGTACCAAAAGGAGTCTTCTTGGAGCAACTCCAGAAGCCATCTCTAGTGGACACACCAGAGATATCTCCTATTGAGACAACCTCTCTAGAATACGAGGATACCTGGATGGATCCCATCTACAAGTATCTTCATACAGGTTCCGTACACGATGACGATCTCGAAGCAGATCGCTTATCCCGAAAGGCCAAAATGTATACTTTGGTCGAAGGAGTCCTTTATAAACGAGGCACTCAAGGGGTACTCATGCGATGTATACCGCAAAGAGAAGGACTAAACCTCCTTCACGACATTCATGGGGGCATATGTGGAACTCATGCTTCCTCTGAGCGTTGGTCGGAAAAGCCTTTCGACAAGGATTTTATCGCTATGACCCTCTGATGCCAAAGTGTTGGTTAAGAAATATGTACAATGCGGTTTCATAGCGAGCAAATACACCAACCGCTCAGGCATTACAAACTATTCATCTATCTTGGCCTTTTGCGACCTGTGGTCTTGATATCCTGGGACCGTTCCCAAGGGCTCGAGGGGGCTTCGAGTTCCTTTTTGTGGCTATTGATACGTTCACAAAATGGATCGAAGCTGAACCTATGACTGGGATAACAACGGAAGCCGCAAAATGGTTCATGATGAGAAGCGTGATTACTCGATTTGGAGTCCCAAGTCGAATAATCACTGATAATGGTAAACAATTTTCGAGCGCAAAATTTCAGGAATTTTGCGATGAGTTGGGTACCAAGCTCTGTTACACTTCTGTCACCTATCCCCAAAGCAATGGGGCAGTCGAGCGAGCGAATGACCAAATAATGCCGTGAATCAAAACTCGAGTCTTCGACCCGACATTAAGCGCTCGGGGGCTTGGGTACAAGAATTACCCTCAGTATTATGGGCAGTTCGCATAATCGCTAGTCGAACAACAAAGTAAACACATTTTCCCCTAGTTTTTGGTGCCAAAGCCATGCTTCCGCCAGAACTAAAGATCAGGTCTACAAGGGTCGAGAGTTTCAAGGACTCAGCCCAAGAACATGTAAGACCAAGAGGTTTTTGGTCATGATATTTGATGATGAATACATTGCCAATAATGAAGACTTAGTCTTGGTGATTAAAGTTGAATACATTGTCTCTAGAACATGGTTATGATCTCAGTTGCTGACCTCTATTGAATTACATGAAAATCGGTTTTTATCGGGTTTAGCGGTATCTGGGCATTGCTTGCGTGGTAGTACCGCTGTGATTCAACCGTTTTTTAGTTGGCGGTTCAAAATTTCGAAGACTTGTTCTTGGGTTTCGATCTTCTTGGCAGTGATAGTCTGAAGGCTTTGTCTTGTGATGCGACCTCGATCAATCTGGCCGCACTTGTGTGGCGGTCCTCTTGGTTTATCTTGGACTTCCAAGTTTGAGAGGCTTTGAGAGACGTCCGGTTGCAAATTTGATCTGGAGCGTCCACGTGGCAAAAAGGGCTTAGCTACGAAGTTTTTGAGCATTTTCCTTATGTGGTAGTACCGGCGTTGTTTTCACGAACTCATTTTCTCTGGTGTGCCTTGCTCGTATCGTCAGATCTTGATCTGACGGTCCTCATTGAAGTGAACATTCGGACCGTCAGAAATGCTAAGGATTGTGGGCTTTTGGATTGAGATCGGCGGTGATTTTCACGAGAACGTTCGGACTCGAGCGATAAATCCAACGGTGAAAGTGAGTCCGATCGACAGCATTATCTGGGCGTTCGCGTTGCTTTGAGGTTAAGTAAGTTGTTTTGACATACATTTGTACCGATTGTGTGTGCTATAGTACCGCGTTTCCGGTAGTACCGTAGGTTTGCCAATGGTAGTACCGTGCCTGTTCTTGAGAGAGAGAGAGAGACGAGGGTCTTGTTAAGTCAAAATCGGATGAACCGAATTCTTAAGCGGTTCAACCCATTCGATATCTACGTGCTCTTAATGGCGGTAATCTTGTTAGTCGAAGAGACCGTTTGTGAATGGTATGGAATTTCCACAGAGCTGTTTTTGGAGACTTTCTGATAACTTTGTCGGGCGGTATGTTTTCAGTGTTTTAAGCGGTACAACCGCAGTTGATAATCTGGGAGCTAGAATGGAGGTAGTTCGATCGTACTGGAAAATTGGCCTTGAGAATTTGATTACGTAATTGGTTGATTTTATGATGATAAAGTCTTGCATGTTGCATGATAGTGTTTATGGGTGTGTGTGGGCTAATGGATGGTCAAGTTGGAGAACTTGTGCAAAAATTGGGTTTCTTTGGTCTTTGCATGTGCGAGGATGGGCGTAGGGCGAATCACGATTCGGTGTGAGTTTGACTTCGGACTAGGATGGGGAGATCTGAGGTCTTGGAAGTTGTGGATGTCACGTGGTGATTTGGATCGTGTTGGAGCACGTGGAGGTCAAGGTGAATTGCTGAAGCTACGGGATGGACTCTCAGAGGCTTCGGCGTGGAAAAGATCGTTTTGGAAAGTTTGTGATTTGGTAAAACTTGTGTTGGAAAGGGTTTGGGTCCTTGATTTTAGGAGAGTTTGATTTACGTGTTGGTTGCTAACACGGTTAGAGCTTTGCCTATAAAGGGGTAGAGAGTTGCGCTTGGCGAAACGAGATTTTTGATAGGTTTTCTTTGTAGCCTTCTTCTTTGTTTTGTCTTTGCGATTTAGAGGTCCTTCGAATTGGGGCTTTGAGGGGTGCTTGTTGAGCACTTTGTAGACAAATCAACACTAAGATATAAAGATCAGATTCGTTCAATCTTTGTCTTTGATTTGGTTTTCTTCTTTGTCTTGTTGAGAAGAGGATCTTGCTGAAATTTGGATTTGGTTATTAAATTGCTGCAATCATTCAACCCCCCTTCTGATTGCTATTACGATCCTACGAGTGGTATCAGAGCAAGGTTGCAATGGCATCAGATCGAGATCGATTCTCAGGTAAGCCACCGTATTTTGATGGATCATATTACATCTATTGGAAGACTCGTATGGAAGTTTTTCTGCAAGCTCAAGGTAATGTTATTTGGCGGAAGGTAGAAGCTCCTTATGAAGTCCTATTTGTGATCACCAATAATATCTGGCGATGTTGAAGCAAATGCTTAGGCTAGAAATATTTTGTTGCAAGGTTTAAGTAGGAATGAGTTTGTTAGAATTGCTAATATAAAATCTGCTAACAAAATTTGGACAACACTAGCGATTATCATGAAGGTTCAAAATCTGTTAAAGGTGTTAGTCAAAACCAATTCAAAAGGAGTATTCCAAATTTGAGATGAAACAGGGTGAATCTGTAGATACTCTTTTGATCGCTTCAATAAAATCATTAATGATTTGCAATCTGTTGATGTGATTTATTACGATTACGACAATGCTAGACAGATTTTGAATGCTTTGGATATATACATTTGGAAGGTCCTAGTCACTACAATCAATCATTACATTAATATGGAAACACTCACTTTGAATGATCTCTATTCTAAGATGAAAACTCATGAGATTGATTTTTGGCGGAATAAACAAGTCCAATTCTTTGGGTTTAGTGACTATGGCCGATAGTTCTTCAAGTTCCTCTAGTTTCTCTTTTTACGCTTTAAGTGCTATTTCGGATGAACAATTGGAGGAGATCCGGAGGAACGACATGTGCTCTTCTCAAATAAGGTGACTAAAGCAATCAATAATGTAGGTGATTTCACGGGGATGTGCTTTATAGTCGATAGTGAAGAAATTAATGATGATAATGATCTCTCTGATGACCACGATGAGGTAAAGCCCTCTTATCTTTGATTTATCACGTCTTTATCTTTGAAATTAACAAATGAGCTTAAAAAATACAAAAAGAAAGTGAAGAAACATGATCTTGTTGTTGATAGCTTGAATTCGAAATTGATAGTGAAAATTGCTATTCGATGATGAATCATGTGAATCATGTCAAGTTTTGCATTCGAATTGAAAGTTGCTAGGTCAATACATCTTGATTTTGAAGAGTTAAAAGCGGTGCATGCAACTTGGGATGATAAGTGAAACTTTATACGGTGAATTTGAAAAAGCGAAATCTAGCTCAATTTATTTAGAGCCAAAATCTTGTGAATGCTCAAATTAAGACTTGCTCTAATTGTGAGCTGTTAGAAGCTAGATTAAAGTCATCTCGAGATTCTATACAACAAATGCTTTATCATGAGACACTTTCTTGCACAAATTGTCCCAAGCTCTGGCTGAAATTGATGCATTGACTAGACAATTAAGTGAGTTTCTTTGAAAAAGAAAAGATGTCTCGATCCGATTGCTTCTAAGAAAATCTTGAACTATTACATTAATTGCACAACCTATCCTAAATTGGGTAAAGAGAATGAATATCTTAAAGACACTTTGGAAAGGTTCTCATTTGGCAAGAAAAATTTGAACATGATTCTAGACAGACCTAAAGTAAGTACTAAAACTCAAGGTCTAGGATTTAATTCTACTGAACATGCCAAGAATCATCCTCCCAAAGTTCTTAAGCTTCTAGAACCTGGAAAGTTTGAAATTGAATCTGAACCTAAACATGTTGTGTTCAAATCTGCTGGTTTTTGCAAAGGATTCTATTACCAAAGTAAGCACTGTAAAGAGTAAAACTGAAATTACATATCAAGAAAAGTATTAGTGCACTTACTGTGGTAAAAAAGGACATGTGGTTCAGTTTTGTTTTCGAAAAGCAAAGAAAGAAAAAAGAGATAGGTTGAGAAAGAATTTTCATGCTCCTTTTGTCTTCACTAAACAAGGCGATGCACAATTGATCGAGAATGACACCTAAACAATATTTTGGTAAACGACATGCGAAATCGAAGTGCTTTTGTTGCTCCTACTCGTCATGTGTCACGATCTTTGGGTTCCAAAGTCATATCTTACTAACTTGATCTTGTGAGACCATCTCTCTTAATGTAGAGTGCAATTTGTTGAGGAAGGGGAACATATAGTTAGTAGACTTCGGGATGTTCGGGCACATGACGGTGATTCAAAATGGTTCTTACGCCTCACTAAGGCATCGATGATGAATTAATTACTTTTGGGGATGCTTCAAGCTGGAATTGTGATGGCAAAAGGTCTTGTCTTGGGTAAATGACAAATTTATACTCAAAGATGTTGCCTTGGTAAGTAAATTGAAGTACAACTTGCTTTCGGTGTCACAATTGATAGAAGAAAATCTTGAGGTAAGCTTTAAGAAACATGCTTGCAGGGTTTTGGATGCTTCTGGTGATCTTGTTTTTAATATCTCTAGGATAGGGAAAGTTTTTAAAGTGATTTCAATCATTCCTTTTCATCTAGTATTAGATGCTTGGTAGCTTCCGAATCGAGAGATCTTTTCTTTTGGCATCGTAGACTAGGACATATTGGTTTTGATCATCTTGTTCGAATTAGTGGAATGGATCTTATTAGGGGGTTACCTAAGCTTAAAGGTGAGAAAGATTTGGTTTGCTCTCCTTGTCGTCATGGTAAGATGGTTGCTGCTCCACATTTTTCTATTTATGTAATCATCATTGATAGCCTTGGACAATTGTTGTATATGGACACTGTAGGTCCCTCAAGAGTTCAATCTGTTGGAGGTAAGTGGTACATTCTTGTGATTGTTGATGATTACTCTAGATACTCTTGGGTGTATTTTATGGTGTCTAAAGATAAGGCTTTTGGTCATTTCAAAGATTTGTTTCTCAGACTTAATAATGAATTGAATGGTGCTGTGAAAGTAATAAGAAGTGATAATGAGACTGAATTTAAGAATTCTTTGTTTGCTTCTTTTTGTTCTGAAAAAGGTTTGGAACATCAATTTTCATCTCCTCGTATTCCACAACAGAATGGTGTTGTAGAATGGAAAAATAGAACCTTGGTTGAGATGGCAAGGACTATGCTTGCCACTCCTTGGAAGTATTGGGCAGAGGCTCTCTCAACTGCTTGTCATGTTTCAAATAGAGTATTCTTGAGAGCATCTCTGCACAAGACTTCTTATGAGCTGAGATTTGGCAAAAAGCCTAGTGTTTCTCACTTCAGAATTTTTGGATGTAAATGCTTTATTCTTAAATATGATAATCTGGACAAATTTGAGTCTAGATCAACAGATGGCATATTTCTTGGATATCCTCTTCATTCTCGTGGCTATCGAGTGCTTAATCTTGAAACTAACAAAATTGTTGAGACTTATGAGGTTACTTTTGATGAGGTCAGTACTTGTTCTAGAACTAACATTTCAGTTACACAAGTTCAGGGGGAGTCTGAAAGTATATTTCTTAATGAAGAAGATGATTTTGATAATTCATCTCACATACAATCAACTACTGATGATCATGCATCTTCTACTGTTGTTGCACCACCAGCAAACAATGAACAAACTGCAGAAGATATTCAGAATGTTGAAGTTACTTCAGAACCTTCTGCACCATTGAGGATTCAGTGAATTCATCCTCCAGAACTAATGATTGGTGACATTCATGAAAGGGTAACTCGTTTCAAGTTTACTTCCCCTGACTCACATGCTCATTCTGCTTTTGTTGTCTCTTTTGAGCCTAATGATGTAAGTCACGCTTTATTTGATGAGTCTTGGATCAATGCCATGTATGAAGAATTAGAAAACTTTGAGCGAAATAAAGTTTGGACTTTAGTTGAACCACCTCGTGGACATAATGTAATTGGAACTAAATAGGTCTTTAAAAATAAGCAAAGTGAGGATGGTGTTGTTGTTAGAAATATGGCTAGGCTTGTTGCTCAAGGATTTTCTCAGATGGAAGGTCTTGATTTTGGTGAAATTTTTGCCCCTGTAGCCAGATTAGAAGCTATTCGAATTCTTTTAGCCTTTGCTGCATCCAAAGGTTTCAAATTGTTTCAAATGGATGTTAAAAGTGCTTTTCTAAATAGCTTTATTGAGGAGGAAGTTTATGTTAAGCAACCTCCTGACTTTGAAAATCCTAAGTTTCCTAATCATGTCTACAAACTCTCAAAAGCTTTATGCGGTTTGAAACAAGCACCTAGAGCATGGTATGAGAGGCTCAAAATTTTACATTAAAAATGATTTTCAAATGGGCAAGGTAGACAAAACTCATTAAGCTTTTAGACATGGCAATGATCTATTACTTGTTGATTTATGTGGATGATATCATCTTTGGGGCTCCTCTCATGCTTTGGTTTCCAAGTTTTGAGATACTATGAGCGGGGAGTTTGAGATGAGTATGATGGGGAGTTAACTTATTTCCTAGGCTTGCAAGTAAAAGCAGACCAAGCTAGGCAATTTCATTCATCAAACCAAGTATACTAAAGACTTGCTAAAGCGTTTTGACATGGCAACTTGCAAACCCATCTCTACACCAATGGGGTCTACAAGTTCTTGACCCGGATGAAGAAGGTGAGGTAGTGGATCAAAAAGAATACTGAGGTATGATTGGTTCTCTACTTTATTTGATCGCTTCAAGGCGGATATACACTTTCTTTGTATGCTTATCGCGACGATTTCAAGCTTCACCTCGTGCATCTCATCGACAGTTGTGAAAAGAATTCTTAGGTATCTCCAATCAACAATAGAATTTGGTCTTTTCTATTCATCTTCATCTGTCTTACTTTGCGTGCATACTCGGATGATGATTTTTGCGGGGTATAGGATTGATAGAAAAAGCACATCTGGCACTTGTCACTTTTTAGGCACTTCCTTAGTGTCTTGGTCCTCTCGAAAATAATCTTATGTTGCTCAATCAACTGCTGAAGCTGAGTATGTTGCTGCTGCTGCTAGTTGCTCTCAAGTCCTTTGGATTGCCTCTACTCTCAGAGGTTTTGGTTTAGAATTGGGCACTGTTCCACTTTATTGTGATAACACTAGTGCTATTAACATTCCTAAGAATCCTGTGCAACATTTTAGAACCAAACACATTGATATCATATTTCACTTTCTTAGAGATCATGTGGAAAAAGGTGATATTGTTCTCCACTTTGTTGAGACTAATTTCCAATTTGCTGATATTTTCACTAAGCCACTTGATACTTCTCGATTTGTTCGTTTGCGGAGTGAATTGGGTGTTGTTCATCCTATGGGCTTATTTTGAGGGGGAGCTGTTGGTTAAAATTTCAGAAGCTTTGATGATTCATTAAGTCCGAGCCATTGAAATAAAAGGAGTAGTAGAGCTTTCTTTATCATATTTGTTCATATGCTATGAAGTTTTGATCTGGACTGGTTTACTAATCATGCTACATAATGAACTAAAGCTTGACATGGCTGAAATTTTTGACTAGATTGATTATTGGTATCACTTTGTGCTAGTTATTGAAAAGGATAAGCTTGTTTGTGAGTCTTATTTTAAATCTTGGATTTGAAGCAAAATGTCTCTCACTTCAATCCTGTGTTGCTCACTCAATTTGGCATGTTATAAAAGATAAAAGGGTTGAGAAAAGGAATATATAAAGATGTGTGCTTCAAACATGCCATACATAGTCATGTATCACAATAACAAAAAGGGTACATAACGATGCTCAACCGACAAGAAGTATGCTTCAAGCATGCCATACCCACTATGTGTTTTGAAATAAAAAAAATACACAAAAAGTGCTTCATCAAAAGAAGTATGCTTCAAGCATGCCACCTGGAAAAGATGTATGCTCCAAGCATGCCACATGCACATAAAAATTGAAAGTGAAGCAAAAGGATGATTCATGAGGCGTAGCTCATCCGGTTTTTAAAGTTGGTCTCCTTTGTTTGGCTTTCACTTTTTGATGACTTCTATTTGTGGTCTTATAATCTTTTTAGTCATTGTAAATGCTTGTTATGAATCTAAATTGATTTATCACTTTGAAATACTTGTCTAGATATTGCTCTGTGGTATATGCATTTATATGATCTTGTTAGCTCTACTCACCAAATTAGCTTGGTTAATCCATTAAATAGATTTGCATAAAGCTTCTGGACTTTTACACTTTTTGCTTCTCTATTTTCGAAATTTGAAGCTCTTGATGATCACATTGCCAAAGGGGGAGAAACTGAGAGATATTTGCAAGAAATTTGATTCTCTTGTGTTAAAGGAAGGTTTCAGCTGTTGTTTTGTTGCTTGGCAGTTTTTTTTTGAACACTTTTTGCAACTTTGACATTTTCTGTTGCTCACACTCATTTCTGAATTTTTTGAAGTGTTGTCAATGTATTCATCAAGGGGGAGATTGTAAGACCAAGAGGTTTTTGGTCATGATATTTGATGATGAATACATTGCCAATATTGAAGACTTAGTCTTGGTGATTAATGTTGAATACATTGTCTCTGGAACATGGTTTTGATCTCAGTTGCTGACCTCTGTTGAATTCTGTCGAAAATCAGTTTTTGTCAGGTTTAGCGGTAATACCGGCATTGCTTGCGTGGTAGTACCGCACAACGGTTCAACCGTTTTTTAGTTGGCGGTTCAAAATTTCCAAAAGACTTGTTCTTGGAGTTTCTGATCTTCTTGACAGCGGTAGTACCGGCTTTGTACTGACGGTGCAACCTCAGGATGGTACGACCGCAGCTTGTGTGGCGGTCCTACGGTTTATCTTGAACTTCCAAGTTTGAGAGGCTTTGAGAGCGTCCGACGGCAAATTTGATCTGGAGCGTCCACGTGGCAAAAAGGGCTTCGTTACGAAGTTTTGAGCATTTTCTTTATCGCGGTAGTCTGGCGTTGTTTTCACGGAACTACGCTCATGATAATACCGCAAGTAGCTTCTGATAGTACCGCAAGTCATTTTCTCTGGTGTGCCTTGCTTGTATTGTCAGATCTTGATCTGACGGTCCTCATTGAAGTGAACGTTCGGACCGTCCGAAATACTAAGGATTGTGGGGTTTTGGATTGAGATCTGACGGTTGATTTTCACGAGAACGTTCGACTACAAGCGATAAATCAGCGGTAGAAGTGAGGTCAATCGGCAGCGATATCTGGGCGTTCGTGTTGCTTTGAGGTTAGTAACTTGTTTTGACATACATTTGTACCGATTGTGTACGCGGTAGTACCGCGTTCCGATAATCTGTGGGTTTCTTGACGGTAATACCGCGATGTTCTGAGAGAGAGAGAGAGAGAGAGTTACGGCAGTCTTGTTAAGTCAAAATCGGATGAACCGAATTCTTGAAGCGGTTCAATCGCTGATCGATATCTACAGCGCGCTTAATGGCGGTAATACCGTTAATCGGCAAAGACCGTTTGTGAGCGGTATGGAATTTCGAGAGAACTGTTTTTGGAGACTTTTGATAACTTTGTCGGCGGTATGTTTCGGTGTTTTAAGCGGTACAACCCTTGGTCTTGATAATCTGGGAGCTAGAATGGAGGTAGTTCCGTCGTACTCTGGAAAATTGACGCCTTGAGAATTTGATTCTGTAATTGGTTGATTTGATGATGATAAAGTCTTGCATGTTGCATGATAGTGTTTATGGGTGTGTGTGAGCTAATGGATGGTCAAGTTGGAGAACTTGTGCCAAGAATTGGGTTTCTTTGGTCTTTGCATGTGCAGGATGGGTGTAAGGACGAATCACGGTCGGTGACGGAGTTTGACTCGGACTAGGATGGGGAGATCTGAGGTCTTGGAAGTTGTGAATGTCACGTGGTGATTTGGATCGCGTTGGAGCACGTGGAGGTCAAAGGTGAATTGCGCTGAAGCTACGGGATGGACTCCCGGAGGCTTCTGGCGTGGAAAAGATCGTTTTGGAAAGTTTGTGATTTGGTAAAACACATGTTGGAAAGGGTTTTGGGTCCCTTGATTTTAGGAGAGTTTGATTTCGTGTTGGTTGCTAACACGGTTAGAGCTTTGCCTATAAAAGGGGCAGAGAGTTGTGCTTGGCGGACGAGATTTTTTGATAGGTTTTCTTGTAGCCTTCTTCTTTGTTTTGTCTTTGCGGTTTAGAGGTCCTTGAATTGGGGCTTTGAGGGGTGCTTGTTGAGCACTTTGTAGACACCTAAATTAACACTAAGATATAATGATCATATTCGTTCAATCTTTGTCTTTGATTTGGTTTTCTTCTTTGTCTTGGTGAAGAGGATCTTCTTTGAAATTTGGATTTGGTTGTTAAATTCGCAATCATTCAACCCCCCTTCGATTGCCATTACGATCCTCTGAGAACAACTTCGGCGGATGACATTAACACCTTTCGAAGAAAAGAAAATCAAGCCTTAATCATTTTAGCGGTCTACCGGCAAGCCCTACGCAAATACTACGATCGTGGGTCAACCTCACGGCCTTCTTTGTGGGTGACTTAGTATTGAGAAAAATTCAATCGATCTAATCGGAACAAACTTTCCCCAAGTGGGAAGGTCTTTACGATGGTCGAAGTTATCGTCGAGTTGGTTTTGGCCGGTAATGGAAGGCGGCGGGTTCTCTCTAATTCTTGGAATATCGACGAGTTATACAAATTCTCGTGTAAATGACCAATTATTCAATAAAGCATCAGGTTCTTTCTATCTTTATTGTCTTACTTTGAGTAGTTCTTTGACAATTCTTTCCACCATACCCTGGTCGAAGGTCCACCTTCGACCAGTTCCTAGTCGTGAGCATTTTCACGACAATACACTGGTCGTAAGACATCCTATGACCAGTACCCAGTTCATCTTTACACTGGTTGAAAGGATGGTAACATCACCTAGTCGAAGCCTTTCCTCTTTGCACGTGGTCCCGCCCACTAGAAGGAACTTTCTAGAGTCGACTCGTTCCTCCCTTTTTGCTACCAACACAAAGAGCTTGAGTTCAAAACATAGTCAAAATAATATCAAGCCGACTCTTAGTACCTTAGTTTATTTCTTCATTCATCTTTTTAAAAAATAAATTAAGCTGATTATACTTTTTAAATTTGCTCGACTACTTTCGGTAAACTCGGTTTGTTTTAACTGGTCGGAGGAAGTTGCAACACCTAGTCGAAGACTTTCCTCTCTGTACGTGGTCCTGCCCATTAGAAGGAACTTCCTAGCGTTGTCCTGTTTCTAACTCTTGCTACCAGAGTGAACCTACTGAGTGCATTGAAATAAGTAGAACAATTTTTTTTAAAGGAACTCTAGATGTTTATCTAACTCAAGTTGACCGTTCTTGATTTGATTAATCTGGTGGGAGATGGTAGCAGCACCTCGTCGAAGCCTTTCCTCTCTGCACGTGGTCCTGCCCACTAGAAGGAACTTCTTAGTGTCGACTCGTTCCTATTCTTTCGACCAGTGCATGATAATCGTGATCGAAAAACTACAAGTTAGCTAAACCTCTCTCTTTTAGGAAAACTCATTTAAACACTATTTACTCAGTTTATCTAAATAAACCAAGCAAATAGTCGGGGGCTCTGATAAAGTTATTAACTTGACTTCAATTCTTAGTCTTGCTCTTTTTTCCATTCCTTATCTTATGAGTTACTATCTACTCGACAAGATGATTTTCAGGAAAAAGGAAGGGATATATATATATCAACATCAACAAAAATTTGTCTTTACAGGACTCAGGACTCTGGTACAGAATGCTTTGGCGAAGGAGATCTTATTTGCATTGTTGTCATT
Organism: Phyllostachys edulis; assembly: GCA_036346405.1. Taxonomy (NCBI): domain Eukaryota; kingdom Viridiplantae; phylum Streptophyta; class Magnoliopsida; order Poales; family Poaceae; genus Phyllostachys; species Phyllostachys edulis. The sequence goes on from CM070551.1 coordinate 29,930,201, forward strand.
AAGCGCTTTCGCCTCATTTGAGGCGAGCGAAGTCGTTTATGACAGGTTGCAGATTAAGGTTGGGATCATGGGCTTTAAGTTTTGCCAGGACAAATCTTATTCCCTCTTTGATCTCCTTTATTTAATCGAATTGGTTAGCCTTCAGGGTAGTCACCAACTCTTACAAAGTTCCGACTTGTTCGCCAATAGCACTCGAATGGGCAGACAGTGTGTCGTCACGGGGAGTAATCCCCTCAGCATAAAGCTCACAGAGTACATTGTTCAAAAGTGAATGTGGTCTTGAAGATTGATCTTCAAAGCCTTCATTTTCTCCTGATTGCGAGTCAAAGCCTTGCAGAGTCGTTTTATTTGTACTACTTGTTCTGAAAAGAATAAAACCAGTCAGATAAAATGACCTTGAGAAGAAAACACAACTAATCGTAGGTAAAGATTTGCTTACCAACTAGTTGAGAATCTAACTTCTTGACTTCACTAGCGTGGCGGACGGTGTCCTTGAGTGTATTTGCTCCCACATCTAGACCTCTTGGTCTTTCTCTGAAAGGAAATGAGATTCAGAAAAAGAAAAGAAGGTCGAAAGCGGTCTTAAGTTCAGCACTTACCGTTTAGTCGTCCCTGCAACTTTTGGTTTGTAGTGTTTGCCTCCTGAAGCTTCTCCCGGAGGTTTTCAATCTCCTCACTTAGCTTTTTCGTCTTGGCTTTCTCATAGTCGAGAGAATCAGCTAAGGTCTTCTCGTCACTCTCAAACCTGCAAAAGGAAAGAGTAGACGTCAGCACCAAACAAGCGGCCATAAGTTCTTCTACGACCAAGATCTAGTCGTAAGTCTTTCTACGACAATACAATGGCTGTAATATCTTCTACGACCAGTCCCTAGTCGTAAGATCTTCTACGACAAACCCTGCAAGTGCTGTGTAAGTGATCGAAATATAAAGACTACGAAAAGCAGTTACTTACCACCTCTCTGCCTGCTCGCAGAGTAGCGCTTTATCTTGCCGTAGTTGGATAAGTTGCCTGTGGTATTCAGCAACAGTGACAATTTGTTCCAACGAATTCCGCATAAAGAAAGGCAGTAAGAAGCGTGAAAAGGCATATATGTAAATACCAAACATCAGGTACTTACATTCATGGCAGTCCGAGCAAAAGAAAATACCACTCTCGTGGGGTTCCTCAGTTCTTCAATCTCATCGACTCGGTTCCACCATACCCTTTCAAGACGCTCGTCATCGAAAATGTCCCCTCTGTTGGGAATGTCCTTAGGGTGAGGAACACGATCACGAGATCTGAACGCGCGGGAGCCCGCAACGGTGGCTGGAGCGAAGAACCCAAAGGAGTGATCGAAGAGCTTGAACTCTTTTTCTCCTTCGGAGGTAGCGGCATCAGCATCTTGGCCTTAGAAACCAGGAAGATCATCCGCAGTGACTTCCTTCCCAGCGCGGTGACGGGATATTTCACTCTCATGGCCGGATGTCTCCGCCGCCACCATCTTCACTCCTGGTTCTACGACCAGCCCGCTAGTCATAGCCACTTCAGCACTAACGGTACCTTCCGCCACTCGGACAATGGACGATCCTTCGACCACCACCACTGTCATTCCCCCGTCTGCCGGAGGAATAGCAGTGGGTTCCTTGACTAGAACATCATTGATGGTAAGAGAAGTTGGGCTGAAACCATAAAAAAGAAAGCACAATTAGGTAGTAAAAAGCAAAAGGTCAATGTTGTTCTTACACTTTTGTCTTTTTTACATACCTCCTAGTGCTAGACTTGATCTTGAGTTTGGAAAAGACCCTCCCTAAGGAAGGTTTCTTCGACTTTTTCTCAACCACGTCTGGTCGAGACTCAAGTTGAGGAACAACTACAACCACGTCTGGTCGTGGGTCTTGATTGAGCACTATCTCTCCTTGAGCCTCTTGGCTCTCAGGACGGTCGAGACTGTCTTGACCACCTCAAGGGCATCGTTACCCTCGACCACAGGTACTGCTGGTGCAGTAGTTTCCTTCACAAAAGACATAAAATTCTTCCAGTTCTCCTTTTCTAGTCGCTTGACAAAGCCACAGGAAGCAAAAACTACAAAAATCTTATTGTCATAATAGAAGGGTACCTTAGTCTTGGGGCTTTGCGCTTGAGAGGTTCAACCGCTCCGGCCGCAGTCTCTACTGCAGCAGCAAGATTCGCAGCAAATTTTGCGAAGGGTCTAGTTGGATCAAAAAAACTCGAGCTTGAGTCTCCCTTGTCCGCGACTTGAACGAGCCGACGCCTCTTGGCGGGGAGAAACAAGTCTCTCTCATTGCTTGTTGCGATGACCATCGATTCGACCTCTTCGTCGTCCTAACGGTTCTCCATGCCTACTTTCTGCAGAAATCAGAAAGAGAGATATTATAAAGTAGTCATAAGTTCTTATGCGACCATCATCATGTCGTAAGCTTTTCTACGAAAACCTCCTGGTCGTAAGTTTTTCTGCGACCAGAACCTGATTGTAAGCCTTTCTATGATTAGTACCCAATCATAAGTTCTTCTATGACTACAAAGTCCTAAAGATGAAATCAACTCTCGATTACCTTTAGGCGCTCTACCTTGTCCTCTGGGGACAGGTCAGCCAAGATTGTAGACGCCACCACGTGGGTTGGGGGCTTCTCACAGATGAGTTTGACCCAAGCATCAATCTCCTCTTGTGAGAGGTCTGCAGGGATAAGAGAACCTTCAATAAGCCAATTTCAAAAATAACAGAAAGAAAGCTAAGCTTGAAGTTTACTTACCCTCCTCGTAGTCCCTGGTCGGGTCTTTCGATCCAGAGTACCTCCACATTGGATAAGCCCCCTTCTTCAAAGGGCTGATGCGGCGCGTGATGAAATCCTTCACCACGTGCCATCCAGTGAGCCCATCTTCCTTCAAGTCTGCAATAGCTCTAATTGAAAGGGGTGATTCAACCGAGATCCTTCGGAGTCGCATCCCAGGAAGAAACCTTCTCGGCCGCCTTCCCAGCGAAGGAGAGGCTGTCCTCATTGGTTATCTCCCAATAGAACCACCTCTTCTTCCACCCGGCCACGATGGTCGGGTAAACATCTGAATATACTCCCTCGACTTTCCGTCATGGAGCTTCAGACTGCAACTACCGGCAATCTGCCTAGTCGAGTCATTCTGTAGTAGTACCGGAACAACTCCAGATCAGCCAAAATCTCTATGTAGGCCTCACATAAGTACACGAACACCCCCCAACATTGTGATAGAATTGGGAACGAGATTCACCAACTCCACCTGGAAGTATTCGAGTACTAATGTGAGAAAAGGATGAGCAGGCAATCGAAGACTACACTCACAAAATGCCTGGAAAATAGGGATTTGCCCAATCTCCCCTGACGGCCAATACTACCCAGCGGCCTCAATCCACTTCACAAATTCCTCCTATGGGATCTTCTTGGAGTCGACCAAACCTCTGATTTTGGCCGCATCCATCTTTGATTTGGCCCACTGGGAAGCGGCTCCGGCCATTTCTCCCAAAAGCTAAAGGTTTGGATTTGGAAAGATTGGGGAAGTAGGCTCGATTTGGTCGGGCGGAGAACTTCAAAGCTTGAACATCGAGAGCAATTTGGGGAAGGTAAAGACCTTATCCTCACCGTGGTGAATATTTATAACCATGCGCTGAAGTTAAAAGACATGGCTACCCAGCGGTTGCCATCGCTTCGGAAACCGCTCCAACAGAGGCATGAAATAAAGAGTCGATTGGGATTCTTAAATTTATGCCTTTCGAGGAAATTAGGTCAGTCTTTACACCTCAAGCGAAATTATCTTCTTGACCAAGTCTTTTTCGAGTCAAATACAACATCGATTGGAAAGTTTTTGCTTCCAACCATGATACTGCGACCACTCAGTGCTCGAAAGATTTCCTTACGACCACCTTATAAGTCGCAAGATTATTCCACAACTTTCTTGATCAAGTAAACTTCTGGTCAAATGAAACACTGGTCGAAGAGTCTTTCCTTCGACCATCTTTCTGCGACCATCTACTGATCGTAAGACCATCTAACGCTCCTTCTCCAAGTAAGTTATTTTCGCTTTAGCTGGGGGGCTAGATGACGAGGATATAACAATCCTCATTTTATTATATATCTATAATTCATATTATGGATAATAATGATGTCATATAACTCTTGAGTATACCTCTTAATAGCTATAAGGGAGAAGCTGGAGGTTGTAAGTTCTTCTACGACCATCTAGTAGTTGTAAGTCCTCATACGACTACCCCATAGTCGTAAGTCATTCTACGACTATCCTATGATCGTAAGTTCTTCTACGACCAGTCTGTGGTTGTAAGATCTTCTACGACCACCATCTGGTCGTAAACTCTTCTACGACCAGTCCCTAATCGACAGGGCTTACAGACATGTGGGTCTAGTCGATCAGAGAATCTTCCGCACCATATTCAAGATATGGGCAGTAAATTACGCGGTTATTCTCTAGAATAATGGCATGATTTTAACTCCTTTGTTATGGTGATAACTACCTGGCAGCATGGGAACGTTACTACTCCCATAATAACCTCCAGTAATGGCTCAATAATCACAGGACATTAAAGGCGACTTTACCTTTGGAGGTTCGGTAGCGACGGTACACCTTGATGATGTATAAAAGCGAAATCATCAGGACAATCGGGACGATCCGAAGATCATTAGAAGCACAATACTCTAGTCGTTGGCTCCATCTTGTAATCCAACATACTCAATACATACACACAGGAGTAGGGTTATTATTCTCCTAGAAGAAGGCCCGAACATGTATAAAAATCCCCGTGTCTCTATCTCTGTGTGATTTTGAGCCTAGAGGAACCCTCGAATCAAACAATCTTTTAGGTAAGTGGTCCTAAAACACCAACAAACATTGACATAAGTGTTGTGAAGGCCAAGATTATATCTTGTGCAACTCAACATCTGAGAGCAATAAACAAACAATTAAATATGAGCAATATGCTGATTTTAATTGTCCACATGTTCTTTGTTTTAAGTATATTGTCCCATTTAAATGACATGGATGATTTATATGTTTATATGTTAATTTTGTCATTTAAATGCTGCTGGAAATATGTTTTAAATATGATTAACACTGCTGGAATTATTTCCGAATATTTGCTTAATCCGCTATATTTACAACAGGAACATCATTAAGGTTTTTTTTCCCTGTTTGAACAACCAACTTTGAAGTGTGGACAAGATGATTAGCAAAAGTGTGATGGGTTTAGAGTTTAAGAGTCTAGTGCCTAAGCTGTAACTAAGTTGGTGATTTGAGAAGAACGCATGTCCTTAGTTGGTGGCAAGAGGGGAACAGAGAGAATAGAAAAGGAGTCCTCTGTTCCGATCGTGGAGTACGTACATGTATATGATACACGGCTCATAATGCAGAGAACTAATCAATCTTTGGAGTTTGGACTAACCGACCGACCAATTCACAATTAGTTTTAAGATTTTGGAGTTCAGGTCATGTCTCCAAGACATGTCCAACTATTTCTTTCATCTAATTCTCAAAAGCTAATAAAGATTATAACTACCATCCATGATGATTTATTTTTCTTTTGCAATAGTGTAATACTAAATAGTGCTTGTCGATGATAGAGATCTAGGGTGACTTATCAAGCTTACATGGAAATAAAATATAAGAACACGATCGAAACAGAGACATTTATTGCCGTGGACACAGTGATAGTTTTTACAAGAATGCGACGAGAACGAGATTGTGTTATAAGGTACATGGGCTACCTTATTTATATTTATCTAAGATGTGGCAGTTAATGCCGCTAAAAGCGCCTTGTGTTTTCTCGCATGTGCCTTCGTTGAGTCTTGAGCCGCTGCGTCTCTTCGCTAACTATCGTAAGTTGCCATATACGCTAATAATCGCTCTCATGTTAGTCACGTGGGAAACTATTATGTCCTCCGATCAGTTTTCCTGGTCGGGAGTGGCCTAAACTGTATGACTGATTGCATAGTGTCCATGATTGGTCGTCTTATGCAAGGTTGTCAGAATCTCGATTATAGTCATATGATCATACATTTCTACAACCCAGATTGACTGGATCGATCCGATCATATGGTGGATTCTTAATTTGGTAGAATCTAAATATTATCATGATTCTAACAAAATTTTTGTAGGATTGTGATCCAAATTTTCATACGATACTACTTGATTATATCGATTCTAGTGATTTATTATAAATAATTATTTGCATGTGTGCCTTTCATTGTAATTTTTTACTTTTTATTTCTTAATGTCCATTATAATTTGCATAAATAACAAATGATCTTTCCTTTGCACTACATTTTGGTAAACAAAAGTTCTAAAAATATAGTTCTAAAAATGTAGAAGTGTTAAAATACAAGATAGATTTTAAAAAGTATTTATTTGTTAGAATCAGATAAGATCTTAGATTCTACGTCGATCCCATGATTCACGATCCTACTAAAGAACCTTCGATCCAATTCAGGATTGTGATTCTGACAACCTTGATCTCACGACTCAATCTAATCTACGATCAATTTGGTTGTAATAAAAGAGATTATGTTTCTTTTTAATTGTGATCGTATGTATATAACCGTTATAAAGTGAGCCCTTAATATGTGAGTCTGCTTTCATAGAGACTTTGACGTTGACCGAAAATTATTGATCTAGTCAAGAATCCTCGTCAGCGCTATATATTTGTTCGTGCCATCCTTCTAAGGTATTCTAAAAGAAAAGGGTTGGAACAACACATGCCACACGTACGTGCGCGTTGTGTACGTTGATCTTAAAAATGTTCAGAGTGTGCGACCCCGTGGGTACTGTGTTTGGTGAGATGCTTCAAATTAATAAAAATAAATAGATGTATGTAGAAATGCAATTGCAACGCATATAGGGACGGAGGCAAGGGACTAGCGGGAAGCCATGGTCCCCTGTATGGTTAATGAAGTCTTCTTATATACCTCTTAGTTTGCTTACGCAGAATAGAAAATATTTATATTTAGCATCTCTCGATATTTAGTTATCACCATATGACTCCGTAGGTAAAAATTTTCTCGCTCCGTCCCTCAACGCATGTGCACAAGCTTAAGCTCCGATAATTTATTGCCAATGGAGGGAGGGAGCCATGATGATAACCACTTTGGATGGGAGGTGTAAAACGGGGGCGAAAAGGCTGTGGGAAAGGCTGTGGGAAAGGGCCCATGATCGCCTAGAACTTGATACACCTTAGGCCGCTAAAGAAGATCATCATACAGTTGCGCTTTAGCTTTATAAACCTTGCATCGTGTCACTCACTCACACTAGCTAAACTCTTAAGCATGCATGTCGCAAAAGCAGATGGCACATCGTGGAACGGATGCTGAATTCCTGACCCTCGATGGACCACTGCTGAGCTCGATCGGTCGGCAATATTCTCTGCAGGCCACAAGACAGCTCTGCAATTGAAAGCTCGTTAGTTTTGGCCTGATGTAAATAAATTCCATGTACTAAATATTGTTAAGATGTGATGGTTTCCTTGGGATCTTCTTGTCCATGGAGGAGCACCTCAAGAAATACATCACGTTTCATCCTCAGCGTCCATGGACAGATGCATAGCATGAGTACAAACGGATTATTATTTTTACATAGATTTACAACATTTCCCTTTCTTTTGTGCCGACACCTTGCAACGCCACAAGTTCCTTTCAAGGCTCTAGCGTAACCGTTCGTACGAAGTCTTTCACCTGCATGCCCAAGAAACAGGGAGAGCATCGTCAGGCCCCCTCTTGATCTGTTCTTTCAATGCCATGCAGAATCTGAGATTGTCCAGTGAGAGAAAATATCACTTTGGCAAAGGCATCTGGTCAAAAGACTTGCCAACCTCGGCGTCCAAGGGAAATGCTTTGGTCGGCCGGCACATGGACATGGGCCTCCTCATTCCTTGCTGCTGGTCCATGCACGGAGTGGGGCGAGGAGAAAGACACACCGAGCCCGTCGTCGTAGGTCCAACCAATCGAGTTCGCTGCCTCTCTAGCGTAATTGCCATGCTGCTGCAGTGCAGCGGCGCCGCGTGTACGGCTCGCGATCGGGCATGTAGTGCAAAGTGCCGGCCTAATCAGTGATGCAGTGATGCCAGCCATGAAGCTACCGTACTCGGTCTAGACGCATTATTGGGCCTTGTACTCGGACACGGGCCGACCGCGGGCCCGACTCGGCTGATCTGTACCCGTCTATCTTGGCGAAGGTCATACGGTCCGCAGCTGAAGTTCTTTACGGGGATTTGCAGCTTCAGCGACCCTTATCTAAAAGGAATTCAAATAGGACCACTCCTTTATTATACATTGTATTAGCTTCTTCATTCTTTCTCTTAGAAGAAGAATCATTCTCATGATTTTCTGATGAAGAAGATTTCTTTCTCTTAGTTTCTTGAGATTCCATTTCAGGCTCAAGAGTGTCTATCGTATCATGTTCCATAGCAACATTATATGCAGACCTGATAAACGTAATTTGATTTTTTTATATGAATATTTATATTCATCTAGAGAATCAAAAGTGTTTTCTGACTCCTGAATTATTCGTTCATTACGCATCATCTGAATTTCTACATGACTTCTAACTGTATTATCCAGTTTGTCTATCATTTGTACCAAGACGAACCTTATGATCCTTCTTATTCCGTGGATTATTATTACATAGCATGCCTAGCACATATACTATTATACGTTCCTATGTATATGGACCAAGCTGGTTTATGATATCGATATCCTCCTGTAACTTTAATCTGGATTTAAGATATTCCTGCATTCTCGACATGTTTGACAGTTTGAGTTCATCCGTATATTCCATAGTCCAGTCGTTCCCCTTTGCTTTACGTTGCTTAGGAGGTACAGCATCACCATCATAAATAGTGACTTCTCTTTTATCTTGGTACCTTCCCTCACTAATTTACGAATTACCTCTCCACAATGATTCATTATAGAACATTCATCGAACATCGTACTACTCTTTTCAATCTCTAGCTCTTCTAGTAATACACGCTAATTATGAGGCTCTTTACTAGTCTTTTCCTTAAACGCTCTTAAGTAAGATAATGTCTCTCGACGATGAAACTCTCTTAAATTGAACGTCTTCAGGATCTTTCCCTCCGTAGCTAACTTTCTGTACTCTGCAATAAAGTCGTTATCCAAAAAAAATGTTATAGTAGCTCAAATTCTTCTTTTGTTGTTGGTTTCTTTTTAGATCGTAGACAAACTCTAAATCGTAAGAACAATATAAGAACACAAGAATATAATAATAGATTGAACATAGAGATACGAGGGACTTCAGTCCTCTCTTTATTGCTCTTCTATAAAACTGTGTACAATGATTGGGTTTCCCCCTCCTTTATATAGGCTACTGGATGGATGAGAAGCTCATCGTGAGCTAGGACTGTGAGGCCTGGGCCTAGTTTCTTAACACTTTCCCTTGGGCACTCATCCGACATGTTTATGTCTTATCAAAACTCCATAAAAACCCAGTGGAAATTTTTTGGAGAAAGAGTACATGAAACACGTTTTGCTGCGTTGCACGAATTGCCTCGTTAAAAATCTTAGCCGAGAAACTTCAATAAAACTCGTCAAGGGAAAAAGAGTACAATCCACCCAATTTCATCTAATCTCCAGGATTTATTCTTTGGGTACTCAATCTTCGTGATCAAGCTTTAATAAAGAGTTTGTGAAGATTCTCCTCTGAATTCTGCACTTCTCTAAGTCTCATCATTCCAATTCCACGTACGCACATTTCAAAGCTAGATGCTGGAAGTGACTTAGCGAATAAATCTGCTCGATTTTCACATGACTTAGTATGTAGTATTTTTATTTCGTTCGTCTTCTGTAATTCATGAGCATAGAAGAACTTAGGGTTGATATGCTTTGTGAGTTGACTCTTCACATAACCCATCTGCACTTGTGCAACACAAGTTGCATTATCTTCATAGATAATAGTGGGGGTTTGCGCAGTATTCAATTCACACGACTGTTAGATGTGGTGAATCATCCGCCGAAGCCAAGAACATTCTCGCAAGGCCTCGTACAATGCTATGATTTCTGAGTGGTTCGTCGAAGTTGATACAAGACTTTGTTTAGACGATTTCCATGAAATTGCAGTTCCACCACACAGGAATACATAGCCTGTTTGCGACTTAGCTATATGTGTGTCCGACAGGTAGGAGTGAAAATGGATCGGATAGTTTCCGTCCGATCCGGACGAAAACGGATTCGGATGGTCTCGGATCGGATTTTTTCGGATAATTTCTGGATCGGAAATGGACTCGGATTTTTTTTGTCGGAAATGGAAACAAATACGGTAGGCATGATATCCGGCGGATACGAATACGGATTCGGATTATCCGGATAAGAGCTCGTCGAATATCTAGCACTCACTAACCACACCCCCGGCTCCCTCCTCCCCCGGCGCGCTTCTTCCCCTCGATCGATCACGGCATCTCGTGGAGGAATCTCACCATCGTCATGGAACCCACTCGCTTCACTCCACCGTCTCGTTCGAGCCGCCGACGGCGGAGAGGGTCATGGGCGTGCTGGCTGGCCATCTTGGGTTGGGGTTTTGGGGGAACGAGGCAGAAAAGCTTGTAGAAACGCCAAGGTATGCGAGCATCTGTTTTACTATTCAACAAGTATATGGAATGCTGGAAGTGAAGTTTCATTCGGTATTCTTTGTAGCATGTGGGTGAGCTATACAGTTGTAAGTGGATTAGGCTGATGCCATATATGAGTTTCTTGCTGGTGCGATTCCTTGTAGAAAGTGACACGACGTTGCTGATCTTCAGGAGTGATGAGTGTTAATTATTATGCGAGGCGTTTTTTTTAATCAGCAAGGGAGATGATCTGCGGGGAGAGACGACCACAACAAGTGAATGGATTAGGTTCATCTTTTTGGTAATGATAGTAGTAACAATAATATTGACACATCTCATCATCATCAATGTCTTTGTACTTAATACTGATATGGAAACCTTTGTCACCATAGCGAAAAGGCAATGGATACTGCAACTATTGTTATAGATAATTTATCCTTATAAAATTTCACTATTGATTCCATGAATAATTGCTTTGATGTTGTTTAACTGGTAAATTTCTATCTCTTAAAAATGGTTGTAGTTTGTAATTATACACTTAGGGGTACATGTGAGGGTAGGGCGGGGTGCTAACACCGCCGATGCGATCCCAAACCCTAAAAAAAGTGGAGGGCATGAATTATTTGTTGTAATAAATGTTTATTGTAATAATTGTCATTAAATCGCTAATCCTTTATTCACATGGTGGAGAAATTGCAACATGTTACAATTCGGTGCTTGATCGGTTTATGACCTAATTGAGGTTGGTAAGGTGTACTTGATATCTAGAGGATCAATAAAACTTGCTCGTAAGTAGTTTACAAGGACTATGAAGTAACTCGATGCTGAAAATATGAACAATTCATGAATGTTTGCATCAAAAGCAGACTAGTTATATGTCTTCGCAATTTCGCATGCAATTTAAGGGGTTTTATGTTCAAAAATATTCGTGACCGATTCGTTTCGATTAATATTCGATCCAGATTCAGATTCGATATTATTCGCATCCGTATTCGTATCCGTGGTATCCGTATTCGTATCCGCATCCGCATCCGAAAAAATATATATATAAACAAATATGGCAGAGCCATTATCTATCTGTATCCGATCCGTTTTCACCCCTACCGACAGGTACCCAGCATCTGCATAGCTAGTCATAGTTAGGTCTTGGTTCTTTCTGTAGAACAGTCCAAGATCTTTGCTTCCTTGAAGGTATCGGAAGATGTCCTTTATTCCCTGTCAATGCCTTTTGGTAGGCTCTGAACTATACCTTGCTAATAGGTTCACTGCAAATGCAATGTCTGGTTTAGTATAGTTCGCTCAATATATGAGTGCTCCTACTGTGCTCAAGTATGGGAATTCCGGTCCCAGGACTTCCTCCCCCTCTTCTTTAGGTTTGAACGGGTCCTTGTCTTAGTGCAAGGATCTCCCGACCATTAGCATTTTCGAAGGGTATGCCTTTTCAAAACCGAACCTTTCTAACACTTTTTGAGTGTAGGTTGACTGATGTACAAAAACCCTTTCAGGGGCATGCTCAAGCTGCAAGCCTAGGCAATATTTGGTTTTACCCAAATCTTTCATTTTGAACTCCGACTCCAGGTAAGAGCTTGCTTTCTTAATATCTTTCAAGGTCCCGATGATATTCAGATCATCTACATATACTAAGATTATATAAAATCCATCCTGGGATTGTCGTATAAACACACAGGGACAATCCTCATTGTTCATATAGCCTTTCTTGCAGAGAAAGTCGCTTAAGTGATTATATCACATTCTGCCTGATTGCTTCAAATTCATACAAGAATTTTCTCGAGTTACACACCGCATGCATTTTATTTTGCTCTGTCTTGGTTAAGGACAGGGATACCTTCAGGTACCTTCATATAAATGTCCAAATCCAAGTTTCCATAAAGGTATGCAGTTACCACATCCATCAATTTCATTTCTAAATTCAAGTTTACTACCATTGAGATTAAATATCTAAAGGGTGGTTCCGCCTATGACCAGGGAATGGGTTTCTTCATAAACAACTCCTGGATGTTAAGTGAAACCTTGTGCAATAAGCCTTACTTTACTTCATTATTTTCATTTATCTTTCAAACAAATACCCTCTTATGTCCTACGGGGTGCACACGGGGAGGCGAACGGCTTATAGGCCCAAACACCTTTCATTTATTTAGAGATAATAATTCTGCTTCTATTACCTTCTTCCAATCTTCCCAATATGATATTTTCTTTCATTCAGCGAGCGATACAGGCTCTGGATCAAGATCGATGATTGTGGCGATTTTCTTTGCAAAATCAATGTCGACATTGGCTGTTGTCTTATTCATAGATTCTCCCGAGGTCACAAAGTTTATAGCTATTTGTTCAAGGGGTGATTCTTCTAATGTTTCTACTTGCTCACCGCTGCTTTCAATTACGGGGGTAAATCCCTTTAGTTTTCTAGATCCGATGTGTGCACACACATCCATGCTGGTATCTCCCTTCATGGGGATGTTCAATTCTGGTATGCATTTTCTGAAGGTGCCGTATTAGTATTAGGTCTCAATTGGCTCCCCTTCTGGTTCTGAGGAACTTCGGTGACATGCTGTGTCAAGTCCTTCTTATCCCTTTTCACTAGGCGTCCACTGTTACTTCAGATTCGAGGGGCTGGAGTTCTTGTCCTTTCTGAGGCCTTAGGATGGGATTAGAGATACCTTCAATTTTCTTTGGTATTTCAACCCTCTCCGGTGCATTGCGTGCAGGCACATGCGACTTGGTCACGCTCTTCAAATCACTAAAGTGGTCAGGCAGTTGATTCGCTAATGCTTACAAATCATTTATCTTCTAGATTTCTATTTGCTTCACTAGTGCACGGGTCATGTGCATGGATTCCGTGGCTTGCCACTTATCTTTTATCAAGGGGTTGATTTACTCTCCAATGACGGAAACTATCCTCATCAAATTTGTAAAAATACCTAAATGGCCAAATACTGTTTATGGATGCTGACAGGCTATATAGGACCTTCAAAATGAGAATGTCTCCTTTGATATGGTCCAGAATGCATGGACTTCATCATTCGCCAGAGATCAAGATGCCCCCAACATGTAGGTCTAGTAATTAATTTTCCTCGGTCACATGCGGGGACACTAAATCTTCCAAATGCATTTGATTCGGGTCCAAATTTTTACATTGATATTATGTCCTTGTGAATTGTTAATTATATTTCTCATCATCTTAAGACCTAGGCAAAGCATAATCTATCATGCCGCGGGCACACTAGATAGAAAAGTTCGTGAGCTTCTAAATACGGTTTTGCGTGAGATAGAAAAGTTCGAGCTTTTAAATACGGTTTTCGCAGTGCCTTAATATTAGTGTAGTATAGCCCAGTTTTATATGAAGGAAGTCGTTCTAATACTATTTTCTACTTTCTTCATGCTTTATAATGAGCAGGTATTGTTTACCATACTCTTATTCAGTTTCTATGTGAAAACCGTTAGCGCGGATATCCTTGAGAGTTCTAGTCGATTCTGGGTACAACAAGGCTTCTTTAATGACCAAATTTGTGCCCATGGGGATTATAATTATGGCCCTTCCTGAACCGATTATATAAGTATCACTGCCCACGATTTTCGTAAGACTACTAGCATTCTTGTTGATCGACTGAAAGAATTTCGTCTCTCTCAAGATGGTACTCGTTGTACTGCTACCTGCTAATCACACTTCCTCCATAGGGCGTCACACGCATTCTAATATAATGTACTTTATTAATATGCAGCAGGAAGCAAGCAACACATAAATAAAATACTTCAGATATCATGATATAACTTGCTATTATAAATACGAGAATATAAGACTTGTAGGACTCATCATAAGAATTTAATGCTTTGCTCTTCTTGAGCTTACAACCATTATTCAAAGAGTAAAATAATTTAATATTCCATCACAACCACAAACTGCAACTGGCTATAAAAATATCTAAGTGCAATGCGTGCACTAGATCCAATCAGTGAAGTATTCAGAAACTTCTGCCTTAATCTGCTCCATGGCAATCTTCTCCTCTTGGGCAACTACGACTGTTGCCATTGCAATGTCCAAAGGAGGGGTGATGGGGGCTGCTACTGGGCTGTCCACATTCATAAGTGCAACTAATGGATGTAGATCCTCCATGCCTGCAATGGCGAGGTATGCCTCATGCTGTCATTTGCCCTTCTTCTTAGACTGGAAAGCATCAATAACGTGCGACCCATGACCTTACCCTTCTTGCCCCTCTCCTTCGTGAGAGGCTTCATCACCTTGTAGCTACTAGCATTGGTTTCATGACCAATATTGCTACTAGGTGGCTGTGAGATGTAGTTCTTCTTTATAACATTATTTTGAGCTTTCGCAACTTGCATGATGTCAATTAATTCGGCATACTCCTTGTAGCCATCTTGACAATAGTTGCGTGCGGATTACACCGTATTCGGGTGAAAGATAGAGAGAGTCTTCTCAATCTTCTGCTCATCCGTGATTACCTTATCGTAGAGTTGAAGACTGGTACAAATTCTGGCCATGCTGGGTTAGTTCTTCTAACTCTTGGTTCGTGATGCCAGTCATCTTCATATTCATACAAAGAGTTCATAAGATTACCGTTGGTAATCTGCACAAAATGGTTGCAAAATTCTCATAATATTCTTCGAACTCCTAGTTCGTGATCCCATATTTTTTATACATTTTTAAGATTTATTGCCATTTTTAGTGATTAAAAGTAATATAAATAATCACAGATAATCAAAATAGTAAATTTAATAAATAAATTACATAGAAATAACAATAACAAAGTTAAACATGCTTTAAATGCAAAAATTGATTCATAAATTGAATTCCCGAGGCCCTTTTCTGCTGAAAAATGAATTTTCGGCGAATTCTGCAATTTTTAGGGGTTAAATAGCGAAATTTCAGTTCTGAGAAAAATTTTCACACAATTTTCAGAAACTCCGAGGGGTTTTCCACAAAATTTCCTTATTCACAAAAAATTTCTCGTCACTCACAGAATTCTGGGGGCCCTTTTGCAAAATCGGGATTTTCTTTTCCCGTTTTGTTTTTCTTTTCTTCCGGAAAAATACTTGGGCCGGCCGATTAGGCCTTGCCGGCCATGTTGGCCCACCATAGCTGGACCTAACGGTCCCCATAGGGTTTCCTGCCCTCGTTCAAGGAGGCGGCGCGGCGGCCTTGTTCACACACGGCCTCATGGGGGCGTTGCTTCATGATCGTGGTGGTCGTGGCCGGAGGCTCGAGCGGGGCGACATACGAGCCGGTTAGGTCAGGCGGCAAGCTACGCTATCGGTGGGTTCTCGAGAGCCCATGCGGGAGCGCGGGCGTGGCTGGCGGCTTCACATAAAGTGAGGCGCAGGGGAGGCGCGGCGGGTGGCGGTGTCATTTAGTGAGGCGTCGGCTCAAAAGGCGGCAAAGACGAAGCGGGCTTGCGTCGCTTCAAAGCGCTGGCGTGTAGGGGTCGAGGCCGCCGCGGCGCTGGCGGCGGCCACCGAGGCTTCAATGGCCGAGCCTTCCCTGTTTTTCTTTCTTTGCTTTCATCGTTGGCATGGCCGTGCGGCGGCTCTAGGCGGTGGAGGCCAGCTGGAGATGCGGCTCTAGGCCGGCGATGGTCCGCCATGGGCCGACGGCAGCGATGGGGACCCGTGCAGGTAGCGCCCGACGGCGGCTCCCAGTTATCGGGTCATAACAAAAATCTCCTTTTGTTTTTTTTGTTACTGTTCATCCAAAGTACTACTAATCATGCAATTATCGTTCATGCAATTACTGATCGACTTGGTTGGTGACTTCAAGTCGACTCACGGTAGATTAGAACGTATTTGTAATTTCAAATCTATGGTACAATGGACATCCACTTTTCCATGCAATCTATCGATCGTCATTGTGCCGATGACTTCAAGTCGGCTCGCGGTCGATTAGAGTGGATTTGCACCGTAGGGTATAATCTAGAAAGCCAAATTTGCAGAATTGAAAGCAATATAGAAAAAGCGATTCGATCTACGAGTGTCGTTCTTCGACAGTTACCTTTCGATCCGAGGAGAGTCGATCGTGCTGATAACGTGTTGAGGAACTGTCGCTGGCGAGTCCAGTCCGAGTGATTACCTCGTAGACAAACTCAGAATCATAAGAACAATACAAGAATACAAAAACAGAATAGTAGATTGAACACAAAAATATGAGGGGACTTCAAGCTTCTCTTTATTGCTCTTCTATGAAACTATGTACAATAGCTGGGGTCCTCCCTCCTTTATATAGGCTACTGAATGGATGAAGAGCGCATTGTGGGTTAGGATTGCGAGGCCGGTGCACAGTTTCTTAACAGAAACCTCCCAATTTATAGTTGTTTGGTAACAATATTCCCACGCGCTTTTGCGCTCTGCTTCCATCTTAAGATAGTAATCATTATTCTTATTGATCTCTGTTCAAAGGTACTCTTCCTTTGTAGAATCACCCCAACTTGCTAGCATAGATGGGTTGAACCCTAAACTGATGAAATCTTTTTCGTCGCAGTAGCAAACTATGACATGTTTGTTTGGGGTATCTATTTTATAAGATTTTATCTCTCTGTTTATGAGAGGGTCACTACTCACTACCTAGGTGTTTGACATGGATCTCCTTTTATGGTGCATTAAATTTAATATAGTCCATCTATTTGTTTATCCAATGGTTCAGATTAGTTAGGATTTTGTTATACTACATTTGGTAGTATGAGTAGTATAATTCCAAGGGGGTAGAATTGTAATTGTCAATGTGAGGGTCACATGGAACAAGATTACAAGAGTAATATTTTCAACCTTAGTTAGAAAAAATCATAACACCATCACGAAAAATTATAAATACAAAGAAAAATCTATTACACCCTTAACAAATCAATGGTTAGATTTAATTTATACTATCACCATATACTATCGGTAGAATGTACCGTAAAATTTCTCTTGACATGTGACATTTTTAGTGAAACTTTACTTGTCTCACACCCCTGCTCCGTGTTGTTCAACTCGGGAGAGATGGACTAAAATAGAATCTCCTTGTCCACCTTGCAGGATTTGAACTTGTGTTCTTCATTTTTTGACAAACGATATCTTAACCACTAGTTCAAAGGTTGTGGGGTTGGTTATTGATTTATTTATGTGGTCACTAATAAGTGTCGTGTTCAAACGCCGACCTAATGATGATGTGTCTCCTCTCCTATCCTATATGTCCGACTATGTGCTCTGACCCTATAAAGTGGTGAATATCTTTTTCTATACTCTGAGATAATAACCCTCGAAGACAAGAGTAGAGTTGGATTGTTTTTCTTCTTCTAAACGGGTCACATAAAATTAGTATGCTTTTAATTGCATAGACTCATGGGGAGCTTAACCTCTCCAACCATGGTACAATATTTTTAGGTTTCCAAAGAAAGCTTAAGCTTCCTCTTCCCACCAGCTTATTTAAGGAACTGGGTAAGATTGTGTGATTTAGAATGCAGCTTTGAGCCCTAGATACTTGTCTCACAAGTGTTGGCTGATGTGTCTTTACATGAGTAGTATAACAACTAACTGAAAGTGTACACAACGGAAAGCTCTGCATGTCGATTGATTGCCATTGAGATAGTGGTTTTTGAACTCTTTGAATATCGTGCAACAATGAGCAAAACTACACAGAAATTTCCTGCTCTCGGAACATTTTTTCCTCCACCGCAGCTAAATCGCCTATTTTTTTGACAAAAGGACATTCCCTGCTTTTATAGAAAGCAAATAACAAAGTTCTTACAAACTAAAAACACAAATCATAACAAGCTGGGGTTACTAGCTAACGACAACATCTAGCAAAAGGAACACCAGAATAGAAAGGAAGATCTATTACATCGTCCATACTAACTATTACAACCAAAAGATCAGGTAACTATCGTCGTAAAAGCGAATTTTCTCCAGTCTTCAATCTTTTCCAAGAAGCAGTCCAGATTACCTCTATCCACCCCTTTGGTGAGAACCCCCTATTGCTGCAAACAAGATATAAATTTGAAAATAATATCCATAGGATTCCTAGGAAATTTCCTCTCAATCGCCATATTGTTCCTAAATTTTCAGAGATTCCAGGCGAAAGCTGCAAAACTAAACAGAGTAACATTATAAGAATTAGCCCCCTTCCTGTCTAGCCAGTTATACTGAAAATCATCTAGAGAAGTGGGGATTCTTTCCCAACTAATCACCTCCTTCACACGAGCCCAAGCAAACTTTGCTAACACACAAGGAAACAAAATATGGTCAATAGATTCCTTTTCACCACAAAGAACACAATTCTCACCTCCTTTCCACCCCCTCTTCTTCAGCTGGTCAGCAGTTGGAACCTTATTAAGATAACTTTGCCACAATTTTTTTTTTACTTTTCCACAAATATTGATTCTTAATGCAAGTAACCACCCCCCCCCCCAAACAAAAAAAAGCCAACTGCTTATAAAGAGATTTGACTGAAAACAACCCATTGTTCTCAAAACACCAGAAAGTTTTGTCCCTTTCCCTATTGAGGTTAATGTTCATAATATAACTTTTCAAAAGATTCCACTGGCTCAACCCCTTCTCCCCGAAAGTCCTAAGAAAATTAATCATCCACCCCTTATCAGAACAACAATCAGCCACACTAGCCTCAGGAGACTGACATATCCTAAACAGCTTGTCGAATTGGATCCTCAAAGGACAATCCCCATCTACACATCTGCCCAAAAAGAGATATTACAACCATCCCCAATCTGAAACCTGACACCCCTGTAAAATAGATACTTCACTTTCTGCAAACTTTTCCAAAATTGAGAGCTTTTCAAAGGATTGACATCTCTAAAACACCCCTCAAGAAAATACTTGGCCTTGATAATTCTGAACCATAACTCATTGGTACCATTATAAATCCTCCAGATCCACTTAACTAACAGACAATCATTCATGATTCTGGTATTTATAACCCCTAAGCCTCCAAAATCTTTAGGTCTGTAGACCGCATCCCAATTCACCATGTGGTATTTAAACTTATCACTAGGTCCTCTCCAAAAACCGAGATCTGATAGCATCCATTCTGTTATGACTCACCCCACTCAGCCGATAAAAACCCATTGTGTAGATAGGTAAACTACTCAAATATCTATTCACCATCACTAGCCTCCCTCCAAAAGATAACAAGTTATTCTTCCAATTATCTAATCTTTTCCCCAATTTTAGATATAACACTCTCTACTGCTTTATCTCCCGCATGTCGATCTCCAATCAAAATACCTAGATAAGTGAGAGGAAGCTAAGCCAATTTACAATCAAGAATACCAACCACATTAGAAGCTTCTTCACTTTCACACCCCATCACAAAAACTTCACTCTTGTGATAATTGGTCTTCAAACCAGACATCCATTGAAAATAATAAAGTAAGAATTTCAGATTAATCAGGGAATCCCTCTCACAATCTATCATAATCATTGTTTCATCAGCATAATGAAGAATAGGCACACCCCCAGGAATCAGATGAGGAATCACCCCTCTTATCGAACCTTTTTCTTGAGCATTTTCAATAATCACTACTAGGGCATCAACAGCCAAATTAAAAGGGGGGAGATAGAGGGTCTCCCTGTCTAAGACCTCTATAAGTGTTGAAAAAAGGACCCATCTCCCCATTAATGTTGATACTTACTTTCCCCCCTCCGACTGAGCTCATAACCATCTTAATCTAATGATCAGAGAAACCCTTCCTCACCATGACTTCCTTCAAAAAGCCCTAATGAATTTTGTCATAAACTTTTTCAAAGTCAATTTTCAAGATTACCCTTTTTTCTTTGGATTGCTTAACCTCATGCACAATCTCATGCAGGGCAACCATCCCATCCAAAATATTTCTATTTTTGATGAAAGTAGACATACTTTCATTAATTAGGCCATCCACAATGCTACCTAGTCTGTTTGCCAGAATCTATCATAATTTTAAAACTTACATTCAAAAGACAGATAGGTCTGAACTGTTTAATGGTATTGACTTCTTGCAATTTGGGAATAAGAGTAATGACCCCGAAGTTCAGTCTCTTCAAATCAAAATCCCCTTTAAAAAAAAATCTCTAACCAAGTGCAGAAACTGATCTTTAACTACTTCCCAAAACTCTTTGTAAAACCCATTAGGAAAACCATCAGGACCAGGAGCAGAGTTGGAAGGTAGCTCTTTGATAGCTTTCCAAACCTCTTCTTCAGTGAAATCCTGGGTCAAGAGCTCATTGTTAGTTGCAGAAATTTTATGCCTCAAACTCCAGATTTCTTGAGACAAACTCACCCCCTGAATTATTTCAGAACCAAACAGATTCTTATAAAACCCATAAATGTGATCTCTGAGATCAGCTTTGTCTTTAATAGTAACCCCTTCATGATCCAAACTAAAAATGTAATTTTTTCATCTCCTCCCATTAGCACAATTATGAAAAAGGCAGTATTAGCATCCCCTTGAATTAACCAGTTCACATAATCCCTCTGGTGCCAATGTTTCTCTCCTACCTCAAAAACTAGCTCCAACTCAGATTTCAGCTGATATCTCTGCTTCCATTCTTCAGCTCTTAACCATCTCTTTTCATCCATACTATCCAAGTCTTTAATTTGCTCTAACAACCTCTTCTTATTTCTTTTATAATCTCCATTCACATTAGCATCCCAACCTCTTAAAAAAATCTTCTCAGAGAAGCTAAGCAACCCTTCCATCTGTCCAGAGAATAAGTATTTTTAGAGGCTTTGCTGTTAACTTCAATCCACTTCTTCTTAACCAACTTTTTAAAATTATTATGACAGAACCACTTCTTTTCAAAGAAAAATATCCCTTTCTTCAGTAAATCCCCCTCCCCAGAATTAAGTAAAATGGGGATATGGTCAAACCCCACTCTGATCAAACTTTTCACACTACACAGAGGGAACCTAGCTTCCCAGTCAGTGGACACAAGCACCCTGGCAAGGTTCACCATAATGGGACAATTCTGTTTATCAGTCCAAGTAAATTTTGCACCCCCTTTTTTAATTTCAATTAGCTTGTTGTCAGCAATAAAATCATTGAAGAAATTCATGATAGTCAGGTTCAAGTTATTAGAATTTTTTTTCACCTGCCTCCCTAATCAAGTTGAAATCCCCCCTAAAACCAGGGGAAGAAAAGCCTTTTTGTATTTCTTATCTAATTCTTCTAAGAAACCATGAACCAAACCACGCCGAACAGGACCATAAACTACAATCAACTCACATCTAAAGTTAGATAACTTTTTTCTGATCACCATACTCACATAATGGTTTCCTGCATCGCAGCCCTCAACCTCTAAGAAATCTTGCTTCACCCCTAGCAAAATACCTCCAGAATGGCCTATAGTAGGAAGCCAATGCCACTTGAAACAAGAATCCCCCACCAGACTCTTGAGCTCTCTCTCAGAAAAATCCTTCTTAATAGTTTCTTAGACTCCCACTGCATCAACCCTCTCAGAGCTAACTAGCTCTCTCAATTGCCTCCTCCTGGTAACTTTCCCCAAACCTCTTACATTCTAGAAAAGAACTTTCATGTTTTAGATGTAACACCCCCCACACCTCCTTTTTTCAGCTTGTATTCTTCATTCTCTTGTTCAGTTTGAAACCTGAACCACCCCGTACAGCATTATCAAAGGTTTCTTTATTCCCCTTCTCTGAAATATCCCCTTTGCAAACTTGTGCTGCAGCATTCACCTGAGTTGATCTCTCTTTTTTAGCTCTAGATAAGGCTGCTCTAACTAATTCCTAAGCCTGCATAGCTGTGATGACCTCACTAGCAGGTTGGGACTGATTCCCTAAAATAATACCACAAGACAGAGCAACCTTCTCTAAAGACTCAACAAAAGTATTATTTAAAACATTAAAAGAGTTGATAGTAGTACCTTGGTGCTCCAAATTTTGGATGGATTTTAATCTTGAAGCTTTTTCTTCCATAGGAATTCCTTGATTTTGTATTCTAGCACTCTTCCTTGTTGCCACAGAAGGCTCAAATATTTTACTTCTCCTCCCCTTCTTTTTTGGTGACAGCCACCCTTCAGCATTATCAACCCTTTCCTCTTTGTCACTTTCTGCCAAACAGTGCTCATCCACTATCCTTTCACACTCAACCCCTGTGATGTCAATGTCAACCATCTCAGCCTGAAGTAACCCCTCCTTGACAGACCCATCAGATTTGAATTTCTCTACCCTTGAAAAATTAACCTTCCCAGAGGTTTGTTGAGAGGCAGACCTAAGCTTAGCTGAGGGTGTATGTAAACAAGGCCATAAAGAAGCAGACACCAAAGTAGGCCCACTCTCAATATGAACAACCAAATCCCCCTTTTAGAGCTTTGCTCTTTTTGAGTATCAAAATAGACATTATCAACTTGAGCTTCTTCAGACTTCATCAAATTTTTATCTTACTCTATATGGGTGGGAAAGTTGAAAGCTAAAGGTACTATTTGCATAACATTGTTGACAGAGATCACATCTGGACTCTCCTTCCCCTTAATCGAATTTTCAAAATCAGAAGATAAGGCTGGCCGAATTACTTCTAAGTCCCCCTTCTTTTGAACTTCTGGATTGGTTTTGCCTTCTTGGGAACATATCAGATCAGTCCCCTCAGAATGACTTTTGACCATCTTAGTATTCGCAAGACTTTCCTCTTTGCCAAAGTGATAAGAGAAACTAAAATTAAGAGGAATAATCTGTAGACCCTCTTCAACATACTCCAGTTTATCACCTTTCTCATCAGTATCTAAAATAATAGACCCCTTATATCTGCCTTGTTGTTGGAGATTTTCTTTAGAATTCTCTGACTCTTTCTGAAAATCAGTTATCTTCTGAAGATCACCCCCAATACCTTCTGTGGAATCCACCCTTTCTTGGAGAGAGTTAACTCCAACCTGGTCATCTGAAGCCCAATTTTCAGGACTCTTAACATCAAGATTGATCACTGATAAAGCATAGTGTTCAGAAGAGTATAACATCATATAAGTGCACAACACCCCACCTTCAGATTCAGACCCTTGTTGCTGTTTACTTCTATATTTGTTAGAATCCCCCACATTCTTTTGTTCAGAAGGCTGATTTGTCTCCCCTCCAAACTTTTCTGCCAATTTTTTCCATTCAATTCTGTGGTCGCTCCCATTGGATTCATCTTCCTCATCTCCATCATCATCTTCTTTTTTGTGAGCATGAATTTTATGAAAATGATCATATACTAGGCCTTTCTTCTTACTCGTTCTACCCCCTTTAGCTTCAAATTTCATCTCATACCCCATAGAATTAATAAAGATCTCAATATAACAACTGATGCTAGAAGGATCCCTACTAAGCAGCTTAACTCTAACAGGCTCAACCCTCATCAAACTGATCTCATCCACCTCTATCGGGTGTCTCATTGTGCTAGCTATTTTCTTCACAACTTCTACTGTCCTTGCATGAAGGGGAGTACCAGAAATCTTGATCCAGGCTACAGAGAGGACAGAGGAAGCTTCAGGATCTAAAGTAGATTTAGCAATCTTAGCTTTAATAGAGTGTAGGGCCAATTCAACCCCCTAGCTTTAGACCAACTATCTAACATATCCTTTGATGGGAAAACCACTGCATATTTAGATTATGAAATTTTCCTCACTTTCCGGTCCCACTTAGCTTGAATTAAATGTTTCATATCAGCTTCAATCTTCTGCACAGAAGCAACACCTTCCTTGATACTTAAAACCCATGTGGCAGCTTGTTGATCTGAAGGTAGCAAACTAGGCACTTGAAGGCTATGAAAACCTTGTCCAGGAATCCCAAATCCACAAAGCTTCAATCCCTGAACTTTCTTTTCATTAGGACAACCAGAGGTCATATGTCCCACTTTTTTGCATTTGTAACACTAGGGGATTGGTGCACCTGGCTTGATGATGCCTAGATTGCAAACATCTGAAACAGGTACCACGATCCTCAACTCTAAGCACCCCCGTATGCTGCCCAATATCACCCTAAACTTTGTTCGTCTCCTCTCCTTTACCAGTACCCCTGAATTAACCTAAGGATCAGCCAATCCAGATCTATCAAATCTAGAAATCCTCCTCTTCCCCTAAAACCACCCCTAGAATCTCCTCTCCGTAGATCCTCACGCTGCGACACCTCTTCCCTACCTTAAACCTCATGACGAGATTCAGTTTTCCTCCTCTTAGATTGAGAAAATTCGTCTGTGTTAACACCCCAAAAGACCTAGATTCAAAGAGAAGACGGGGGATCTTATCTCCAGCGAGGCTGCTTCGAGGAGCCTCCATCCCACCGCTGTCACACACCTTTCACGCGAATTGACAACGCAACCGATCTGAACAGCGGAGACGTGCAAGTTGCATCTTTGACAGTACTACTTGACGTCGAGCTCTACCCAGACGTCAAGGGCTATCCGTTCCTCTCAGCTGGACTTTAAAATCAGTCAAAGTACAAACGGTAGCTTTCCCATCAAAACCCAAGAGTTTAGAGTTGCTCCACAGCACAACCAGGTGCTGCTGCGTATGCAGGGAAACACACACACACACACACATCTCGAGCAGTTAAAGCCAAGCGACATGCTATCAGGCCGTCGCTTTCGTGAGATTTGGGTGCGCGCAGAGAAGATTGCCCAGAATTGACTCCAAAACGTCTCATATCCACATAGTTCTGTTGGTATACAGGGATACCAGCATAGGAGCCACTCGCAGCATGGAAGGATTCCAAAGGGAGTTGAAAGAAACAGTTTGGAAGCAGGGACACAGGAAGTTCAGAAACATTGGTTTCCTTCAGCATGCATGACAGAGAGCTAGGACTTTGATACATAACGTCTTTGGCCGCTGATCGTCTCCTCTAGCAGCCCCATTGCATTCCTTACGCACGTCGCGGATCGTCCTCGATCAATGCAGCAGTCTCTGCGGTATCTACACGTCTAGGGGTGGAACATCGTGCGCCGGTGTGCTACTGCTAGCACCAGCGTGCACAACAGGGCCTTCGGGGAGGAAGTGGCTAGGGTTTCGGTGGATAGTGCAACCTCATCCCAAAAGCCCCCACACATCTCCTTATAAAGAGCTTCTAACAGATTCCTACGTTAAAAACATGTCAGATCCCTACGTTAAAAACACGTCAGGACTCTTAATCATGTACGAATTATAATCCGATTTAAGTCTCTTACGGATCCAATCCGAACTAGTTTGTTTCAGCCCATTAAATGTGTGACCCTGTAGGTTCATGCGTAATTGACTGTGACCCATAAACTCATTTTCGATCCACAAGTCGGTAGCGATTCCTAGCAGGACATAGTGACCCCCGAATACACATAAAGATCGTATCAAACGAACATTTATAAAGCTCATGTGATGATCCCTTTACCTTATGATACTAGATCAAACTCAAGACGAGACACATGTCATCCTATGATAGCTCGATCCTTTACTCGATCTTGTAGTGGATTACTTAGTTATAGTTGACTCCTCAACCATATTCGGCATGGTCATACACTTACTTAATCCAACTACATCGAAGGGGCCAAAGGTATCTCTTCCGTTAAAGAGGAGGGTTAAATTTCATCTTGATCACTCACATTCCTTCATATATTTCATAGTAAACTCGAAAACTACTTTTATAACTATCCATTTACATAGTAGCTTTTAACAACCCCTAAGTAAACTATTACACATGTAGGAAACCATGACGACCGCAGGTCTAAGAATCTCACATACACTATGTATGAGACCAGTTGATGACACTTAAGAACATAACAATTATTGCAGTGTCTTAAGGCGAGTCAATCAAAAATCATAAGTGTCCTATATAACGACATAAGATCAGGGATGTTTAGAATGACATTATAAACAAAAATAGAGAGTTTCACGAACAAGTCACATACTTGTCAATCAATATAAATGATATTTCATTTAAGGAACGAAATAACATATTATTTAAAAGTTCATAAACATAAAAGTGATACCATCATCTCTATGATTGTCTCTACAGCATATCACTAACAACAACAAAGACTAGACATACTCCGATATGATACAGTCGAGGGTAATAAGAGACCTAGACTTCTCACCATGTCATGAGCTGCTGCTGCCCGAGCTGCTGCTGAGGCAAGGGAGGTCCCGTACCTGGAGCTTCGCGTTGCGCGAACCTATCGAGTCCAGGACATCGACGCACTCCTGGAGATCGGAATCGTTTGCCAAGATCACCCACTCGTCCTCATCATCCTTGTATTTGAGCTGGAACGTTCCAGTTGACAGCTTGAACCTCTTTGCTATTTCTTCCAGTAGGTGATACCAGCCCATCGACGGCAAGAACTTGAACCGCACGGTGTCTCCATTGTAGGTAGCCTTAACCGTGAGTGCAGGGCTGCTTTTGTTTTTAAGAGCATGTCCTGGGTTCTGCTTGAAAGTAGGGTGGCTTGATGCACTGCCGCTAGAAGAGTCTGTCATACCAGAGGTAGATGGACGAATGCGCTCCTTGGCTTCATGATCGTCAACCATATCAATATCTGCTTGTTGTACAGATGGTAAGTTCCTTCCC
The DNA here is from genome assembly GCA_036346405.1 of Phyllostachys edulis. Classification (NCBI taxonomy): domain Eukaryota; kingdom Viridiplantae; phylum Streptophyta; class Magnoliopsida; order Poales; family Poaceae; genus Phyllostachys; species Phyllostachys edulis. The sequence continues at coordinate 29,957,309 of CM070551.1, forward strand.
ACTATTTGGTCCCCGGTGCTCTCAGCACTTGGGCGGACAGAGAGAGAAGGATTGATGCAGCCTGTTTCTTTAAGATGCAAAGCACTAACATCGCCAATGGGATATAATGGTCCTTGTGTGCCTTCAGAATTAGAATGCTGTGTGACATTCGCACCATAAGAAGCGTGATTACCACTGCCACTATAGTTACTTGTCTGTATGTGAAATTGATCACCTTCCCTTTTTTGCACATCAGAGAGCTGCAATTGACAACTTTCTCTTGGCCATCCATCAGACGAAGAATACCCTTGCTCAGATTTTGGACCAGATTTTCCGTCCACAGTTTTTCCAACGGACGGAGTAGGCAAAGCATCACCAGAAGGGAGTAGCATCTTCTCTGGTACAGAGACCGCTGGAACAAGAGATCCAGTAGCAGGATCATACTGCAAGGATCGGTCCACACCATGAACTGAGTTAATGACAGTTTGGATCTTCTTTAATGAACGGTTGACCTTGTTTATCTTGCGAGATGGCCATCGCGAAATTCCATGTTGCCGACATATCCTTTTCAAAGTTGTTGGACAAACTGCAACAGTATTAACAGCAAAGTGTTAACAGAAGTCATCTATTTCATTATATCCTATTTACATAACCTAGATATCACAGCACAGTAAAGATTCAATTTAAAATTCATTTCACAAAGCGACACACTAGAGGCTCACCACCAAGGCTCTTTGCAGCATCCTTTAGGCTCCCAGAGAAGTATTTACGAAGAATATCCAAACTAATATTCTTCTCAGCAGTACTGCACCTTTTCTCTACAAGTCGCATTGAACTAGACTGTACCTGCAGTGCAGAAGAAGGTTGTCCATCAAGAGGATATAAAGAACCCAGGTTCTCTTAACAATTCAAAATTAAATGCATGCATCAATGTTGAGTAGTCTGGGTTCTGCAGATTTAAGTATTTAACCCGTTCCAAACTTCCAATACGACTAATCACACAACAAAGCTGAGTATTAACCAACCATGGGAATGCCCCTATACAAAATATGGTGGACCGTGCTACTGGCATGTTAAAAACAGGAGTGGCTACCAGTCTACCACTGTTGGGATCTTTTTCCTCTAATAAATCCAATCTGACATTAGTATTATGGCAATACTCAATAGACAAGAGATAAAACTACAAAATGTAAGTAATTTTTAAGTAATGACCACCACTTCTAACACAAATATTCTAAATGTCTAAGAAACTAAGGATTTCAATGAAAACCTTTATTAAAAAAACTTCAGTTCAAGTCGTTTTCTAGGAAAAACAATAGGAAATGATCCTACCGTATATATATGCGTGTCATATTTATGGGGTGAAGATATTCGACCTTATGGTTCAGAAAAGAGTTTCAGCTCAAGTCATGCTAATGATGCTTATTCATAAATCAGGACCAAGATGGTTGCACAGAATGCCATACTTAAGTAAAAGTTACAATATTAGAGCACCTGCTCAAGTTCATCTCCTTGCTTATCGACCAAAGATTGATCTTGGAATGCCGCTTCTGTTATTGGCTGATCACAATGTGAAGAACTTTCAGTGTGGCCAGTTGGCAAGCAACTTTCACTGGTTGTCTTATACACTACTGCAGTACAAACATCAACTTTATCAACCTCTGCTTCAGAAATTGTTCGCAAACTTTTGCATATTCTTTGCATTGTATTGGAGAGGTTATTCAATAACATCTGTTGTTCTCCACTGCCTCTGCAGTTGACTGGGAGAAAGAATTCCAGTATGTAGTCATCATTGCCAGTGTATGTGCTCCTTAGGCGGATGGCTACAGCAGCATACAGACCAAACTTACGAGCATGGTGTGCAAGTGGGTAGTCCTCAATACTGTACTCTCTTATATTAGGCGAGAAGAACGGCAGATTGGATTTGAGTGCTCGGCCCGCAGTACCCTGTCCTTTCTCAAGATGACGTTCAGCACATGCATGAAGAAAGCTTTGCATCTTTGCATCATGAACATAACAAGCTGATTCATGGATGCGGAGTATCGCTTTTCCTGATTGTGAATCAATGCCACTATCCTGTTTAACAACATAAGCGCCATCAATACCATTTGATGTAGAAACCCATGTAAGGGCCAAAGGAAGCATGTGTGCATGGCAAATAGTTCTTAGAACATCCAAAATCTCAGTGAAGGCGGATTTCTGATTTTCTGTATAAAACTGCAAATAAGAGACACCATATACATTAAACATCAATTGGTAAACACAATATTAAAATGAGAACTTGCTTTCAGTTCCCATGATGTGCAACAGAAATGTTGCATAGACTATGTTAGAAGTGAAGAATGGCACCTTCTGATTGCTGCAATCTTTTGTTGTCTTCAAGTTCACAGCCTACAGAAGAGTAATGGGGTAAGTATGAAAATGTGAGTGCTAAATTAAATGACGAATTGTAAAAGAAAATGATACCCCCCATTATACATTGACAATGACAAAATATAATTCACAACTTCACGGTATTATTCTCACCTCAGTGAATTAATACTGCATTAAGAAAATCCAGGAAGTATATGCTTATTTTTGTTGACATAATCAGGAGATATATTAGCAAATGAAGAAAACGAATGATACCTAGAATAAACGTTGTACATGAAACTGAAACGACAGCAGTGGAAAACTATGCACCTTTATAGTTAGCTATATCAATAGAAAGCATGAAACATTTGAGCAATGGGTGGAATTATTTCAAAGGAATTTGATGCTATGTAATACGCTGCTTCAGATCAGAACTACATCTTGGACATGTCTGCTTAAAGAAGTATCAGCTAGACAAACTATGGATCATTGGAATACTTGCATCTAAATTCTAGTGTACAGTTTTATTCATGGCATCCATAAATGGCACCAATGAATGAGAGGACTTGCATCTACATCTCAGTTCATGTATAATAATAGAAGGCACTAATGAATATGATGTAAAAGATAGTAGAAATTACAGCAGGAAGTAAATATGCGAGAGCATTAACACTAATGCTCCTTCATGGGAACTCCAAACTCACTTCTAAGCATTGAAGTAATGAAAGTGAAACTCCCCTAGTTCAACATAAGCAACTTAGAACTTGCCTGCAAGGCATGGAAAACACTGTCCATTTCTGCATCAAAATCAGGCTTCTCCTTTTTTGTGACAAGCTCAAGTACCGCACAGCAAGAGCCCTTGCTGGGGTCATAAATCGGCATCGCAAGTGATCCACATATGCCGTGACGAAGAGCATATTCCATACGCAAGTACTCTGGCTTGCTGTAGTAGAGAACACTTGAGGTCCATTCTGGCACCCCAGAGATGAAGACCCTCCCTGGAAGCCCTGGGTGTAGGCCAGGCTCCTCCTTCGCTGAAAACACAAAATGCCTGGATACTTCTCGGTACCCTGCAAGAATCTGGTCGAGTAGAAAAGGCTGCTCGCATGTACTCAGAACGACATGACCCTCCTGTTCAATAGGCATCCAGACTTGGGCAAGAACGCCGCCGCCCAACGACTCCCTGAACAAGGACAAAGCCGTGAGCATCCTGTCAGCAAGTAAGTTGCTCACGACAGACCTTGGAACCACGCTACTGCCTTGCTGGAGATCATTATCCGAACCAAGCTCAGCTGAACTCTTGACCACTCTCTCTGTTACCAGACCATCAATCTCTTGAGGAGGTGCTGCCACCGCCTCCCCAGGTCCACCAGAATAGGTGTCGAGCGGCATATCTTCACTCATACCAGAAGCACGCGGTGACGATCCCAAGGATGACCACGTGGCAAACATCTGGTGTGCAGCCGGATCATTCATCAACGAGAACAGCTGATCGGCCACCGAAGGGCTCCAGAGCTCCGAGTATCCATCAAAGTTCATCATGGCTGCGGCGCCATACGGATCATCCGAAGGCCCCACCGAGCTGCCGATGTTGCCGTTGCAGCCAACACGGTTGGACGGTGCAGGCACATCCATGGCTTTGCTCCACTCGTGTAGTTCGAGATACTTATCCACTTCTACAATGCCAGTATGGATTTGCGGCACTGTGTTCTGCTCTGAACAAGAAATAAAGGGGAGCATTGTGTTCTGTCAAAGCGGAATCTTTGTAGTACTGTACAACACAAGGACTAATTTAATACTAGGCGGTATCTGCACAGGAAGCCGCTATTCTTCCGAGGAATTGTACTGTCGATAGAGCGACTAGGCGACCTACCGCCTATACACCAAGAGTCGTAGATCACCAGTTCACCAGTCACCAACGGAACCCAAAAGGTCGAGCCTTTGGAGGGAAAGTTCAGCAAAGGTAACAGGTTAAAGAAGCCGCAAAAGCAGAAAATTTCCCCGCCAAAGTCGTCCTTCGACGCAGGAAAGACCACACGAAAGGGAAGCTCGGTACCAATGGCGAAGAAGCTACAACTAAGCAGGATTCTTCGCTAGAGACGACTCCCTGATCCCAAAAATTCCGACTTTTTCATCCAAATTCGCTCTACGATCTCAAATTAAGCACCGAGGCAATCAAAAGAAGGCAAATTTCACACCACCACCACCCACCTCGCAGTCCCCAAAAGCAATCGCCGCCTCAATCATCTTCACCAAATCCACACCTAATCAAACAAAACCCAGTCTTTAGCACAGAACCTCCATTCCCAGCCGGCAAGAACGGCGCAGAACCAACCACCTCCCGGTTCCGTCCAATCACCAGACGACACGAAATCCTTCCAGCTCCAGCTCCTTTATTGGCCCGGAACGCCAGCCTTTGAACGGAAGAAATTGATGAGGAGGAGGAGGAACTGGCCTCGGCTCGATTCGGGGCGAGGGGAGGACGGGGACGGGGTAATCCGTCCGGGGATAAGGATCACGGGGAGGCTGTGCGGTGGCGCAGATCTGAGGAAGCGATGGGAGGAATCAAGGGTGAGTGGGAGACCCACAGGGGAGAGAAGGAGATTCCGGGGCTTGAAAATTCCCAACGCCTGTGCGCGTTTTATTCTAACGCCGCGCAGCGGATTCTTCCCGGTGTTCGGAGCGTTTTGCTTAGGAATTATCGATGATTTGAGATGCGTATTTGATTATTTGTCATTTTATGTGTCACTGACATATAGATTTTGGAGTCACATGTTAGGAGAAATTAAATATACATCTTCTACCGTGATAAATCATCACATTTCCCTTTGGAAAAGAGAACAAAAAGAAATAATTGATTATTTACCACTACAAAAGAGTGAATTTTATGATTTATCACTGCATATGTCTATGATATATGAGTTCTAGGGTCATATGTTATAGACACATGAGTGGTAAATCATGAATTATCGATCTTTGATGGTAGCAAATAATCGAATCTCCAAAAAAAAACCAAAGGCTATACCCCGAGCCATTCGATCGGATCAGGTCCAATAGTCCTTACCCACATCCCACCTCCCACCTCCCGTGACTCTCTCTCCTGTCCCCACCTCTCCTCTCTCTCACATAGGCAAGAGGGACGTGCAAGCACAGAGAGCAGTGACGCTCGTATCTCCCCGACCTCGTGGACGACAGCGACAATGACCCAACCCCGAGTCTCCCTGTCCCCGGCGACCAAGGCGATCGAAGGAGGCTGCACGATCCGAGCCGGCGAGATCCTGGCAACAGCTGAGTTCTGGCTCCGTGATTGCAGTAGAAGAGGCGATTCGGCATTGCGAGTCCATTGACCACGGCCCGGCGAGATCACGTAGTGGCATGGCCGGGGAAGGGTAGATCCGGTCATCTACCTCGCCACAATCGCTGGTTTGCAACACTGCCTCCCTTCGAGAGCCAGGGAAGAACAACACGAAGAATTGTCTTAAATATTTTATTTTGACTTGATTAAAATTAAGTGGATGCAGTGAAAAAATAAATTGAATTAGACTATTATTTTAATCTACTAATCTATTCTACGTAGATTCAAGATAATATAATAGAAAGACCCCTACAAACGTATCGGAGGTTTTCTCCTCATATGGCTCGATTTATTATGCCGTTAAAAGGAGAAGGGGGGGGATACCGATTTGAGAGTCATTCACTACTGCAATTAAAAAAAAGAGAGAGAATTCTAGTTAATGGTTCCAATTTGTTCTGAATTTTGCAGCCTGTGACGGGAGGATAGCAAGTTCGGAATTATGTCTCAATAGGACATGTATTTCTATTCCTATGAAATTCAAAAAATGAAAATGAAAATTTTCTCTATTTTGATATACGAAAATGATCCAAATCCAAATCCAAATGCAGTGCGGCGTGGAGCTCGGACTCAGGTGACGGCGGTCAGCTTCATGGTGGCGGTGGTGTTGGGCCAGAGTCGAAGATGAGTCGCCGGGACGGAGCCGGGGAAGAGCCAACGAACGCTAGTGAAGAGAGAGATGGGAGAGAGGTTTGAAATTTGTTCCGATTTGTTGGTTGTTTTCGTTGAAATTTATTGAAACTTTGTCTTAAACGGTGGAAGTTTATTTGAAAGGTTTGAAACTTCTTTAAAATTTGCTGAAACATGCTGAAACATCTTTGAAACTTCATGAAACTTGAGGTTTCAGGATTTTAAACTCATTGAAATTTTAAGTTTCAGGTTTGAAACTTCTCAAAATTAGAGTTTCAGGTTTTGAAACTCTTGAAACTTCAAGTTTCATGTTTTGAAACTTGTCGAAATTTTGAAGTTTCAGATTTGAAACTCATCGAAACTTTGAGTTTTAAGTTTGAAACTTGTTGAAACATCAAATTCCATATTTGTAACGCGCTGAAACTCTCAGGTTTCAAAGTCATATCTTGAAATTTCAAGTCAGTGTTTGAAACTTGTTGAAACTTAAAGGTCTAATATTTTAAAATAATTGAAAACTTGCTGTGAATTTGCATGAAACTGATTCCTAATATGCTTGTAACATAGTGACGGTAACTGAGTGAAACTTAACTAAAAGTGAGAGAGGGTGGGCAAAGAGCATTTGATCCAAGGAGTCCATATTGTGATGGAGGGCTGGATGTTGTATAGCGTGGGCTAGTTGCTCTCTTCGGGAAATGGAAAGAGAAGGCCAGACAGAACGAACTCTACAGACCACAGTTGCAGTGAACTTGACAGTTGAGCAGCCGTATGGGAATCTTGTTGTTAACCCCGTTTGATACGTAAAAGTTTTGCAGGGTTGAAATAGCTTAATTTCTGTACGAATGGAATTTTTTTTCTTCCACATTCTAAGTATGGCATAATTTGTTGGGCATTGATCGTACTTGTTATATTTATCTCGATCTTCTTTCCTTTTGGGATAAGAACTGTGTGCAGAGCACTACCAAATGCAAAGTTTGACTAAACACAAAGTCTCGGTATAAAATTCCCATGATCCCATCCTCTCCTCTTGCCACTGGGTATTTTATAAAGAGTTTAGCATTTAACAACGGGATATTATATTGCTCTTCAAGCGACTCTAGTCGTGCAGTTAGCCTACAAATCGCTCTCAAACGCTCAATACTTCCAAAATCAATGGTGTGTCACTCGACTTTTTTTCTCAAAGAAATAGAGCACTCGATCTCCAAGAAAGTACTTTATGGTACAGAGTACAGACGTATCTGTTGTTCGTTGTTTTAGCCAACATAAGAATGATCTTAGTGCATAGGAGAGAATTTTCAGATAGAAAGTCATACAGTACTTTTCATCTGAGAACCCCAAAGTCATGTAGCATTAACATGATAATCTTGCTCATTGGGTGTTTAATTCGAGAGATCACCCTATCCTAGGACGAATTGGTCCATCATGACATCACTCTATAAATTTAATAGGTTAAAACCATCTCTCGTTTTGTACTATGCTTATACTTACGACAGATGAGGTGGTGATGAACAAACACATTCTATTCTTCAAACAAAATAAGTGAGTTCGGTTCGGATGGTCCATTCACTATCCGGTCCTTCAAACCAAACATCATGTGTATAACTTTACTACCTTAAATATTTGAGTTGGTGATGGTGGTGAGTTCGCTTCCCACTAGTCCACCTCCTTGCTGTTGAGTACTGACCTCGATATGCTAGTATCTGCTGCAAGCCTGGCAATCTGTAGTGACAAGATAACATGGTACCATTCATTTGGGGATAGGACAACAGCAAGGGCAAAACAACAATAGCAATGATAACATGTACATCACAGGAATTATATAAGCATTCACATAGTTTTTTAGGTAGCATATAATGTTTGTAGGTTCTCTGGTTCGTAGAATGTAATAGGTCTAGCTTTGTGCGAACTGATTTGACTAAAACATGGCAGGTACTGGACATGACTTTGAAGATTAGCAAGCATCTCTGAAGAAATCGTGCTTTCAATTTGTCTCTGACATGCATGGCAATTAAATCATCGAACATGTGCAGTACCTATTTACCTACAGTAACTATGTTAGTTAGGAATATAGGTTTAAAAAATAGGCGAACAATGCGATCAGGAATGCAGGGAGCTAGATATCTCAAACAAATACTGCTATGAAACTATGGGGAAAAGGAAAGAGGAGAACAAGAGGGAAAACAAAAGCTAAAATATATATAACCTTGTGAAAAATACGGGAAGATTACAAACACGGAGTACCTGTCATGGACACCTCAGTTATGAAAGTCTTGAATATTGGTTAAAATAGGTTCGACAAAAAGATACAATAGAGACAATCCAGCGCAATCTGACAGCTAGTCAAAAAAAAAATGTTCAACTTTGAAGCCCTATTGATGTTGAGAACCCTACAAAAACAATTTTTCCACATTTGATATATAATAAAAGAATATGACATCTTTTACTGATTTGACTAAAACATGGCAGATACTGGATATGGCTCAGAAGATTAGCAAGCATCTCTGAAGAAATATGTGCTCTCGGTTTGTATCTAACATGCATGACAATCAAATCATTGAACATATACAGTACCTATTTACCTACAGTAACTATGCAATTTAGGAATATAGGTTTGAAAAATAGGCAAACAATGCAATCAGGAATGCAGGGGGCTAGATATCTCAAACATATACTGCTATGAAACTATGGGGAAAAGGAAAGAGGAGGACAAGAGGAAAAACAGAAGCAAAAATATATATAACCTTGTGAAAATTTGTAACACCCTGGTTTTCGGAGTCTTTTTGAATTTTCAAAATAAAAAGAACCATTTGGTTTTGTTGAGAATTCAAAGCTTAACTTGCGATTTTAAAAAGAGGGCTTTAAAGGACTAAATCAAACTTCAACTAAATCAGTTCGATTTCTGTTCGAGTTTGTTGGAGTTCTTCCTTTTCTTTGATCACTCAGTGCTCTCCTTCGGCACCGTTCTCTCCTCCTTCTTTGGACCACCTGATGAGGACATCACTCGTTCGGATACACGCACTACACAACATCCTCCAGATCCGGTCGGTCCTATGACAAGAGCTCGAGCACGTCACTTAAATTATGAGGTGAGCTCGTTTCTAGGTGCTAATAATTTATCTATGCAGAATGGTATGCTACCTAATAATTGTGATCTTACGCTACTTAGGAATAATGGGAGGATCCAAACCAAGTTTCCCAAGGTCTCGACAGTGTACCCACTCTGACCCAGATCTCGCGGATCTCGACCAGTCTTAAACCCTACGACCGATCCTCGACTCCTCTGATCGATCCTCGACGACGGGGCCACGACCAAAGGCGACCACGTTGGGTGTTAGTCGAGACATGGAAATAAGGTCTTTGTGTCACCGTTTTGGGCCTAATAAGGCCTTGTAAGCATGTCGAGGTCAAAGCCCAAGATGTGCATGCGGTATAGCACAACCCTAGGTCGACCTCCTCACGTTCCCCTATATATGTGCGATGCCGCCCTTTGTTTAGGGGTGGGTTTTTCTTAGATTATTCGCCACTTTGCGGTTTAGCGCTTGTTCGGTTTGAGAACCCCACTTGTGAACTTCATCCATATTCGCAATATATTTGATTGCATCTCTGTGTTCTTGTGAGTTGCTTCGATTGCTGCGGAACCATAACCCTCGTGGTAAGGTCGATCGCGTGCAAGCGTGGTTGATAACGGCGATCGTGCGGGTGTAGCGAATTGCGAGGTGAAGATCTGCGGGTCGGAAGCCTCAAAGCGTCAACGTCCTTCTGACATTCAAATCGAACCTATCGGAAGATCAGACCACCGTGATTCATCAAGTGGTATCGAGCACCGGGTTGCTGTTAGGTAATCTCATTTATCCCTTTTGTTAGTTGTTTTCCATCACCTAGAGTCCGAAAATTGCCCCACAAAAGTTTTAGATCTTAGTTCTTCCATTGCCCAAACCTCTTTGTGCCTTTCGCGATTGTGATTTCAGTTTTCGCGTTGTTGAATTTGAGTCCATCGTCGGTGTCTTTGTTCTTTGGTCTAGTCGCCGTGATCTAGTTTCTAGCGTCGAGTCTTTCTTTGTTTTAGTCATCGTGTATCTCGGCTTGCCCTTGGTCGCATCCGTTGTTTTATGCGCTATAGCCGAGATCGTGTCATCACCCTCATCCGACCACGTGCTCAGTTTCGACCCCCCCCCACCAACTCGTGTTCGACCACTAGTCGGATTCGGCCACCTCCTCGGGTTCGACCACCCAGTCGGATTCGACCACCTACTCGAGTTCGACCACCTCCTCGTGTTCAACCACCCAGTCGGATTCGACCACCACCTCGTGTTCGACCACCCAGTCGGATTCGACCACCACCTCGTGTTCGACCACCTCTTCGAGTTCGACCACCTCCTTAGATCCGACCCCCTACCCATTCGACCACCTAGCCAAAGTTCAGAGAGAGAGAGAGAGAGTATCTTTTTATTACCTTTATACCCCTGCTCTCCGGAAAAAGTTTGTGACCTATATATATCCGCAGACCCAGAAGAGGGTTTTTAAGAGTTGTGAGTCAAGGTCTCGCAAAAAAAAAAAAAAAAGAGAGGAACCCTAGGTAGGGTTTGGTAGTCAAAAAAGAAGAAGAGAAAGCGAAAAAAAACGAAAAGACCACTCCCGGTTGGCTCACGACCACCCCAGTTGGTTTCGACCACCCTCGGTTGGTCCACGACCACCCACAGAGAAATCGGTTGCTTTGTGAATTTTGTTCCTTGAGCTCAGATCTACCTAATTTTCACTTGCTTGAGCTAGTTCTAGGAACAGCTTTTGGGCGACAAGCGTGACAAGTACTGTGGAATTTGATTCACTTTGCTAATCTGTTTTCATTCTTGCTATTCCTTGCTACAAAATTTTGCTGTCAGAGCTCCACATACTTAGGCCCTCGATTTGGGTCCTCGCATTCGCCATCCGCCATGTGATCGTACATCCCACCTTCTCCGATCATACCACCCGCGCAATTGGTAAGAAATTCATAAGAGCTTGGTAAGGCGGCTTGAGTGTGTGATCCCACCTTCCACCACCTAGTCGTTGATAGGGATAATATCTTTGTGTTGTCTTTTGTCTTCTACTAACCATGGCGGTGAGGAATTGGATGCGCAAGAGTGTGTTTTGAGGAAGAGCTCACGAGGGTGTTGGATGAGCACCGCCATGCTATTAATGACGACATTGATAGGAAGTTTGCGAAACAACGGCTACTGCGCAAAGAACTCAATGATAGTATCGCAATGCTCAACACACGCATTGATGGTTTGGCCAATCAACCACCGAACAATGGGCGTGTGGGTCCTCATGGTGCAGCCCATGACCATGAGTTTGACAATGAAAATGAGATGCCCAACCACGACGCCTTTGATGCACGACAACGGCACCGGTTGAACTTCAACCGTCAAGGTATGAGGGGTAATAACGCTCAGCAACATAATGCACGTGTTAATGATGATCCATATGCTAAAGTCAAGTTCACTATACCATCTTTTGTGGGTGCTTATGATCTTTGAAATGTATCTAGATTGGGAGTTGACGGTAGAGAACGAAATTTAATGCTCACTTAGTTCCTAAAGTGCATAGAGTTGACAAGCCACAAGTGAATTTAAAAACTTCGCCATCATTTGGTGGAATAGAGTATGTCTTGATGGATTAGCGCCTACTACTTGGGATGCTTTAAAGGTTGCTATGCATAATGATTTGTTCCACCTTCTTTTAAACGTGACTCCTTAAGAAATTGCAGCGCTTAAACTAAGGCAATAGATCCGTAGAAGAATATTATCGAGCTCTGATTAGTATGTTGCGTTGTAATGTTATTGAGGATGAAGAGATCTGCGATGGCACGTTTTTATGGAGGATTAACACGTGAAATTCAGGACATAGTTGATTACAAAGACTATAATAGTGTCCCTAGATTGTTTCAACTTGCATGTTTGGCAGAAAAGGAATTGCAGGGATGACAACAGAGGCCAAGGAACAATTTTGGAAGCACGTCTACACCAAGAACAACACCAGTCAAAGCAGTCCCACCTTCGGCTACAGTCTGCTGCCCCTCCTCGAGTAGGGCGCGTTCAAAGACACCTCAGACACCATCACATGCACCCGAGGTAAGCAAATCTACTAGTGTGCATGCCCGCCAAGAGTTCTTCTTCGGTTGCTTCCACGGACGTCTGTTGGGATTATTGCCACCATTGCAAGGGAATGGGCCACGTCACGAGGGATCGCCCAAGTCGTGAGCATACCTTGCCACCGCAGAGCGGAGGTTATGTAAGTGCTAGTGATATTGAGGATGAATATGTACTTGCAACTAACATTGCGGTGGAGGAGTCAAAGCAGAAAGGTGATCTTGATGATGTGGAGGAACAAGTAGGCTGCTTTGTTGACACCGGAACCATATGAGCCTTGTTGCTGTGAGTCTTTGGCGCACAAGTGGAGAGAGAAGAGCAAAATCAACGGCACAACTTGTTTCAAACCAGATTTCTCGTGAAGGAGAGAGCTGCAGAGTAATCATTGATGGGGAGCTGTAATAACCTTGCAAGTTCGAGATGGTCAAGAAGCTTGGCAGCCACACACCCACACCCACATCCCTACTACATCCAATGGTTCAATTAGTGTGGTAAGTTAAAGGTAACCCAAGTTGTGAGAGTGCAATTTTCATTTGGTAATTACAAAGATAGTACCGACTTTGGCGTAGTGCCTATGCAAGCATGCTCTTTGTTGCTCGGTAGGCCTTGGATATATGATAATGATGTTTTGCACCATGGTAGAGCTAATACCTACTCATTCTCACATAGGGGTAAGAAGATTAAGTTGTTGCCTTTGACACCAAATTTAAATTGTGAGAGATGAAGTAGGCGTGCTAAAAATGAAAGAAACACCAATGAACATGAATCTGAAAATCAGCAAGTAGCCAAACGTGTTTTCCCACCTAAAGGGAGGAAGTGACACCTAGTTCTAAGTCAGGAATAAAATTGAAGGGGTGTGTTATGCTTGCCACTAAATCTGAACTTGCTGAAATTTGTGATAATGACCGCCATGCTATGTTTTGATATGCAAAGATGCTTTATTTTCATTTGAGGATATATCTAGCTCTTTGCCTCCTGCTGTTGCTAACCTTTTGCGGAGTATGTGGATGTATTTCGGTGAGATACCCCGGGATTACCACCTATTCGAGGATAGAGCATCAAATTGATTTGATTTGGGAGCGACTTTGCCAAACCGTCTTGCATATAGGACCAATCGAGAGGAGACTAAGGAAATTCAGCGACAAGTCCAAGATCTTTTGGACCGTGGAGTACGTCTGAAAAGCCTTAGTCCTTGTCTTTGTTCTGTTCTTTTGGTTCCTAAGAAAGACGGTAGTTGGCGTATGTGTGTTGATTGTTGAGCCATTAATAATATTACCATAAGGTATCGTCATCCTATTCCTAGGCTAGGCGACATGCTTGATGAGTTGAGTGGTTCTATTATTTTCACAAAGATTGACTTGCGGAGTGGTTACCACAGTTAGAATGAAATTGGGAGATGAATGGAAGGCGCTTTTAAAACTAAGTTCGGACTATATGAGTGGTTAGTGATGCCTTTTGGTCTAACTAATGCACCTAGCACTTTTATGCGATTGATGAGCGAGGTTTCGTCCTTTCATTGGAAAATTTGTGGTGGTTTATTTTGATGATATCTTGATTTATAGCAAGTCACATGAGCTACACTTGAATCATATCGTGCTGTTTTTAATGCTTTGAGAGATGCACGTTTGTTTGGTAACCTCGAGAAGTGCACCTTTTGCACCGATCGAGTTCGCGTTTCTTAGTTATGTTGTGACACCACGAGGAATTGAGGTGGATGAGGCAAAGATTGCACCCATCCAAAGTTGGCCGACACCTACCATCTTTGTGACACAGTCGCGGAGTTTCCACGGCCTTCTTTGGATTCTACCGACGTTTAGTGCGGGATTTCAAACCTTGGCCGCACCATTGAATGAATTGACAAAGAAAGGAGTGCCTTTCAATGGGGGCTGCACAAGAGAAGGCATTCAACTTATTGAAAGAGAAGCTCACCACAAACCCTACTCCAACTCCACGATTTTGGTAAGACTTTTGAGATTGAATGTGGCGCTAGCGGGATTGGGATAGGTGGTGTATTGATTCAAGAAGGTAAGCCAGTTGCATATTTTAGTGAGAAATTAAATGGGCCTAGTCTGAATTATTCTACCTACGATAAAGAATTGTATGCTTTAGTTCGTGTGCTTCAAACTTGGCAACATTATCTATGGCCAAAAGAATTTGTTATACATTAGATCATGAATCGCTAAAACATATTAGAAGTCAAGCTAAACTGAATAAGCGACATGCTAATTGGGTAGAATTTATTGAGTCGTTTCCATATGTCATAAAGCATAAGAAAGGTAAGGACAATGTGATTGCCGATCGCTTTCTAGACGTTATACCATGTTATCTCAACTTGATCATAAGATTTTTGGTTTGGAGACCATTAAAGATTTATATGCTATTGATTTGGACTTTAAAGAAGTGCTTGAACATTGTAAAGGAGGAAAACATGGAATAAATATGTGCCGATTGATGGTTTGGTCTATCGTGCTAACAAGCTATGCGTTCGGCTAGCTCCGTTAAACTTTTGTTGTTGCAGAGGCGCATGGAGGAGGTTTGATGGCGCATTTTGGAGCAAAGAAGACTGAAGATGTGCTGGCCGCCCACTTCTTTTGGCCAAAGATGAGGCGCGATGTCGAGCGCTACGTGGCTCGCTGCACTACATGCAACAAAGCTAAGTCCCGTCTCAATCCACATGGACTTTATATGCCTCTTCCTATTCCTAGCGCCCCTTGGGAGGATATTTCTATGGATTTTGTTTTAGGGTTGCCTAGGACAAAGAGGGGGAGGGACAGTATATTTGTAGTAGTGGATCGGTTTTCTAAAATGGCCCATTTTATACCTTGTCACAAGAGCGATGATGCCACAAACATAGCTGATTTGTTTTTCAGAGAAATCATTCGCTTACATGGAGTGCCCAATACAATTGTCTCGGATCGCGATCACGAAGTTTTTGAGCCACTTTTGGAGATCACTTTGGAACAAATTGGGGACAAAGCTACTATTTTCTACTACGTGCCATCCCCAAACTGATGGACAAACAGAGGTTGTCAACCGCACGTTATCCACCATGTTGCGGGCTGTTTTAAAGAAGAATTTGAAGATGTGGGAAGAGTGTTTACCGCATATTGAGTTTGCTTACAACAGGTCGGTACACTCTACCACCAAGGTAAGTCCATTTCAGGTAGTGTATGGTTTTAACCCCCATGCTCCTATTGATTTACTACCTTTGCCTACCTTTGAAAAAATTAATTTAGATGCTAAGAAGCGTCTTGAATTTGTTCTTAAGTTGCATGAAACAACTAAAGAGAATATAGGCGATATGTGAAAAGTATAGAGTTCTTTGGAAGTAAAGGTAGAAAAGAAATAAAATTTGAACCGGTGATTTAGTTTGGGTGCATTTGAGAAAGGATAGGTTTCGAATTAAGAAAATCAAAGTTGATGCCTAGAGTGATGGACCATTTAAGATAATTGCAAAGATAAATGACAATGCATATCAATTGGAGCTACTGCAGATTTTGGGGTTAGCCCTACATTTAACATTTCAGATTTGAAGCCATCGTGGGGAAAGAAGATGACCTTGAGTCGAGGACGACTCCAATTCAAGAGGGGGAGGATGATGAGGACATCACTCGTTCGGATACACGCACTACACAACATCCTCCAGATCCGGTCGGTCCTATGACAAGAGCTCGAGCACGTCACTTAAATTATGAGGTGAGCTTGTTTCTAGGTGCTAATAATTTATCTATGCAGAATGGTATGCTACCTAATAATTGTGATCTTCTGCTACTTAGGAATAATGGGGAGGATCCAAACCAAGTTTCCCAAGGTCTACGACCAAGTGTACCCACTCTATGACCAGATCTGCGGATCTCGACCGTGTCTTAAACCCTCGACCGATCCTCGACTCCTCGATCGGTCCTCGACCGGGCCCACGACCAAATGCGACCACGTTGGGTGTTAGTCGAGACATGGAAATAAGGTCTTTGTGTCACCATTTTGGGCCTAATAAGGCCTTGTAAGCATGTCGAGGTCAAAGCCCAAGATGTGCATGCCTCTGTAGCACAACCCTAGGTCGACCTCCTCACGTTCCCCTATATATGTGCGTGCCGCCACCGTTTAGGGGTGGGTTTTTCTTAGATTATTCTCGCCACTTTGCGGTTTACGCGCTTGTTCGGTTTGAGGAACCCCACTTGTGAACTTCATCCATATTACGCAATATATTTCAGATTGCATCTCGTGTTCTTGTGAGTTGATTCGATTGCTGCGCAGAACCATAACCCTCGTGGTAAGGTCGATCGCGTGCAAGCGTGGTTGATAACGACGATCGTGCGGGTGTAGCGAATTGCGAGGTGAAGATCTGCGGGTCGGAAGCCTCAAAGCGTCAACGTCCTTACGACGAAACAAATCGAACCTATCGGAAGATCGGGCCACCGTGATTCATCACCACCTCTCTTTATCTGGATCTAAGGGTCCAGACCTCCCTTACGGTTCGGACCTCCCTCCTTGTCTAGACCACCCTTCGGGTTGATCTCCCCTTGGGACGCGTCCACCCCCGAGGTGTTCTAGCTCGGGTTTGTGTTTCAAATGTTCTTGATTTCGAATTCTGATTTCAGGTTGAATTCCCCCTTCATTTGGACCTCCTTGTGTCCATCTGAACCTCCTTTGAACTTCCCTCGTGTCCGCTTGGCTTCTGCTCCTCCGCGTCTCTTTCTCTCTGTTGCTCCTCTCCTTTTGCTTCCATCTTGACCGTTGAGACCTCCCCCGTGTTGGTCTTGACCGTCGAGATCTTCCTTTGCTTCCATCTTGACCGTTGAGACCTCCCCCATGTTGGTCTTGACCGTTGAGATCTCCTTTGACTCCATCTTGACCGTTGAGACCTCCCCCGTGTTGGTCTTGACCGTCGAGATCTTCCTTTGCTTCCATATTGACCGTTGAGACCTCCCCCGTGTTGGTCTTGACCATCGAGATCTTCCTTTGCTTCCATCTTGACCGTTGAGACCTCCCCCGTGTTGGTCTTGACCATCGAGATCTTCCTTTGCTTCCATCTTGACCGTTGAGACCTCCCCCGTGTTGGTCTTGACAGTCGAGATCTCCTTTGACTCCATATTGACCGTTAAGACCTTCCCCGTGTTGGTCTTGACCTTCGAGATCTTCCTTTACTTCCATCTTGACCGTTGAGACCTCTCCCGTGTTGGTCTTAACTGTCGAGATCTTCCTTTGCTTTCATCTTGACCGTTGAGACCTCCCCCGTGTTGGTCTTGACCGTCGAGATCTCCTTTGACTCCATCTTGACCGTTGAGACCTCCCCCGTGTTGGTCTTGACCGTCGAGATCTTCCTTTGCTTCCATCTTGACCGTTGAGACCTCCCCTGTGTTGGTTTTGACTCTCGAGATCTCTTTTGGCTCTATCTTGACCGTTGAGACCTCCTCTGTGTTGGTCTTGACCGTTGAGACCTCCCCCGTGTTGGTCTTGACCGTCGAGATCTTCCTTTACTTCCATCTTGACCGTTGAGACCTCCCTCGTGTTGGTCTTGACCGTCGAGATCTTCCTTTGCTTCCATCTCGGCCGTCAAGACCACCCTCGGGTTCATCTTGGCCGTCAAGATTTCCTTTAACTCGTCTGAACTGTCAAGACCTCCTTTGATTCATCTCGACCGTTAAAACCTTCTTTGATCTCATCTTAGCCGTTGAGACCTCCCCTTGTTAGATCTTGACCGTCGAGACCTCCCCTTGAGTTCTCCTTGCCCCTAGGACCTCCTTGTCCTTTAGACATCCTCGTTCCTTGGTCTTTTTGTGAAGACCACCTCTTGATCTTTTTGCAAAGACCACCCTCGTGGTCTTTTTACAAAGATCGCCTTGTGGTCATGACCTCCTCGTTGACCACGACCTCCTCTATTGGTCTTTTGCAAAGACCTCCTTTGTCAGTCTTTTTGCAAAGACCACCTTTGTGGGGATGACCCCCCCTCTCAGGACCTCCTGGTCTTTTGCAAAGACCACCTTTGCGGTCACGACCTCCCCTGGGTCACGACCGCTTCCCCAGTGGGACCACCTTCTCAGGTCCTCTACTCCTTTCCTTCTTACTCTCGTTGTGTCTCAGTACCACGAGTCTGTGCGCATTTAATGCCGAGTCTGCGCGCATTAAATGCTACTGCAGCACATTAAATACTGTCTTTTCCATTGTACCCTTTTTGCCTCTGTTGTCGCCTCCTTTACCTGCTCCCATCTTTTCCTTCACTTACTTTTGGACACGCGTGTGCCTTGAAACTCTCAGAAGCTCTAGCTACATAAGCTTGAGCAGCCTTTCATCTTTACCTTTTTCCTCATTTCCAGTTCTCTTGCTCTTCCGACCAGCTCTTGGACCTCCTCCCAAGCTGTTGGTTCTTCTCGAGCAGCCCCTTGGACCTTCTCCAAACCGTTGAAGCTTATCTGTTGGTTTTATTTTGGTGTTTCATAGGAGTTCATTTGGATCTTACTTGAGTTTTATTTGAGTTGCTCTGTTTTCTCCCATGTAGACTGTGAAGGCACCGAAGAGCCCGAGTTCTTTGAGGAAGAAGAAAACACTCCAGCCTTTGAACAAGGCAAGTTACACCCTTGATCATGTTGCACCCATTATTTCAAATTATCTATGTTCTGTTTCAAGTATTACTGCATGCTTATTTCAATTCAAGTACTTCAATCCCTGTTTTAACTTTGTAGTTACTCCTGATTCCGTTGTACAACCAATCTTGATTATTGAATTGATCACCCCCTTGTCACCGTAGTAAAAGCTAGTTGGTACATTAGTATGAACTAGCATGTATTGCAAAATTTGATGCTTAGTCATGCTTAGACTAAAATCTTGGTTTGGGAGTTTTACTGCCAAATGACCAATGTTGTCTAAAAGGTTTTAATCCATGACATTGGATTATCATGGTAATTTGCAAAGGTTTTTGAAAAGCAAAGAAAAAGGAAAACTGGTTTGGACTTGGGTGAATTGGTTGTTCGGTTGGGTGCATGTTTATGCACGGGATTGTTCCATTTTTATGGACGAGGCCCAGGGTTCAGTGGAAGCCGCCCAAGTCAGTTAAGGACCGGTCTTCAAGTGTATTTTGTCATGCCTCACTGTGCAACCACATGTCCTGAATGGGCAGGACCTGGCTAATTAATTTGCAAAGTTCCATCGCGGTTGATCCTACTGATGCAGTGGGTTGTCTTGGAGAACTTGTCGTTTTATGACTTATGTTAGTCCCGCCTGGCTCAAGAGGGGGCCTTGATCTCTGCGGGTTTCTATCTGTAGGGTGGGCGAAACCTTAGCAGGGATGGACTACGGTGGAATGATGCATTGTAAAGGCCTTGGCTCTAGACCACTTACCTTCGGCAGTGAGTGGTGGTATCGACGGATGCTAAGCAAACTAGAGAAATCATATCATGTGGGTAAAGCTGTTCACCTCTGCAGAGCGTAAAACTATTCGAATAGCCATGTCCGTGGTCAAGGACATACTGGCAAAGCTGCTCTAAGTAAGATGTTGGTTTTGGTTTTTAAATGGCTTTGTTAAACTAGTTTTGGATCTCTATCCAAATGGGTTTTTAGGGCAGGGAGCCTTGTGATAGGAGGGTATCCTTCACAACTTGATGATGAATGTTATCCAACTATAAAATTGTTTTAGAAAAATGAATTTTAGATATTGTATATCTGCTTTGGAACTTATTACCTGTAATTGAAAATAAACTTGGCTTTATGCAAAGACAACCTTATAAGCCTTCCTTTAAGATATCCATGTATGAATATCATTCTGTTATTTGACGAGTGTAACTTGCGAGCACGGTTGTTGTGCTCATTCTTGCTTGATTTGATAATTGAGCAGGAGAGGACTTCTTTGATGAAGATGAGGACCAGATCAACTAGGCAACACCCTCCAGCCGTTTGCCTGTGGTGAAACGGGTGGACTTGTTCTTTTGCTTCCGTTGTGTATTTTGATCTCGTCGGCCTGTAAGCCGAACCTTGTAATAAACCCTTTTGTTGTAAATAAAGTTTGCATTGATAAATGTACCACTATTGTTTGCTGTGTGAACTAGCCGTTGATCCTTGGGACTAGTTCGAAACACAGAGGACTTGGGGCTTTTCCAAGTCTCACGTCCTCCTTGGGTTTGGTCTCCCGACCACCCTCGAGTTGGGTCTTGGCTCTTTGGGACATCCCGGGTCCTAAGACCTCCTCGGGTCCCTTCTCCGGACCTCCGGATGGTCCTGCTGGACCTTCTGAGTGGTCCTAGAGAACTGTCCGAGAGATCCTGTGGGACCTCTTGGGAGGTCCTGGTGGACTTCCCGAGTGGTCTCAGCGGATCTCTCGGGTGACCCCAGGTCGGGTCGCTACAAAAATCTGGGAAGATCATAAGCACGGAGTACCTGTCATGGGCACCTCAGTTATGGAAGTCTTGAATATTGGTTAAAATAGGTTCGACAAAAAGATACAATAGAGACAATCCTGAAAGCAATCAGCTAAATTTAACTGCTTTCTATTGATGGCCATCTGGACATCTAAGTTCAAATCTACCAGCACAATTCTTCTTTCTAAAAAAACGCAATGCAATACCTGCGAAGATAAACATGACTCAATAACGAATCAATGATGAATAGGAAAAATTAGAACTTGCAGATACCTCACTGGAAGCACATGAGACCTTTTGTAATTGGCAGGAGCAGTCGAGCAACATCCTCATGGGCCAGCGGAGGCAAGTTAATTTCTACTCCATGCAGCTGTCATTTCCATGTAACTCAGAATTACAAAATATTAAAGAAGCTCAAATCCTTTAGCTATCATTTCCATGTAAATTAGAATTTAAAAATATTAAATTAATTTAAATCCTTTGGAATCATTTGATCTAAGCATGACTGAAAGTAATAGATCCTCCAAGGGAAAAGGCCAAATAACAATAGAATTTTGTAAAAGAAATGCATTGGCATTTGGAATGGGTGGAACAAAGAGTCCCATGTGCGGATAACTGTCAATGAGTAACACATGGACAAAAAAACTTGCCAATCGGCTGGAAAGCACGGCAGCAAAATCTAATATAGCTATTGTTGCATACAGTAAAAGCAAATACCTGTATTAGCAAATCTGCAAACTGAAAAGCAAAAGGGCAGATAAGATGCTCTTACTGAAACACGATGGTGTCATAGACAATTGAGGAGCACGTGTGATATGCATCCATATATCAAAGTAGAAGTATATGAACACCTTATAATCTTGTTTCTAAGAAATATCTAGTACAATTGTTACTAATAGATGTAATGGCATGTATATAGAGCAGGAAGTATACAGGCAGATGTATGACGTTAATTAAGGCATCACCTAAAACCGAATAGCATGAGAGGTATGTACCAAGCCATTATTAATACATGCTGAAGTGAGGCAACAAAGGATTTAATGGTTATAATCTTGTGCAAATAAGAACTCCATTGTAAATACGAAGGACAATAAAACAAAAGAATCCCATTCACCTTGTGAAGCCCTGATGTGAACTGAAATATAGAATCTGCACTGAAACACAATGATGCCATAGACAATTGAGGTGTATGTCGGATATGTATCCATATATCAAAGTAGAAGTATCTGAGCACCTTTTAATCTCACTTTATCTGCAATGTTTTCTTTGTAAAGACTAAAGTTTATAGGCAGGCGTACAACGTGAATTAAGGCAGCATCTTAAATTGAATAGCACACAAAGTATGTACCAAAGTATTATTACCACACACTGAAGTGAGGCACCAAAGGATGTAGTGGTTAATCTTTTGCAAATAGCAACCCATTGTAAGTCTGAAGGACAACAAAACAAAAGTATCCCAGTCACCTTGTCAAGGGCTAATGTGAATTGAAATCTAGGATCTGCAATAAACCGAGGCAAAAGTTAGACATTAAAGCTATGTAAGCCACCTAGATAATGTTGTAGATCGTAAACACTGGCAATTATGCGATGCAACTCGAGTAATCAAAGCAATATCTTAGAAGTTAGCACCTATCTGTGCCCCAAACCTTATATCTCTAAAGGCACTAAACAACAGTGAGAAAAAACAAAAACTCACTAATACAGAGGCTAGCCGTGCATCCTGTTATCAGTTCTAGGGGATCTTTTTCTTATCTGTTGTCTTCTCACCTACGAATGCACAGAACAAATAAATATGGAGAGAACAAAGCCGACAAACTGGAACGAAGCATAGCAGTAACATGAGTAAAACTGTGTACTGCGGGGGATATTTTTCTTATCCTCTATCTTCTCACCTACGAATGCACAGAATAAATAAATATGGACAGAACAAAGCCGGCAAACTGGAACGAAACATAGCAATAACATGAGTAGAACCGTGTATTGCAGTTGTTTTCCATGGCAGAGGAGGTCGAAATGAAACCACGTAGCAATACCATTGGTTAATTTTAGTTGCGATAACGTCCCTGACGGTTGGTGTTGCCTGAGAAGAAACACCGGTGCGACCAGGTTTGGCATTCACGGGCAGAAGACTAGACGAAAAAGGCGTGGCTGCGAGAGGAGGGGAAGGAGGGACCAGAGGCGAGGAGAGCAGCCCGTAAGGGAGCATGCGTAGCGGCGGCAGCGATGGCTGTTGAGGCGGCAACGATGTTGCCTATGCGAAGGCGCGCGAGAGGGAGAACGGGATCGGTACATGGAGCGGCTGCGGTGGCGACCTGAGTAGGAGCAGCTGCGGCGGCGCCAAGGAGAATGAAAGTAGGAGCCATAGGGAGGGTGAGAGGAGGAGAGCAGAGGGCGAGGGCGACCCGAAGCCATGCGAGAAGAGGGGCCAACAGTGGGAGAAGGGGAAAGAAGACCTAAGGGAGAGAGAGGAAGAAAGCGGGATAGGACCGAGCCGGTGCCGAAGCTTCCCAAGGGAGGAGGGGACTTCACGAGCACCGGGGAGGAGCGGAGAGAGGCCGACGATGGGAGAAGGGGAAGGAAGACCGAAGGGAGAGGGAGGAAGAAAGCGAGATAGGACCGAACCAAGGCCTGCGCTTCCAACGGGAGGAAGGGGGGCCTTGCGACTACAATGGGAAGAGCTGCGGCGACGAGGACGAAGGGGAAGGGAGGGGAAAGGACAGGAGGAGTCGAGAAGGCTGGATAGGCTTCCTAGGTGAATGCAGCGACTAAGCTTCAGGGCAGCTACCAAAGTGCAGCCATTAAATGCGCGAAGACGCACGCGACAGGCGTCGCTGGCTTTCTCAGCAGGAGCCACGCGGCTGTGAAAACGGCACGGGGGCGAAGCAAAGAGAGACGACATAG
Source organism: Phyllostachys edulis (assembly GCA_036346405.1). Taxonomy (NCBI): domain Eukaryota; kingdom Viridiplantae; phylum Streptophyta; class Magnoliopsida; order Poales; family Poaceae; genus Phyllostachys; species Phyllostachys edulis. The sequence continues at coordinate 29,980,996 of CM070551.1, forward strand.
ACATCGCACACACAATGGTAGGTAGGCCCGCGACGAACGAGAATGCAAGGATTCTCTCGCGTATAGATCAAACTAGGTGGGCAGGCGCGCGATGCTGCACCCGTGTGATAGATATAGTTTTTCTTCGACTATGCATATCTATACTGATGTGTATGCTTATAACATCAGAGGTAAAGCATAGTACTGGCATATACAGGGAATAGAACAATAATTTGTCTAATCCAACAAACCGCAAAAAAATAATTGACTACCCACATGCAACAGACTCTAATATTTGTCTAGCAAACTCCCGAACAAGGTCGATTGGAAAGGGACGGTAGATGTTCTTTCGGAGAAAGTCATGTAATCTTGGTCCAAGCTTTTCAAACACCTGAAAAGGAAAACAATTCAAGATTATATTCTGACCGTAAAAAAAGGACAACCTTCTTTATACATACGTACTTACTATACATATATGATTATGATAGTAAAACCAATTCCGTATTTGCACACAACTGCAGGCATAGAACCATGCATGCAAATCCATCAACTCAAAAAGAATCAAGAAGTGAAACGAGGAGGGTGGATTACTTATCAGCTTCCTGTAAAATCATGATTCCCAAGTCTCTGAGGCACATATATTCCAATCATAGCAGCCTGTCGCTATTTCTAAACGGAACGAACAATCTTGATAGGCACTGTTTCTTGGTTTTCAAGGTCCCAGCATTCCAACACTTGCCCAAACATCCCTGCAACACAAATAGAAATGGCAGGTATTGGATTATGTGTAATTGTGTAAATAATGGCTCAACTTAAAGGCGTGAGAGACCATGTCTCTATATGCTGTATTTATTGTAAAACTAAGCATCCCAAACAAATACAAGAGAACAAAACAAACTATTGTAGATTAAGAGAAGCACACCAACCTTCACCCATCTTGCTAAGCATCCTATCTGCATAAACCATAAAGGCAAACAGTGCCAGGGATTAAAATTATCTCAAGCTGTCCGCTGAGAAGGGATTAAAACAAAACAAAAAAGTAAAGCTGCTGAGAAGGGATTGAAACAGAACCAAAAAAAGAGTAAAGATGGAAGGCATGCGGGTCTTGAGTGGTTGACAACGCAATAATCAACAAGCATCTAAAGACATGACCATGACATATGGGAAGACTTGTTTGGAGCCAAGAACATAGACTTACAGAAGCATTTTGCCATGGTTTAATTGAATGCAATTAATGAATGATTAATAGATGAATTGCGAAACAATTATGCAAAGGCAGAATAACAAAGATGAAAGTCCTGTGTCCAATATTCCAACATTCAGTACTACATAAGCTTCTACCATCACCTAAAGAAGCTAAAGGAATGGAAAAAAATGTATACAAAACAAGTAACCCAGTATCTAGTACAGTTGTTACTAATAGATGTAATGATATCTTTATAGAGCAGGAAGTATATAGGCAGACGTATGACGTTAATTAAGGCATCACTTAAAACTGAATAGCATGAGAGGTATGTACCAAGCCATTATTAATACATGCTGAAGTGAGGCAACGAAGGATTTAATGGTTAACCTTGTGCAAACAAGAACTCCATTGTAAATCTGAAGGACAATAAAACAAGTATCACATTCACCTTGTGAAGGCTTGATGCGAATTGAAATATAGGATCTGTACTGAAACACGATGGTGTCATAGACAATTGAGGTATATGATGGATATGTATCCATATATCAAAGTAGAAGTATCTGAGCATATCTGAGCACCTTTTAATCTCACTTTATAGAAATAGCTAGTACTGGTGGTACTAATAGCTGCAATGTTTTCTTTGTAAAGACTAATGTTTACAGGCAGGCATACAGTGTGAAATAAGGCAACATCTTAAATTGAATAGCATGAGAAGTATGTACCAAAGTATTATTACCACATGCTGAAGTGAGGCACCAAAAGATGTATTGGTGAATCTTTTGCAAATACCAACCCATTGTAAGTCTGAATGACAAAAAAACAAAAGTATCCTAATCACCTTGTCAAGGGCTGATGTGAATTGGAATCTAGGATCTGCAATAAACTGAAGCAAAAGTTAGACAATAAAGCTATGTAAGCCACCTAGACAATTATGTAGATCGTAAACACTAGCAATTTTGCGATGCAACTCGAGTAATCAAGGCAATATCTTAGCTGGCAAACTGGAACAAAACATAGCAGTAACATGAGTAGAACCTTGTACTGCAGTCGCTTTCCATGGTAGAGGAGGTCAAAATGAAACCTCGCAGCAGTACTATTGGCTAATTTTAGGCGTGTGGCGTCCACAGTTGTTGGTGTTGCACGAGAAGAAATCTTGCCAAGGCACTGGTCAGCATTCACAGTGTAAGAATAGACGGAAGTGGCGTGGCTGCGAGAGGAGGGGAAGGAGGGACCAGGGGCGAGGGGAGCAGCCCGTGAGGGAGCGTGCATAGTGGCGGTGACGGCGGCTGTTGAGGCGGCGACGATGTTGCCTAGACGAAGGCGGACAAGAGAGAGAACAGGATCGGTACATGGAGCGGCTGCGATGGCGACCTGAGTAGGAGCGGCTGCGGTGGCGCCTAGGCGAAAGAAAGCGGGAGCCATAGGGAGGGTGAGAGGAGGAGAGTGGAGGGCGAGAGCGAGGGCGACCCGAAGCCATGCGAGAAGAGGGGCCGACGACGGGAGAAGGGGAAAGAAGACCAAAGGGAGAGGGAGGAAGAAAGTGGGATAGGACCGACCCGGGGCCTGAGCTTCCCAGGGGATGAGGGGGCTTCACGGGCGCCGGGGAGGAGCAGAGAGAGGCCGACAGTGGGAGAAGGGGAAGGAAGACCAGAGGGAGAGGGAGGAAGAAAGCGGGATAGGACCGAACCGGGTCGGCGCTTCAAGGGAGGAAGGGGCCTCATGGTAGGGAGGAGCGGCTGCTGTACTGGGAAGAGCAAATGCATGACAGGACAGAGGGAAGGAGGGAAAGGACAGGAGGAGTCGAGAAGGCTGGATAGGCATCCTAGGCGAACGCAGCAACCAAGCTTTATGGCAGCTACCAACAGCGTAGCCATTAAATGCGCGAAGACACACGCGATAGGCATCGCTGGCTCTCTCAGCAGGAGCCACGCGGCTGTGAGAACGGCACGGTGGCGAAGCAAAGCGAGACGATATAGACATCGCATACACAATGGCAGACGGGCCCGTGATGAAGGAGAACATAAGGATTCTCTCACGTATAGATCAAAAGGAGATTAATACTGGTGAGTATTTCCCAATACTTTAAGAAAACCAAAATATACACATGGCTGTAAGTCGCTTGGCGTTTATGCACGGTGCATTTCACATCGACACGCTCTCGCTGTCGCGCGTCGATATCGCCCAGAGCATGATTTTCCCTTGGTGACGGTCGCCTGGGCTTCGCACTCGGTTGTCTGGTTGGGTACTCGGTAGGGTTGGCTGACCGCAAAAGCTAGAACGCACAGGTCTCCCATCGCGTCAGGGGGCCAACGAGATGCTCGCGCGTGTCGGACAAAACAGCTTGATTCTGCCGGGACACGCGTAGATCCTCCTCGCGTCCGCGCGCCGGCTTAGTTCCAGAAGGCTGGGGTTTGGAGTGGATAACAGCTGGCTCGGCTCGATTCAGCTTGATAAAGCTCGTTAAAAAAAACGAGCTCAGTTTGGCTCGGCTCGTTAAGATAACGAGCAAAAATCAAGGCTCAGCTCGGTTCGTTAAAAAACTCGAACTCGGCTTGTTAAGTTCGTTAGGCTCGTTATCAATAAACATAGTGAAAAGGTTAAAATGTAAAGAACAATTCAGCCATTGACCACTCAATAACCCAAACATACGCATACTGATGCCTTATTCAACCAAACACATGCATGGCAATTATGAAGAAAATAGTAACATAAGCAGCAAGTGTTATTTCAACTAAACACAACAAAAAAATTGATTCTAGATGGCAGTGGCAGGAACATCCATGCAGTCCAATAGTCCATATCACAAATCATTCATGCAGATCACAAGTTCACAAATCACAATCATCAATAAGTTCACAATCACAATTCACAAATAAACATTTATAGCATTGCAGATCCATGCAGATGCAGACTCCGGATCAATAAACATCCATATCAAGCAATAAACAAGCATGCAGATCCATGAACATAAAACATCCATGCAAAGCATTCCAGATCCAGATGACCTAATCCATCAACCATGTTGGGCAGCAACAAGCTAGATGAGCATCGATGCAACTCTGGATTCCGGAAAAGATTTTGCACTCCACATGTATGGCACTTGTTCTGTTGTATGTTGGAGAGTAATGACAGATAAAGAACTAATGAAGACAAACTAGTGGTAATAATCTGCTGAATGTAAATGATACTATCTTTAATTAGTAATATTTTCTTGTGATAGCACGTCAGCGGTAATAATTTGCCCTCTTTTCTTTTTGCCTTTTTGTGTCCTTGTGGTAATCCCTACAAAAGAATAATAAATCAAGAAATCACAAGTTTTTTTTCCCAATATGTTATCTGCAAGAGTGTCAGCTGCAGTTAAAGGTTCATAAGTGATACATAGTTGATTCAGAACATAGTGGCTTTATATTGGTTTTGGTTGTTCCTCTATGGAGGCATCAGACATATAATTCTTGCATTGCATGCAGTCCAGAACTCCAGATGCATGCAGTCCACTCTAGATCAATAAACATGCATGCAAAGCAATAAACATCCATGCAGTCTATCCAGATAATTAAATATTACTACACTCGGAATCCTGCACAACACAGATACAGAATATGACATATCTATAACATGATATTTCCTTATGTGCACTATAGCTTATCTTATAGATTCATACTGTGTCCATTGATGCTAATATTTCTATAACATGACATTTCAAGGACTTAATAACCACCAGATGGACCAAACCATGCATGCAAAATGCTACTCAACATTTCATTCAAATGATAAGACTAACACTAATCCTTGAGATCATTCTTCATAACAGAAAGACAGCCACTAATAGAGGATTACATGCAAAGTTGTCATTCATTCTTTAAACCACTAACAGAGGATTCAGCCACTAACAGAGGATTACATTCAACATTTCATTCAATTGATAATCCAGATAAGAGATCAATCCAGATCAGAGTGGACATTTCATGACACTCACCGAGGGGACATCCATAGTAGGGGTCGGTCTTGGACCTCTTGGTTGGCGGTATGAAGCGGGCCGCCATTGATGATCTGAGGTGAAATGGAGTCAGAGGCGGACGACTTCCTCCCTCTGCGGTTCTTGGACTCCAGGCTTGGTTGTTGATCCATCGTTGGCCGCTAGGGGTACTTGGGAGCGAGGCGGGACCGGAGCGAGGGCTACTCTGCCGGGTGGCAAAGACAATGGGCGGAGCCAAGAGGCGGCGGAAGAGGGAGGCCGGGATCGAAGAAGGAGGCGGCGGAAGAGGGAGGCCGGGACCGGAGAAGGAGGCGGCGGAAGAGGGAGGCCGGGACCGGAGAAGGAGGAGGCGACCGCCGGGACCGGAGGAGGTGGCAGCGGAAGAGGGAGGCCGGGACTGGAGGAGGAGGCGGCGATGGAAGAGGGAGGCCGGCCCGGGACCGGAGAAGGAGCCAAGGAGGCAGCGGCGGAAGAGGGAGACCGGGACCGAAGGAGGAGGCGGTGACAGAAGAGGGACTAAGGGAGGATGGGACCGGAGCAGGGCTAGGAGCCAGCGGGGGCGGGCGGCCGCCGACCGGCCATGTGGCGGCCTCGTCGTGGGGTAGTGGGGTGCGGTCGGGACGGGGACGGGGTGAATCAATCAGGGAGCACAAGGAAGGAACTGAAGGGAGTAGGGACCTTAGGGTTAGGGTTGGCGCTTGGGATAATAGAAATCATCATGTGTTGATGATATTCACGACAAGATCCCGAAGTGAAGAAGGTCTTCATATGTTGATCATTATCAAGCCAAGGTTCAAGAAAAGGATGCATCATGTGTTGATGCATATCAAGATCTTGAAGAAAATGAAATCATCATGTGTTGATGATGTTCAAGAAGAGGAGATGATCATCAAGTCAAGAGAAGATCCAACATGTGTTGATGGAAGACATGTGAAGAGTGCATCACGGGTTGATGCATATTCAAGTCAAGAACTTGAAGTGAATGAAATCATCGTGTGTTGATGATATTCAAGTCAAGAGCTTGGAGTAGAGGATGCATCATGTGTTGATGCACATCAAGATCCCAAAGAAATGATGATAATGAGTTGATCATCAAATCAAGAATAGATCCATCATTTATTGATGGAGGTCAAGTAAAGGATGCATCATGTGTTGATGCATATCAAGACAATGACCCGGACTTGAAGTAAAGATGTGTGTCATCAAGCTTCAAGAGGATGCCCAAGGCAAAGGTATGACTAGCTAGGGCTAAGGATGTGTTCCTAGTCTTTTACCGGTTTTGGTGTTTGGTTGGAAACTGGATTGCTAGTATAGGTTTTCGTACTATTAAGAGGGGTCTTGACTAGTAGCTTGAGTGTGTCATGTGTTGATAGCTCGTCTTGCTTGCTCTAGCTCTCGTTTGCTTGTTGCTAATATTTGCGAATGTGTTTTGCAAATGTTCGCGGCTCATCCTTGTAGCATGTGACTTTAGTGTACAAATGTGTTTTGCAAATGGTTTAAGTCCATGTACCATATTTCTTGTGATGTTGATTCTAAAAGTCAGCAAATGTGTTTTGCAATTTGTTGATAATCTTGCCTTTAACCTTTGTTTGCATTTGTTTTTGCTTTTGGAAATCTGTTTTGAAAATCGGTATGACCGCAAGTATTGAGCGGTATTACCTTAGGTCGATAATACCGAAGTTTACATGGCAGTATGAGTTTTCCAGAAAGGAATTTTTTGGAGCTTTACTTGAAATCTTGAAAACGGTATGACCGCAAGTGGGAAGCGGTACTACCGCAGGTCGGGTGGCCGATTGGACAGTCCGATCGTGCGGTCCGAACGTGTGGTCCGAACATTCAAGCTAATCTGGTCGGACCATGTGGATGGTCCAAACATTTTAAGTGTTTTTTATTCTCTTTGAAAATCTGAACGACCGCATTTGAACTGTGGTACTATCGCAAGTCGGTAGTATCGATATCTATATGGCGGTACGTAAATAACAGAGAGCGTGTTTTTTTGGGAGTTTTGATCTCCCTTGCAAATCGGTATGACCGCATGTTTTGAGTGGTGCTACCGCAGTACGGTAGTACTGATATTTTAATGGCAGTATATTATTTCCAGAGAAGATGTTTTTCTATGTTTCTTGAACCTCTGGAAATCGGTAGTACCGTATCTGAGAAACAGTACTACCGGAGAGTGGTATTATCGAATTATAGTTGGCGGTAATACCACAACTTTTTTGTGTAACAGCTAGTTCAGAGCATTAAATGCGACTGTTCCGACCGTTATTCCTAAAATCGGTAATACCGGGTTTGAATGGCGGTATTACCACAAATCTTGATTTTTTTTCAGGAAGATGGTTCCAACGGCTAGTTTTTCTTGTGTGGGTATAAATACCCCTTGTGGCCGGTTGGAGATAATGTTGCTGTTGTTGCTAAGGTTGCTTGTGTCATATTCATTTCTCTTGAGCAAAGAGTAAGCCCTCTCCTCTCTTATGTGCATTTGTTACACTTAGTGAGCTTAGAGAGAAAACCCTAAGTGCATGTGTTGCATTACGTACTGGATTGTGTATCTATTGAGTTTAGACACTTGATTCGTTCAAGTGAGCGTCTCCAACTTGTTACTCTTGGCGTTTGTCGACACCTAGACAGCTTGGAGGAGTTGCGTTAGTGATATTCTCAAAGAAGGTTGTGAGAAGGCCCGAGCGGTTATGAGTGGTTTGGTGCTCGCCATCTTTGGAGTGAAGGAAGAGCAACCCCAAGTGAATCGAGGTGTTGGTTCAAAGTGTTGAGCTGGTCCAAGTGGTTGGACTTACCTCAGAGGTGTCTGGTTCAATTCGTGGAACCGGTCCAATTAGTTTGGACTTACCTCAACATGGATTAGGAAAGACCGGCAAGTCTCCGAACACTACGGTAAAACATCATTGTGTATTTGTGATTTGTTCTGTTGTGTTTTTACTTTGTGCAATTTACATTCCTTGTATTAAATTGTTTATATATGTTTGTATGATTACTAATTATCAATAGTCTTTGATTTTTGGTGCACTTAGTCGAAACTAGTTGATTTAGGTTTTAATTAGGCAAAACCGAATTGATTTACTATTCCGCATAAAGCTCAGTTTTAGCCAAAAGTTTTAATACCGCCTATTCACCCCCCCTCTAGTCGGCCTCCTTGATCTTACAACTGAGAGCGGGGAAATTTGATTTATGATGCTAGGACCAACAAAAAGGTTAAGCATTACAAATTAAATCTCCCAGCGGCTCTCACAATATCTATGATCAGTCCATGACTTCCCTGCTTATGGTATGTTCGCTGGGTGGAGAACCCATGGTTTGTTAGCATGTCCAGAATGCTTGAGTGAATTGAAAGCATTTCAACTCCATAATGGGCGTAAGGCTTGCTGGTTTGATTGTTATAGACGCTTTCTACCCAGAGACCATGAATTTAGATCCCAAGCTAATTCATTTCGATAGAATACAACGGTACATGAGGAGCCACGAAGGCATTTAATGGGAGAGGAAGTCTGGGCTCAAATGTTCTGGCCCGATGGATGTATCCATATGAGAGGTAAGATGCCTCGATATGATGATGCTGCCTCTACATTTGAGATTAGCTGTAACCTTGATATATTTCAATGCTCTCACCGATGCATGAGCACTCGAAGTTGTCGTGATCTTACAAGAGAAGAGTACAAGTTTGCTTTCTTGTACATATTAATGAACATACCGAAGATGTATGACTTCTTCAAGTATGTGTTGTATTTAGATAAACTAAGTTATGTTAATGGATATCATATTGGAATAATTCTAATTAAATCTATCCTTGTAGAAAATTTGATCAAGAGCAGTGGAAAAGTTGAATTGTACCAACAGAAAAACAACTCCGTGACTTAAGATTAAATGGTTGGAAATCAGGTCGTGCACTGAGAAACAGTCCTAATTTTTTGACTGGTTTAAAACTAAAGTAAGGTTTTTGAACACTTCTCCGTACGTATTTGGTTAAGTCAAAACTCACCTAAAACTGACATAATTAACTATATTTTGTAGTACATGAAGTCATCCAACATTCACAACGCCTTACGTCAGATGTCTTATGGTTTTCCCAAAAGAGTTAGCACTTATGGATGCTACGATGTAAATGGTTATAGATTTCATTCAAAGAAGTATGAGAGGGCGAAACCAGGATTAACAACAATCAATAGTGGTGTTTGTGTCTCTTTTTTTGATGAAAACAACAACCTTCTCGAGTATTATGGTGTAATTCAAGACATCATCAAAATAACTTGGGAAGGCAGCATGAAACTTGAGCTACTTTCATTTGATTACTGCTGGTTTGATCCAACACCGGTTGGAGTTAGGCGAACAGAAAATTTGGGTTTGGTAGAGATCAATCACACATCTAGACTATCAAATTTTGATCCATTTGTCTTAGCAAGTCAAGTGAGTCAAGTATATTATCTATCCTACGCGTGTAAGACCAAGATAGATTTATTGGATAGGTGGGTTGCATATCATGTTGCACCACATGGATATGTTATTCCTGGTGGTAGCAACGATGATTCCAACATTCATAATGGACCAACACAGGACATGTCACTCTGCCAAGAGGATGGATTGGAAGGCACATTTGTCATCGAGCTAGGCATTGATATAGAAAGTACAACTTCAATGATCTCAGATGAGATTACCGATCCAATGGATTTGCAATTTCTTAAGAAGCATACTGATCCTGATCAAGTAGATGAACAAGTCTGTGATGACGAGGATGAAGTAGAAGAAGAAGACGACCTTGAACCCTCATCTTATGATCCAAATGATTTATGACCTCGTGCTAATGAAAATTAAGTGTTTGTTGCAATATTTTGTGTAACTTTGTGCTTGGCAATAGGCTGTATGGTGTTGTAATCTGCTACTTTATATTCAAATTTAATGTTATGTTGTCCTGTAATCTTATGACTCATTTTATGTCGTGCTCACTTTATTTTGTTGAAAATTGCAACCACTATCTCATACATGCTAATGACATATTTGATTTGACATATACAGGAGATGACTAGACTTTGTCACAACCGTAGAAGCCGTACCTCCCAAAGTAGATCTGTTTCTACACACGCGAATGAGGATAGCTCCCAAAGGTCCAATGGTGATGGCAGATACTCTAGTAACTGTGCATATGGCAATCTCAGTGAAGAGGGAGGACAAAAAGGGCCCAAACCAAGTTACGAATGCCTCCCCGTGGTAGGAAGGTTCCCATTGAACCTAAGGGTCATGAGTGAGTATATGCTTATTGTTGCAAACTTTTTAAACTCTATCCTATATTTTTTTAGAGCAGATCTTGAGAGTGTTTTAATATTGTTTCATGTTGGGATTAGCACTTGAATAAACTTCTATTGGTTATGTATAAGCTGCATATATTTCATGTTGTTCATTTCCTGCTTGATATACTTCTGAGCATTAAAAAGTCTCATGTTGAAATTTCGGGCTACTTCATCTAAAATTGCAAAATAACATGAATGTTTACATGCTGCAAACTTTTTGTCAAATGATATGTGCTGCTTCATATGAATTTGCAAAGTAACTCCAGCATTCATTCCTGTTATTTTGATCTGTGATGTCCCCTTCTTTCAGTACTTCTGATCTGCACATATTACGCATGTGTAGCAATTTCTGATGCATGTTCCCTTCTTTCAGTACATATGATCTGTGTTGTCCTTTGATATGAATTACCCATTCCCTCTTGTATAAATAATCAACTATCTATCCATATATGATCATGTTTACCTTGTGTGCAGGCAATTTAAACCCCATTCCCTCTTGTATAAATAATCAACTATCTATCCATATATGATCATGTTTACCTTGTGTACAGGAAATTTAAGTATCTACCACCTTACAATCCCAAGGACTACAAATATAGTACACAACTTGGAGTCATTCTCAAGTGTGAGTACCCAGGACTAGTTCAGGGTCATCCTACACTCGAATGGAACGACTACTGTCTTTATCAAAGTGAAAATGGCAAGACAGCTGCAAACCGTGTGAAGTTAGAGTTTTGGGTAAGTAATATTTGCTTCACAGTTCGGTTGCCATTATTGTAGTTGACAACTAACTTCAGATTATCTTACATTTGTAGCAATGTTTTGAGGTCAGCGAGTAGAAAAGGGTAGAGGCTGACCGTGTTCTCGAGAACTATGCAAGGAAAAGAGTGAAGGACCTCAAGTACCAAGCACATGTGGATGCCGTCAAGAAGTATTATGACAATCTTGGAGAGGAGCTTGATGATGAGCTAGCACGTCCAAGGGAACTTACTCTAGACCAATACTTGAACAGTAGGCTTGGTTGGTGAAAAGAAGAGGTATGGCCCCATCTATGTAGTATGTGGTGCTCAAAGGAGTTCAAGAAAAAAAGAAAGAAAGAGAGGGCAGGAGTCCCACTTGAAATATGAAGATGTTGCTCAAAATCGAGGAGGTTCACAGTCGTGGACTGAGATGCAACAATTTCTGGTACAAATTTATATGTTATACATTTATTAACACCATTTATTTTATTACTGCTACCTGGGTTAATTATTTTGCTTTGATGAACATGTAGGAGTATAAATTTGGACCTAAAAAGGCTACTACATTTAATACATACGATGTAATGAAATCTGGTATGAAAAATGTGGACAATACTGGTAGTAGTGGTACAATCAGTAGTCAAAAAGCGCAAAAAGTGCTTGTACGTTCTTTCCTCTTTGTATTCTTTCATACAAGCTCATTCTCTAGGTACATACTAATTAATTATCATTGTTCTAGGATGATTACACTGCTGCCCTTATAGAAGAACATCCACAAGATTGGGAGCAACAAGATTTGGATGGGAAAGTACTGTACAACACATCTGGTGGCATGCCCCATGGTCGCATAGTGATAGAAAATGGTGCGGTTAAGAAGTCGGATGCTCTATTATCCACTAGAGAAACATATTTGAGGCCATCAAGTTGCATGTCTTACCGAAATATGGTCCAAGAGAATGTACAACTACGCAGCAAGAAGGAAAGCCTCATCCAACAACAACAAGTCCACCAACAGATGCTCTTGGTACTAAAATGAACTCACTATATCACTTTAGAATCATTGCCTCTTTGTAGAATTCATAATAAATGTGCTTGTCTTCCTACATGTAGATGTTTTTCACCGAGTTAGGAAAAGATCCACCACCAGAGTTGCTACAACGTCAAACCTCTCAATAGGTTCCTGTAAGAATATCTACTACCTCAAATTTATCTCTTGTAGTTGTACCAATGAACCATTATTGTGGAGAAACTTTATTTTGTCACTTCGATACCCATTGGAGCTAGAGTACTGATATTTTTTGGTACATTAGAGTGGCAACAACCAATGAACCAGTGAGGAAGTGGCCTCATGTTGAAACAGATTTGAGGCCACCTAGGCAAAGCATGAAACTTTAGTTTAATTCAGTGGTAATGTGCCAGAAATTTTACCTAGTTAGATGGGGGCATATAGTTTTCTTTATCTCTGAATTTTTTAGTATGTATCTTGTATTTTACACTTGGTTGTAATCTTCTCTCTAAATTATTGAGTATGCTAGAAATTTTAAACTTGGGTATAAGGAAATATCATATTCTACAACAATTGTTTAAGCATGCTAATGTTTCTCTTCTAATTTATCACCATAGATTAAAAGAATTGCTACATCTTACTCATCTATGACCTTCTAGGAGCATGAACACATGTTTTGCACAAAGTCTGGAACATAGAACTATGATGTTGAGCTTTTTGCAAGTTATAAAAATGGTTATCTGATAATGATACAGCAATTAAAGCATGCTATCCATAGCCAACCTCTAGCTTGAATTGACTTGCAATAGTTCAATATTATGTTTTTAACTGAAAGTGTGTTATTAATCTTGTCACTGCTTCTTGAAATATTATAGTTTTTTCATTACTCAGATTTATGCCTTGTTGTAGGGAAACACTGGTTCATCCCATGTTGGCTTACCACCGGATGACAACATCGGCGACAATGACAACGAGAACATCGGTGACGACATCAATGGTTGCAACAATGGCAGCAACTACTACAATGTTGATAACCATGTCGCTAGATGATCTCCCTAGTATTATCTTGACTTCACTAAATGATGGTTGCTCTGTTGGTCGATCTTTTGGGCAGCTGAATGGTTGCTTTGTTGGTCTTTTGGTGCTTCTGACTATACCTTGTTGTGGTATTTAGAACTTTATGCCTTTTGGTGTGGTCAGACTGAATTGTCCAATGCACTGGATGAATGTGTACAAACAGAACTTGGTAGTGCTAAATGTGTAATGTCTTTTGAACCATTACATGGGTTGGATCTTTTCATTGCTAATGTCATGATGATTATGGTTTTATGATTCTGAATGAATTGATGCTGGATGTATGAGTGCATCCTACATTGTGAATGGATTGAAGTTTGGTGTAAAATTTTTTAAATCTGGATGTGTATTAATAAATGAAGCAAACATTATGAATTGTCAGCAGAAATGATTGAAATCATTTTCCTGTCGGCTTTTTGGTTAACCCAGACGGTTTCAACATTAGGTGTGCCCGTATTTTACTGATGACACATTGGATTTTCCCTAGCGGTTTAAAACCGACAAGGAAGTACTGCTATTTTCCCGATGGTGCAAAACCGATAAGGAATTTATGTGTATAACCTAACGGTTCATGACCATCAGGAAATTTCACATAGTTCGCTGACAGATATCAACCGATAGGGAAACATTTTCTGACAGTATTTCCCTGACGAGAATGTGTCAGGAAAACCTGATTGCAAATCTGACGCCAGTCGAGTTATGCTTGAGATCTATTGCCTAACGGGCGGCCATCGGGAATCATTTTCCTAACGGTTTTTGGTTTTTCCCTGACAGTTTCTGGCCATCACTAAAAATCTGAATCCTAATGGTGCAAGCCCCGGAAGACGACGGTCAGTACACCGGAGAAGCAGAAGCAACGGAAGACTTTGAACAAGAAGGCAAGTTGTATTCTTTGATCATTTTGAGAATATATTTCGTGTATTATAATATTTCTTTCATTATGATATTTATGTCAATTACTTCTTTGTTGAAATAATATTTTTGAATGTCATGATGTTTAGATAAATCCTATCACCCACACACCCACACCTACTTGTTCATTTGTAGGTCATATTCACCTTGACAAGTTTAAGGAATATAATATGTTAATAAATGTTCGGCATTGTCACACAATGTGTTCACAAAAACTGATAATGATTGTTGGCTGCTCGTCAATAGTTTTTGGTGGAGAGTTGAGAGTTGAGACCAGGAGGTTGGAGAACCCAATAGGCTTGACAAAAGTGAGTCAAATGTGAGACCAAGAGGTGGACATCCACGAGTTGGTAGTTAGTCCATCGCCTCACTGGAAGATAGGTAAAGACTAGAAACTTGTGCCAAATAACAGACACATAAATCGCTCAACCACGGGTTTGGTAGATCCAATATGGCTTAGTACACTGCTCCTCTAATTGAATATCTACAGGATGTAAACTGCTCTTGTTGTATAGAGCAGCCGCGGATTGGGGGTGAGATAGGAGTGGGTTGGTTAGGTCACTCGCTGATCTACACAACGGTACAGTAAGTCAGCATCGGACCACGCACTCCACCATTGGCCGGTGGTTTCCCAATGGCTGTATTGATCAAGAACCTACCAGGTAGATACTAGAAAGGTTGAGCAGTGAAAATACCTTGTTATCTCAACTCAGTTGTACGCTATCATGTTGCGTGTATATAGCTTGACAGTATGAGTTTGAGATATCTTGTGACTAAAGTTGGGCAACTTTGCAGAGTATAATCAATTGTATTCAGATACGTCGTGCTTTTGGTTAATGAAGCTGTGTCCATGGGTGATTCCAATATATGAGGCATAAGTAGAGATTTACAATTGTTAAGTTGATTAATACAGATGTTGAAAACCCTTATTGCTATATTAGTATGATTTTACTATTTTGAAGGCAAATCTGTTTAAAATCAAATGATACATCCACATACTCCAATTATGGTAAAACAACTCCAATCACTTGAAAACCTTAGTAGGTAGTTAAATAGATTTCCCATGCAACTTGCTGAGTACGGTTGTGCTCGTACTTGCTAAACATCAACAAAAGAACTCTGGGAAGATACCAGTGATTTTTATGAGCAAGAGGAACCATAGGAAGGTGAAGATTACTGGTTTTAGGTCTCGGTCATGCTTAGGCGTGCCTGTGGCTTGGAAGTACTTTTGTTCTGTAATATATTAACTTTGAGCTTGAATGCTCCTGTCTGTGTTAAAACTGATTGTTAAGTCTTATCCTTACAAGTTTGGCTCTTATTGTGTAATCGTAAGCTTGCTTGTGATGTTATTTCTTGCTTCGCAACCGCACATCCTGGGCGGTTGTGAAGAGTTGACGTTCTCAGAAATGGGGTCGTCACACTATAGATCTTTGCACTGGTCACACTATAGATCTTTGCAACACGTAAAGAGCTAGTGGACATGGAAGAATATATCAACTCTGTTAACTTCGAATTCCTACACGACACTAGGAAGTTTTTAAGAAAATGCACGAGTGCTTAAAATTAGAGCTCTTTTATGGTAGACTTAATTTAATACGAGTTGTCCATTCTTTTTGATCCAATGGTTCATATTAGTTAGAATTTAGTTATACTATATCTGGTAGTATGAGTAATATAATCTTGGGAGGGTACGATTGTAATTGCACATGTGGGGATCACATGACATAATAATAATATTTTCAACCCTAGTTGGAAAAATCCACAATACCTTCACGAGAAAATTATAAATATAAATAAAAGTATATTATGCCCTTAGCAAATCAATGGTCAAATATGATTTATACTACCACCGTATACTACTAGTAGAATGTACCGTAAAATTTCTCTAAAATTAATAGCTTGCGCAATGACGCAGAACAACTTGTGCGGTCTGACCTGCATGGTTGCATGCCACGAACGCCAGCGTGATCGACCAGTAGCTAGCTTGGTGGCCGCGTCCAGAATATCTTGCCGTGTCAAGGCAAAGTTTAAAAAACTTCGACATGCCAGCTATATAGGATGTCGCGACGAAGCATTGTGGGCGCCTCTGTAGTGGCGAATCTAGGATGAAAATAGAGGGTGGGTTCAAAGCCTCAAATGACTAAGCTAATTTGAGACAAAACACAGTCTTATATTCTTTTGCAATCAAATTCATACATAAATAAAAGCAAAACAAAGAAAAAAGAAAAAAGAAATACAATAAAGGTACCTCGCTAATTGTAACATCAGAAGTAAGGATTTGTATTTCAAATGTATAAAAACATGAACTTCTAAAAACTTTTGGTGCATCTTGTTGTCAATTGCATTCTTTGGAATTTCAAGCAAAGGTTTAGTGCATTTTAAAAACATGAAACAACAATTACTAGAAGCATAACCCTTTAAGATATTTAAAATAAATCTTGGGAACAGTCCCTGGAAATAATTTTCCTAGGTTTTGGAGCATCTAAATGACCCACCTGCAAAATTTCATAATTTTTAGATTTTATTTGCAATTTTTAATCTACTAGTCAAACTAGAGAAACAAAAGTCAAACACCAAGATCTGAGGCTTAAAATAATTTTATAGAAAAATGCACAACATGAAAACTCTGGGAAAATTATAAAAGGTCTTACTAGTGTCAGTAACCCCCCATAAAAATTATAGGATTTTTGGGACTAAACATCTCTGTCTAAAAATTCCTAAACCTATTAGTCATTTTGCAAAAGCATCAGTCAACACTGTTTTGACTCGGTATGGTCGAACCACCTAACACAAGCCCGACCGAGCCACCTTACCTTGTGCCACTAACCGGTGGACCCCGGCGGCAGGTCTTCGTCTCCACACGACCGCGCTCTCACCAGCTTGCCCGGGAGAGCGCCATGGCATCACCTCTGCGTCAGAGCCAACTGCCCCGCACTTGGGTTTTGATGAGCGCCCGTTGTTTGGCCGCGTCGTCCGCGCTCGCCCATGCGCCTGTCGCCTCACCATCACCTCCCTATCACTCGGCTCATCTATGCTAGTGCGCAATGAACCGAGCTCAGGGTCGTAGCTCCTCCTTGTGAGCCCTCCGTCCAGCGCCTATAAGAAGCCCCCTAGGTGTCCTCTTCTCCCTTTTGACACCACCAAGCAACTCCCTACCTATTTCCCCACTCTTACTGAGTGAAACACCCAAGGAGAGCAAGCCGCCATTGTTGGCCGAGATGCCACCTCTTCATCGCCGGCGTTCTCGTGAAGCTCTTCTCTCTCTATCTACGTCACCTTGTGTTCTAGAGCTTTATGAAGCTTCCCCTAACCTAATTTCATCGTTCCTCCTCAGGGTTCGCGGGAATTTGGGTTTTCGTCCACTACGGCCATAAGCTTCGCCTTCTTCCCTAACTCCGGCGCGGTGAGTCAATAATCTAATTGTTTCCTCTCTGAGCATTTTAGATCCTCACTAATACTTCTCCTACCTCTCATTTCCTTCCTCCACCCTCAAGTCGTCTCCTCCTCGTTGAAGCGCCGCCGCCGCCTCGGTTCAACGTCGCCGACCTTACTCCGGCTAGGTTGTCCTCTCCGCTTCACTTCGGTAGGCTCCCTAAGCCCTACTAGTGCTTGTGCGTGTGCTATTTAGCTCAAAGCTTCGCCAAGCCATAGAAGGCACCATCACCGTAGCTGCTCTTCCACCTCTCTCCGTTGCGCCACCGCTCTGGTCCATCTCCGGCGGTGCCCCAGCCACCCATAGCTCCGCCTAGCCACCAGGATCCCATTTTAGCCCTTGGTTCTCGCCGCCATGGCCTCCTTCACCGACGATTGACCGGAGAAGTTCACGGCCAGGAGCGCTCTGTGCTGTCCGCTTAGGACCGATACTGTAGCGTAGTTAATTAGTGTAATCTTTGTCCTTTAGGACATCATTAATGTTAGACATTGATTAGTTTCGGGTTTTATTATTCTTTTGTGTCCTATGACATGCGGGCCTGGGCATTTAAGTGCACAGTGAACCGCACCGTGGTCCATGGACCAATACGCTGTGCGGTGGACCAAAGGTCCACGCACTATTTCAGTAGGCTGAACAGTAGCTTTTCTTTTGGGAATTTAAAGGAAAAAGGAAAAGAAAATCAGAGGACCCCGTTGGTCAGTGACTGTGGCTAAGTGCACCCGAGTGCAAAAAGTATTTAATGCTTTTATAAATTCCAAAATGAGTTACTTTTGCACTAGAAATGATTTAAACTTCAAAAATTCATAAGTATTTCATTTTAACTCCAATTTGGATGAAACCAATTTTGTTGGTTTCCACCTTTAATGCACTTTAACTAAAAATGGGTTTGAAACATGTTGCTATCCCAGAAAATTTCAAAGTTCAAATTAATTTCTGGAATGAGTTATTTTTACACTAAAAATTCCTTTAACTTAAAAAATCCATAACTATTTCATTATAACTCCAAATTGAGTGAAATCAATTTTGTTAGTTTCCATTTTTATTGTACTGTAACATGGAGTAGGTTTCAAACATGACACTGGTACTTAACCATTTTTATTGTATTGTAACATGGAATAGGTTTCAAACATGTTACTGATACTTAAAATCTTGGTATTCAAATTAATTGTACACTAATGACATAACTTTGAAAATGCATAGAGAATTCATTTTAACTCCAAATGAAGTGAACCGATTTTTATTGTTCATAACTTGTGGTGCTCTGTCTGCCATAAAAATTTCATCTTCACCACGTTTCTAGAAATTTTCACGAAAGAGATAAATTTTGGGTGAATAGTGACACAACACTGTTTTTCAGGATTTTCTTCCCTTTTGATTTTCCAAAGGCTATAACTCTCACTTGAAAACTCCAAATCAAATGATTTTTGTTTCTAAATTCATCTAGAATTATTATCTACCTATTGTATAAATTTCATGCATTTTGGATGATACTGAAATTTTGGTTGATTTCGGTGTTATTCATCCTAATTGGTTCTTCTCGTTCGTTCGATAGGTTTTGACGATTCGATTGGCTTCGAGAGTGACCCTCGGCAGTAAGTGTATTATCTCCAGCAAGGCAAGCAATCCCTCCTTTGATGCATGTTGATCCTATTATGTTCAAATGCTATTATCTTGTTTGCAAATGTATGTATGCATGCTATGTTGATGATTAATTTCTCGATTAGAGGTAGTTAGTCCGAATAGATGCCTGAGATGTAGGTAAAAATTTCCCATTGCCACTAGGCCTTAGTTATATTCTTGCCAGTGAGTTAGAGCTCGATGGATGGACTATAGTCATTTATATATAGTATACGAGTTGCTGTCGCTTAGCAATGCTTAGAACGGTAGCATAGGGGATCATTGCTTCGGTGATGGTCATTTTATGAACATTTTAAATACTTTGGTCAAGGTACTCATGCATGTATTGTATTTGGAAAAATAAAAACTGAAAACAAAAAGATTTAGACTTGGGCAAATGGTATGAATGGTGTGATTGTCGGGTATGTATGGATTGTGCCCAAGTCAACAAGGACCGAATTACTTGTGTCACTGATCCAAGCACTTTTGCGTGCATCCTCATCAGGGTTATATGGGTCCCCTCTTGACTTAGTACGGGGTGTGTTAATTAATGAGTCACAGATGGTAGTTGTTAGGAGAAAAATGTTTTGTTGTTGTTGGGAATGTACGGGGTGGGTTATAGGAAGGTTCCCTCACCTGAGGAGCATCGGTAGTTGTCGAGGCTTTGCCGATGACTCCGACACAACATATGGGTCCTCCGTGGGAGCCCGGGATGGGTAGTTCGCGAAGGGTTAACCCCCATATGTGCAGCTCTGAGTTAATACACACCATTGGAAAACGTCTTGTAGGACTTAACTCTATTGGCATACCTTCGGAAGTGTGCTAAATAGCTTGGCGAAAGAGTGGTCTGACGTGTGGGTAAAGTTGTACACCCTTGCAGGGTTTAATCTATTTGAATAGCCAAGTCTATTTGAATAGCCAAGTTCTTGGTTATAGACATGCTTGGTTAGGTCATGTAAGAATTAGACTCTACGTTTTCAATAAAATTTGACATCAGGTGGTACGAATGGGTAATTCATGCTATGTTGTGGTGGCTGTTGGGTAGTCACCTCTAGAATGTTTATTATGTCTCTAAATATTGTCTCACTGTTATTTAAACAAATAAAAAACAGATTTGGTCAATCGCCTTACAATCTATTACACTATCGCAAATGAAATATTGCTTTATGCTGAAAATGAACTCTATAGCCTTCCCATTTATTCAAGCTTGCATGTAGCTATGTATAGGTTTGTTATTTGTAGATTTTGCGAGTACAATTTTGTACTCAATTGCATTGTCTACTTGTTGCAGAGGAGGTTGATCCCCAAGGGGTCAACTATTATGAGACTGACTTCGACTTCGACGACTAGTTTGGCGTGTTTCCGGTCGGTTGCCTTGTGGGTAAGGGCAGCCGGTTGGCTTTTATTTATTGCCATCTTATGGCTTGTTATTTCCACTACGACTTTAGTTCTTTATCTTGTCATTTGGCCGGCCAGCCCTATTTATGTAATATGAACTTGGAATGTCTTTTGTGTTGTAAATTATGAAGACTCGGTATTGTAATAAGTTGTGTATGGAATGGATGCTATGTTTTGTGAAGGTGTTTGTGTGCCGTTGTCCTGGGAGGTACACAATACACCGAGAGCGAGGAATTTGATTTGTAATGCTAGGACTAATTGGAGGGTTAAGCATTACAAGTTAAATCGCCCGGTGGCTCTCACACTAATGGAAAGCGCATCTCCAAAACATATAAATAGGTTCCAGTGAGTAACAACATGTACATCAAAATTAGCATAATTAGTCATACAATAGCAAATTGTACTTAAATGATCATGAACATTCAAAATAAACGAATCATACCACTCTAGTCAGCAGAGGGCAAAGGCTTTCACTCTTCAGGCTTTAGCAGATGACCATATGCTCAGCTAGATCCCAATTCCTAGATCAGCAGATCCTCAGCCAGTTAGCCTCCCTCACGCCGTTAGCATCTTGACCAATTGACCTCCTCCTCATCTCTCCTCACAGCCATAGACCTCCCTCCCTACTCCCTAGTCCCTTCCAAGTTCCAACTCACCTCCTCCTCCTCCGGTTGGACCGAATCCCCCATCCGGCCGCCCCACTAGGCACTGCCCAGATCTACCCCTCTCGTTGCCTCCTACGGCTCCCCCACCTGGCTCCCTACCTCAGCCTCCCTCCTCTCCTCCTCTGGCTCCCCTGCTTGGCTCCCTACCTCCTCGGCCTCCCTCCTCACCTCCTCTGGCTCCCCCGCCGACACCCGACTCCTTGCCTCGGCCTCCCTCCTCGCTTGCTCTGGCCCCCCTCCTAGCGCCCGACGCCTGACTACCTACCTCCTCGGCCTCCCTCCTCTACCGGCGGCACCGTGGACCACGTTGGCTTCCCCACCCTAGCTCCCTCACGAGCCTCTTTAGACCTCGATGGCGCACTAGCGCCTCGCTGCCTCCCTAGCTCCCCATCGGCCATCGCCACTGGCTGCCCTTGGGTGCGTGTATCCTCTCGACCTCCCCCCTACTCAATTGATTTGGGAATTTTGGAACAGGGAACAGGGAACGTGAGATGGGGACCGGTGGGGATGTGGGGTGAATGTGAGTTGGGCCTTGTGGGTTTCGCAGCTTCGGCAAGGCCCACATGCTTCTGTTCCCTCCTTGCTCTTTCTTGTTGTTGTTGACGCATCCATGGAAGCTAGACGGCTAGAGCCGCAGGTTGGGGTGTGGCCGTGGGGGTGGGTGGGAGGGCTTCGGCGTTGGTAAAGGATAGGTTGAAGCCTGAGAAAGCCCCCCGACTGGATTCGCCCTTGCGCCTCCGTATTCCTTGGAAATTGCCGATGTCCAGGCTCAATTGGAGTATGTATTGGTTCAGACCAGCAGAGCAGGTGAGGGCCTACATGGAAGCCGTGTGTGTTTGGCTTAGCCGAAGCCTTGGGAGTTTCCTATCTTCGTGTCGGAGCACACGTCGGCGGACGCGCGCGTCGGCTGATTGTACTGTACATGCATGCATGTGCTGCCCTCGGGCGTCCTTAGAGCATGTACAATGGGCTGATGTCAACCGTCTATAGTTACTGCCGCGTAGGATTTTTTCTGAAGTGGATGAAAGAGAACGAAGAGAAAGAAAGATGCTGTCTATAATCCTGTAGTCGACTATAGCACCAGAAACAAGAAAAGCATTAAAAGATTGTGTGTTCTATAAAGACAACTAAAAAGACAGCAGCTGTCTGTACCATTGTATGAGTTATCTTTAGTGTTGTCTATAGGTAACATGAAGAGTTGCTACAGACAGCAGTTGTCTGTACCATTGTACATGCCCTTAGCATCTGATGTGATATTTTCTCATTTCTTGCATGTCCAGCGCTCACCAGTTCTCCTCGCTCAACGTTGGTTGACTAGAGTCCTACAATATGTACATCCTCTCCCATGTCTCCTAATCTTTTTTGGATTAAAAAATATATATACATATAAGACATAGGTAGCACTGTAAGAGAGGGTAGCACAGGATATTCTCTCATAGATATCATATATATACACGACACTGTGTGTGCGCACACGATCTTGCTAAACCGAGCTAGAGTCTTATATATAGTGGTGCAGTAGCTTTTAGCTGCATGTTATGCCACGTTCGTCTCTAAATCTGTAAATGACCGTTTTGTTGGGCTCTCTTGAGTTTGTTATCGTGTCTATCATGTGTGCTAGTGCTGAGCTCTTCATCTGTGCGCCCCTATCTTCAAAAAGGCATGAATACATGATAGTAACTTTATGAAAGCTTAAATCCTACCCTTTATTAAGGTCTTGTTGGTATTGTAGTAGATTATACTCATCTCGTTTAGTGAATTCAGTTTTTAATTAAATAAAAGTGCTTCTATGCTTTTTCCAAAAGTGAAGAGCGCAAATTTTAAAGTACACAAAGGTTTGATTTGCAATCAGCCACTACTCCACTTAAAATAATGCTACTTTATTATTCCCAAAAAAATATTGCAAAAGGGAAAAACATCTCTTCCAAAGAACATGAAATATAGGGGAATATACTCCCATTCAAAATATAAGGCGTGCAGCTGAATTTATTGATGTTTTTACTTGTCTGCCTTTATTTATCTCACAATTCCTCTCTTGCATTTGCAAGTAAAACTTTCACAAGTGTTATCTCATATTTTCAAGGTATTTATAGCATGGATAGCATGATCATTTCCTTTTGTCTTTCTCCTAGTTTTGCAACCTCCTTAATCCCTGTGACTAATAAAATACGCCTTATAAAAAGAAACAGAGGGAGTACTAAAGAAAATATTTGCGTGAGGGAGAAAAAAAAAGACCAACCATTTGATAACATAATATGTTGAACTGCAATAGGATTTGCTAAAGGGAAAATTGATCATTTGCCCCACAATATATGCTTCATTTCCTATTTGCTACGAAAGTGTAAGTGGGGGTGCTATCCGTGTATCAGTGTATGGACCCACCCCACGGTGGGCTGGACATAAAGCGGATTTTAGGCTAGAGTGTTACAGACTCATTTATAATATAGAAACAAAAACAGTTGCTGGTGTATGCACATGAGAAAAGGAAGGAGAACAAAAGAAAACAACAAGAAAACAAAACCACAAACAAAGATAAAATCAACCGAATTGCTGGATGTTTGCTATGATCTCCTAGTATGTACAGGGAAAGAGGGAGGAGAACAAAAGAAAACAAAACCACAAACAAAAACAAAATCGATCAGATTGTTGGATGCTTGCTATGATCTCCCAAATGCTCTTTGCTCTTGGGCTTGTGTTGATTCATGAAGATTCGACAATTTATGCTAGTTGTTGAGAGAAAGCTGGAACTACATCTTGTACCTACTTCTTATTCTTGTTCATGTGTTTTGAGTGTTTGATCGACAACAACGTGACCCCTAACCTATTAGAGAGATAGAGTCCAACTCTTGAGGGATACTCCCGTCGATGATACTTCCGTATATACCATGTATAGATATGGTAGTTGTAGAGTTTGTTTCCTATAAAGTTGTTTGTCTTACTTGCATTGCAAGGATCACTGTACTATATATTCTGATGAATACACAAGGCTAGGGTGTGGCCCTTCTTCCCAGGCGCTCAATGTTGCTTCCACCAAAACCCATATCCCCTTCACCCTGGATCCCAAATCCTGCAACTATTCCAAGTGGCGCAATCTCTTCGAAGTTATGCTCGGCAAATACGGATTGCACCCTCACATTGCGCTCCTATTCCCTCAGCACGAAAATGCCGAGTGGATTCAGCACGACTTCATCGCGCTCCCTAGCTATATGGATCTGTCCATGGAGATTCTCGATATCGTCATGATCTTCGATGCCACTGCCCACATCATCTGGCAACGCATTGAGGATATCTTCTGCGATAATCGAGAGAATCATGCTCTTCATGTTCACGCAGAGTTCAGCAGCTTCTCACAAGGTGATATGATGATGACAGAGCACTGCCACAAGCTGAAGGTTCTTGCCGACTCTCTCGCCGATGTTGGTCAAGTCATCCCGGACAAAACCCTCATTCTGACTACTCTGCGAGGTCTGAACGAGCACTACAACAACATTGCCTCCATCATTGCCATGAAGACCCCCTTCCTTAGCTTCATCGCCGCCCACTCTCTCCTTCTTAAGGAGATAGAAAGTGCCAATCGCACTAAGAACAAGGACGCCCCTGCCCTTCATGTTGTGTCTGTAAGTCAAGACTCCAGTGGCTTCAACTCTGACAACCGTGGCTACTCCTATGGTCACGACGACAACCGTGGTGGTCGCGGTAACGGTGGTCGTGGCAACCCTAGTGACGCCCCTCTTGGTGGAGCTCCCTCCTGGTTGCCTGTCTCCAACCCATGGACCGGTCAGATTCAACTCTGACCCGACCCATGGCATCCATCTCCAAGCGCAGCTCCCAGCGTCCTCGACCCCCGTCCACCACAACACGCGTTCACCGGCTTCGCTCCTCCTTCAATACCAGCTCCACTACAGCAAGTGTTCACCAATTTCGCCCCTTCGGTGCAAGCTCCATCATCTTTTTTCCTTGCGCTTCCACCAACAGCTCTACCACCATACACCACTCCGGCTTGGGACCAGGCTGGACTTATAGCTGCGTTCAACTCCATGCCCGGCCAACCTACTCCCTCCAATGAGTGGGTTCTTGATTCAGGTGCCACGTACTATATGACATCCGACCTTGGTAACCTCATTTCCTTCTCTCCATCCTCCTCATCCAGGGTTACTGTCGGTAACGGTTCTTCTTCTCCCATTACACACATTGGCCGTACAACCCTTCCCACTCCCTCCACTCCACTTAGGCTCAACAATGGTTTAGTCATTCCTAACCTTGTCTACACTCTTATTTCTGTCTGCAAACTAACTATCGATAATTCCTGTTCTATTGAGTTTGATCTGTTTGGTTTCTGTTTCAAGGATCTGCAAACCAAGCAAGATATTTTACGTTGCAATAGCAACGGTGATCTCTATCCTATCATCGTCGGACCTTCGCCTACCAGTTCATCTTCATCCACATGTCATCCACAAGTTCTCCTTGCTACATCTACCTCCACGGAGATTTGGCATCGTCGTCTTGGTCATCCCGGCCATAACACATTATCTAGTCTTAGTCGTTCCTCTCACACCCCTTGTAATAAAATAACTCTTCCTATATGCCATGCCTGCCAGTTGGGCAAACATGTGAGGCTGCCCTTTTCTCGCTGAAACACTACTACCGTTGTTCTGTTTCAAATAATACATTGTGACTTGTGGACATCTCCCGTTTTGAGCAACTCCGGCTACCAATACTACCTTGTCATTCTTGATGATTTTTCTCACCACCTATGGACATTCCTTCTCCATCATAAGTTTGAGGTTTTCCCCATCCTCTCCTCCTTTTATCACTATGTTCAAACTCAATTTTAGCTCTCTCTAGACTATCCAAGCTGATAATGGTTGAGAATTTGACAACACTTCTCTTCACAATTTCTTTTCCTCTCATGGTGTTCACACTCGGTTTTCCTATCCCTACTCACCTCCACAAAATGGCAAGGTTGAACGAATGATCCACACCATGAATGATGTCATTCGGCCCTCCTGCTCTAGGCTCACATGCCCCCATCCTACTAGGCCTAAGCTCTTTCCACCGCCACATATCTTCTCAACAATTGACCATGTCAGCCTCTCAATTTCGCCACACCTTTCGAGAATCTTTTTCGCTCTCCTCCTGACTACTTTCACCTTAGGGTTTTCGGTTGCCTTTGTTACCCTAATCTTTCCGCTGTCGCACCACATAAACTTGTTCCACGCTCTTTCGCTTGTGTTTTTCTAGGTTACCCTAGCTCCCACAAAGGTCACTAGTGTCTTGATCTTGCCTCTCGTCGCATTATTATCTCAAGACATGTTATCTTTGATGAAACTACACATGCCAATGGACCCCTTCTCCTCGGGCTCCATGGAGAACTCATGTTTGAAACTGGAGCACATATGGATAAAGTGGCCACGAGCGCCACACATACCACAAATTTGATCTCTAGCAAACCATCTCCGAAAAGATTCATGCCTCACATGGTCATCAGCCAAAGAGTCATAAGAAGATGAACCAGAAGACTCACAAGACCTTCTACTAGTCGCTATGCTCAAAGATCGGTGAAGATCACAAAAGAGCAAACCATGCTCTGATACCACTTGTTGGACCGAAATGGCAACTAGAGGGGGGGTGAATAAGAGCACGATCTATTTTTCACCTTGATCAGATTCAATAAGATTTTCACTACAATAGCTATGAAAGCTATGAAGATCAATATACAAGCATAGCGAAAGACTTGTATTGAATCCAATCAACACCCCGAAGAGAAAAGGCCAAAATCACCAAAAACTAGAAACCAATATAGTTGGGTGCTTAGACCTCTCAAATTGGCGGGTCAACTTTTTGGCCTAGCAGTCAGACCTCTCAATTGGGCGGTCTGACCGGCAGCACAATGAATAGTGAAATCAGCCCGAACTCAAAATCACAAAGTGGTCTAACTTTTGATTCACAACTCCAAACTTCATGAAACTTGGAACATACTTTCTTTAGGATGTCAGGAACCTATTCTAATCAACGATTGTGAAGATCATTGCCAAAGTTCCGACCTTTTTACGTTTGAGTGAAGGTTGCCTCAAAACCGAGCAAAATACGAAAACGGTGATTGAGATGATTTCGTGGGAGGAATCAATCCAAGATGGCAAAGGATGGTCTCCCATATGTCCTAGCATCCTCAATCACAGGAAGAATCAAGCCAAAAGCCCTTAAGAGCAAAAAAAAACCCTAAAATCACCCTTTGTTTCACCAAAACTGGGAAAAATCAAAACTTAGATCCAAAAACTTGCTCGTGGGTGGATGATGATCAAGATGACCTTAGATCATACCCCACACATCCCAGCAACCAAGATCACAGCAAGATCCCAAATAAAAACCTAAGAAACACCAAAAATTCCAAAGGCATCAAAGAGAGAGCAAGAATAAGATAGAACTCAACTTGGGACAAATCTTGCATGGATTGATTAGATATATTGTATATTTACAGCCACTCCACCATGGAGGACAAAAGCTCAACACTTGAGCACTCAATCAATCCATCTCTCATGAACCCTAGCCTCTCCATATGAACCCTAGCCTCTTCATTTTCCTCTCCTAGCCCTAAATCCCAAATTAGGGTTTCTAGAATCAAAGGGTTGGGAAGTGTAACCAGCACCCTCCCTATTTATAGTGGAGGCTAGCTCTAGAGAGACATCCTAAACGGGCACCCGTTAAACCCACACACAAACGGGTTTCACTTACGCACGTATTTTAAAGCGTCGTCTTCATCTTCTCTTAACCTAGATCGCCTCTCCTTGCGCTGCCTTGCGCCATGTTTCTCCATACCAAGAAGGTGGTTTCGCACACCACCACTCACCACTTTTCCGGTATAGTGCAATTTCACAAAATGCCCCTCTACCGACCTTTGGCGATTCCTTCGCCTCGAAACATCTCCTATGCTCCGTCATTATCCATGTGGCCCCAATGACTTCCCGCCAAGCCTCTCACGTGTCCGGATCCCATCGAACTGTCCTCGCTTGCAACTGGGACCAAGTCACTTGGAGCACTACCTGTCTCACCATAACTGCACCCGGCTTCCTTGACCATTCAGGACCTCAGCTCCTCCCTGAGCCTAGTCCGGACCTCAACTCATCCCTGAGTCTAGTCCTGGTCAACCTTACCGCTGCCCGTCATGTTCACCACCGGTAGCTTCCGCTCTGGTTCCTTGTCTTCTCAGCTTGTAAGCACTCTGCTAACCTCAGTCATCTTCCAGCACCACCTCGATCGTTCTGGACCTCGGTTCCCCTTACATAGCACCACATGATACGCACAATCATCAATTCACATAATTGATGAGGCATGAGCACATACCTTCACAAAGGCCTTTGCTCAAACTTTGCCTTCTATGGTTCTAGTCCATTTTGTGCCTTACTTGAGTCCAACCATCTCACCCGACATCCACGACCATTCTAGATCTCGGTTCTCTTAACCTAGTCCTGGTCCTCCTCGTCGTTAACCATAGTTGACTCCAAGTCACCTGCACAACAATAGGCCAAGCAACCATTTCTGGGCACAAGTTCTTCACAACTTGACCCATGTTAGCCAAAGCATGCATCATACAATATCTATGCAATGAAACCCATGAACTTGACCTAACCAACAAACATCGCCGCCAAGCTAGCCAACGAACAAGTCAAAACCGGTCAGACTGCCACTTTGGCTGGTCTGACCGCCCCCTGGCTGGTCTGACCGCCCAGTTGGGACTTAGCCAAATTTTCTCCCTAGAAATCCGAAACCTACTGGAATTTTTAAATGAATAGATATTTTGACTCGAAGCTCCAAAAATTATGAGACCAAGTGTAGTAGAATCCCCTCTTTTGCTTACACCCTCTATTTTTGGTCCAACTCCAAAATCAAAAAATAATTTATGGCCGGTCTGACCGATTTCCAAAGGCCGATCTGACCACCACTCATTGGCCAGTCAGACCGCCCCCTACCCGGTCAGACCGCCACTTGCCTAACAGCATTTTGAACTTCGCCGAAAACACGTGTTTCGACAAACCTTCAATGCCATTGCCAAGTGTATCATCATCCTAAGATCGTGAGCATATCCCCATGATATCCACACTTTTAGTTCCCCTTCATCTAGTCAATCGCATGATGAATCCTCTTTAGACTTTCTTCTTGATCCCACTGTAGCTCACACTCCTACCACCATCACAGCTTCGATTCCTGCCGTGATCGCAATTCCCCCTGCCACGGGCACCTCTTCTCTTGACGCGATAGCCTTTTCTCCTGTCACGGTAGCTATTCCTCTGGCTGTCACTAATTTTTCTGCTACGGCAAATCTTTCTCCTACCGCGGATGCTATTCTTTCTGGGAATAAGTCCATATTACACCCCTGAACTTTACTGAGAGCCCAAACACCCCCCAACTCCAAAACTGTTTGGTTTACACCCTCAAACTCCCAATACCATCTCACTCGACCCCCTCAAGCCGAAACCAGCTGGTTTTTGGCCTACGTGGCATCCACGTTGGCCTGGTTTCGCCTTGTCAGCACCTTCCCATCTCTCTCACTTAAATAACACATCCTTCCGCCTCGCAGACGCAAATTTCCCTCTCCAAATCCTAGGCGGCATAAACCGATTGTGGTGGCGGGGATGTTTGGCTCCCGGCGATGGAGCAATGGAGTATTCCTTGGTCAGAGACCTGCCGGTGGCGAGGAGGGGTCGTCGTCGTCACCCATACCGTACCGTGAGCACCCGTTGGAGCATTCGCCCGCAGTGATGTGCCACTGTGGATGGAAGGTTGCGCGGTGGATTTCGTGGAGTGATTCAAACCTAGGAAGGAGGTACATGACTTGTAGAAGAGCGCGGGTGAGTAATTTGATGCTAGAAATTGTTATTTGATTCATTGAATTGGTTTTCTTCACTGTAATTGTTTTGTACTGTGATCAATTTGGTAGGCTGGAGGTTGCAATTTTGGTGTTTGGGTGGACAAAGAGACGACTCCCTTTGTGAAGGAGGTTATGCTAGATCTGCGTGACACTATGAGGTCTCTAAGGAGGCAGAATAATGCTCTGAGAGCTTCTGAAGCTGAGGCAAGGGCTAAACTGGAGGGTATGATGGATGCGCATAAATCAGAAGTGGCTACTCTGAGAGGAATTTTGATTACGAAGGATGTAACACTGGATGAAAAGAAAGCTAGAGTTGTGAAGTATGAGAAAGAAAGAACATTGTGTTTTGATGTAGTGGTGTCATGTGTTTTGCTTGTAGTTTCTCTCTTGCATAACTAGTAACTGAGATGTTTGGTTGTAATTGATAACTGCCATGTTTGTGTAACCATGTGTTGTTAAGTATGCGAAAGAAAGGAAGGTGTTGTGAAGTATGACAATTGTCATGTTTGGTTGATTAAAGGGAATGGGAATGGTAATGGTATATGCAAAAGTACTTTCATATATACTCAGGTCTGGCACATCACAATTCATTAAAGTACTTTCATACATACTTAGGTCTCTGGCACATCACAATTCATTAAAGTACTTTCATACAAGGTCTGGCACATCTCAATTCATTAAAGTACTTTTATACATACTCAAGTCTAGCTCATCACAATTCAGTTAAGAACTTTCACAAATACTCAGGTCTGGCATAAGTATCCTCAAGTCTAGCACATTACATTCAACTTCTACAAAGATAAGTTGGCAAAATACATGCATAAGTCTATCACATTACAACCCTTAGTCAAGTCTAGCACATTACATTCACTTGGAAGGCATCTGTTTCTTGCCCCTAGTCAAGACTTGCTTCTTGGCCTTGTAGGAAGGTTCCTGTGAATTGACATGAGCTCTTGCGGAGCCTGAGTTCAGATTGATATTTACTGTGGAGCTAGCTTGGAACATGAGCCTGAAGATTCATAGTAGTTGACCCCCCTTTGGTTGTTATCACATTGGCCTTAGCTGATGTCTTGATTATCTCCTGAACAGGCATACCAGACTACAATATGGAAAAGGAGACATGACCAATTATGTGCATATTGTAATCGGAATATGTCAGTGCTGTGACTTACATCTTGGATTGTTGTTCTTGTTTGTTCTGAGTGCAGGTGTCTTGAACCACTTATCCTCTTTTTGCTATTAGCTGATGATGCAAGAATCGCATCGCTTTCTTCCTCTTCAAAGACACTCTGCGGCTTCTGGTAATAATACCTGAGAGCAATGCATCATTAGCAGAAAATAGCATCCATATTATGTAAACACAAGAGGAGGTGTCATAGTACAAGAAGGTGTCAATGCACATTACCATTGCATCCAGTGATGGCATAGGAGCATTTGTAGTAGCTTCCCCACTTCTCTTCCTACAGGATCTCCTATTGTGGCCAATGCCTTTGCAAATTCTGCACCTAATGATGGTGCCAACCCTAGATACTCTTGTGCTCTTGGGTTTCTCATTTGGTTCCCTTCTCCTCTCCTTCCTTGTCCTTCCTGGCATCTTGACATACACAGGAGCTCTTGGTTTTGGTCTTTCAGAGGTGGGCCAAGAAGTAATACCCTCCACAGGTTGCAGACAGTGCACATAGATCTTGTTGAATTCTTCAATTGAATAGCACTTTGCAATAAATTCATCAATGTTCCTTGAGCTGTAGTAGATGCAAGATATAGCATGACAGCATGGCAGACCAGAAAGTTGCCAGTACTTGCAGGAGCAGGTTTTGTTCTCTAGACTAATAGTGAACCTCTTGTCATGGTGTTTAACTTCATAACTATCTTTCCCCTTCCACAAAGCATGACAAAAACAAGATTCAGTTATGTAAGACTTTAATTTCTTGAATATGTTCGGGCATACTTGTCCCTACCATCTTTGAGCCTTAGTTCTCTGTTCTTGAATCATCACCATAACTTTGCATCTAATCACCTCAAACATGCTAATAATAGGTAAAAACCTAGCTGAAATGATCCAATTATTGAAAGACTCACACATGTTATTATCGACTGAATCACAGTTGGGGTCCAACTTGAACCGGGCCATGCTCCAGTGATGTGGGTTAGTCTTCATCATAGCGTTTGCTCCTTCTGGTGTCTTCTGTGCCAATTGAGCTTTGTAGAAGTTGAACATCATCATGCAAGGTGCTTTGGCACACCTCCAGAACCTCTTCTGAAAGTCTTGTCCTTGTAATTCTTCTTCTAGTTGGCATAAATATGCCTAGCACACATTCTGTGCTCACATTTAGGTGCCCAATTGGCAATAGCATTAATGAGGCCCCACAAGAATAGATGTTAGTTTCCAAGCCAAACTACAATTCTACAAGTACAAGTTAGTGTGGATATGCATACCTTCTGTTGGTCAGATATGATCACCCAACCATCACCATCACCAATTTGAACATCTTTGAACAACAATGCACAAAACCACTGCCTAGGCAATTGGGTACATCTGGTTGTTGGAATCCCTGCTAATGGCACATAGTAGCTCACCAGATGTTGCTCATTTGAAGAAGCAACCATCAAGTCCTATGACTTTCCTACAACCAGCAAGGAGACCTCTCTTACAAGCATTAAGGCACACATAAAATCTCTAGAATACTGGGTCTTCATAGTCATGGTCTAGGTGGATCACAACAGTACTTCCTGGGTTACCCCTCAAGAGTTCTAGCTGATAATCAAACACCTTGGAGTACTCACCCTTGGTGGAATCTAGCCATCTTTGCATGACAATAGACTTTGCTCTCTTGCACTTGGAGAGGCTAACATCTGCTTGCATTTCCTCCTGGACAATGGCCTTCAAGCTATCCATGCTCCAAGTGGGATTAACTTTGATCAACTTCTCATACTTGTCTGTAATTCTTTTGGCAGTCACATGTTTATTGTCTCTTTTAGGTGGTCATGTGTGCTCATTGACAAAAGATGCAACCTGCCAGCTCTCTGTCCTACTGTTAGTGGATAAGAGTATAACCCAGGGGCACTTGGCTTAATCACACTAAGCTCTAACCCTGGTGGACTCATCCTTCACAAAATTAATCACCTTCCGTTCTACTAGCCCATAGTTGATAACAGCTTCCTTGAACTGTTGCTTGCTTGAAAACTTCATACCCAATGCAGATGTTGGGACAACAGCATGACGATCAAACCTAGGATACTTGGACTTCTTCCTAATCAGCTCATCACCATCCTCTTCAAGAGAACCTTCATTATCACTACTGTCATAGTACTCAGTATCATTCTCATCAACAACAATGGCTTCATTAAATGCATCAGTAAACTGTGGATGAGATCCCTCAAAGAAGATGGCATCAGGATTCAATGTCTCTCCTGCCTTAAGCTTCTTCTTGAACTCCTTCAACTTTTCCTTGATCTCTACAGCCTCCTCATCATCCTTTGAACTCTCACAATCACCTGGGAGGTAATCACTACCACTGCTACATGTGTCCTCCATAGCTACAATAGCTTGCTTCTTCTTATCCACCTTGCTCTTTTCACTGCTACATGACCCATAGAACTGCCTAAATGAAGCTAATTCCTTCTGCCTATCCTTAGGAGTAGATGGAACAATGCCCACTTGCTTGCTTCTAGAAGTTACAAACTATATGGTAGCACTCTGATTACTCACATCTTGGGTAACAATCTGCTTGCCAATATCTTGCTTGCTCCTAGTAACTCCTACTTCATCATCCTCTGCCTCCATTTCTACACAGTTCAGATCTTGCATCTCTTCCTCAAAGTCACTTCCTTCCTCATGGTCATCATCTCCATCTGTTTCTTGTTCAGATGAGTCCACATATATGTCAGCAATGCCACCATCTGTAATGCAATCCCTCATTAGTATGCATGTATTGTCGTCAATCAAAACCCTCAGACCATTGGCAAGCTCTTTCTCAAGGAATAGCCAGTGGAGCAAACTGTCTTCGGTAATTTCACAATGGTCTTGCAGGTGGCCTCTAATCTCGGGCAAAGAAACATTGTCTCTATCGATCCAAGATAGTACCTCAGAACCGCCTAAATAATGCATAGACTTGCCATCATTGAAGAATTCTCCTCGAAAATGAAATCGAACACACAAATGGTCCAGGAAATCCATGTCCTATATGCGCAGATGATGTATGTGCTTACAAACTGCTCACTTCCAGCGAAAACACGCACTACAATTCGCACCTAATCCAAGAACCGACACAAATAAAGATGAACCATCTCAATCACTAACCTCACAATCCAGGTGAACAATGCAGAGGTCGTCGCGCGCCGCCGTGGGATCGCTGCGGAGTGGTCGTCGCGTGTCACCGAGTGGTTGTCACGCGCTGCCACAAGTTCGTCGACGCGCGCTAGGGTTCTACGACGGATTGGGGAAAGCGACAGAGAGAGATTGCATGGAATGAGGAGTGTGGAAAGTGTGAGAGAGAGACTACGTGTGAGGGGCGGCTCGACACATGAAGGTGCTGACGAGGCGAAACCGCACCAGCATGGCCAAAAAACTAGCTGGTTTCGGCTCGAGGGGGGCGGGTGAGATGGTACTAGGAGTTCGAGGGTGTAAACCAAACGGTTTTGGAGTTGAGGGGGGATTCTGGACTCTCCGCAAAGTTCAGGCGTGTAATATGGACTTATTCCTTCTTTCTGCCGCGGCAAACTCTTTTCATGCCGCAGTTCTCCCAACAGCGCTGCACCCTACCGCACCTTCTCGACCACCAATCGCAGCTTTGGAGTTTCCTGCCGCACCTGCTGCTGCTCCTTCAAGTACTCATCCGATGGCCACCTGATCGAAGCTTGGTATTCCAATCAAGCCTCCTAACAGACTCAATCTCCATGTCTCTCATACTACTATTTCTCCAATTCCTACCTCTTACCGTGCAACTTTGTTGGACCCTAATTGGCTTCAGACCATGTGTGATGAGTACACTGCTCTCATGCAAAACGATACATGGACTCTCATCCCTCCTCCTCCTAGGGCCAACATCGTTTCAGGCAAATAGATTTTCCACCACAAATTCCATTCCGACGGCCGCCTAGCTCACTACAAGGCATGTTGGGTTGTTCACGGTTACTCCTAGCAGCCTGGCATTGATTTTGATGAGACTTTTAGCCTGGTCGTCAAACCAACCACTATTCGTGTTGTCCTCAGCATAGCCACATCTCACTCTTGCCCTATTCATCAACTTGACGTTAAAAATGACTTTCTTCATGGCAATCTTGATGTGACAGTATTTTGTCAGCAGCCCTTCGGCTTTGTTAGTTCTTCTCACCCTAGCCATGTCCGTCATCTTCAAACATCCCTCTACGGTCTTAAGCAAGCTCCTCAGGCTTGGTATTAGCGTTTTGCCACATATCTCCGTACTGTCGGTTTTGCCACTTCGGCCTCCAACGCCTCTCTTTTTATTCTTAGCCATGGTAGTGTTGTCACCTACATACTTCTATTTGTTGATGACATCATCACCACCTCTTCTACTTACCTTCTTTGTTGAATCTCTTACTCCCTTTATTGCGAGTTTTCCATGACTGATCTTGGTCCTTTACACTATTTTCTTGGCATATCTGTCTCCAAGAATGCCCATGGACTCTTCTTATCCTAGCGGCAGTTCGCTCTTGAGCTTCTCGAGCATGTTGGCATGGCCTCTTGCCATCCGTGTGTCACTCCTATCGATACACGCTCCAAACTCTCGGCGACTGATGGTTCTCTGGTTTCTGACCTCTACTCACTACTGGAGTCTTGCGGGTGCACTTCAGTACTTAACGCTCGCTCATACGGATATCTGTTATGCCGTCCAGCAGGTTTGCCTTTACATGTATGATCCACAGGAGCTGCATCTCAACTTGATTAAGCGTATTCTTCGCTATATCAAGGGTTCTTTGGAGTTCGGTTTACAGCTCCACGCCACTCCGGCCGCTTCACTCACGGCTTACTCTGACGCCGACTGGGCTGGCTGCCGAGACTTAGGACGCTCTACTTCCGGTTACTGCATATTCTATGGTGACAACCTAGTGTCTTGGCCATCCAAACGTCAAGTGACCGTTTCTCACACTAGTACTGAGGCCGAGTATCGAGTTGTTACTCATGTCATTGCTGAGTCTTGCTGGCTTCGGCAACTTTTATAGGAGCTTCATCGTCCCATCTCCACCGCGACGGTTGTTTTTTTACAATGTTTATGCCATTTACATGCATGTGAATCCTGTACAACACAAGCGCACGAAGCATATAGAGATCGACGTTCACTTCATTCGTGAGAAGGTTGCTCTTGGTCAAGCATGTGTTCTTCACATTCCTACAAGTCAGCAGTTCGTCGATATCATGACTAAAGTCCTGCCATCAACGTCATTCTCTGGGTTTCGTTCCAGTCTCTGCGTTCAGTCCACCGACGCATCAACTCAGGGGGGGGTGTTAGATAGATAGAGTCCAACTCTTGATGGATACTCCTGCCGGTGATACTTCTGTATGTACCATGTATAGATATGGTAGTTGTGGAGTTTGTTTCCTATACGGTTGTTTGTCTTACTTGCATTGGAAGGATCCCTATACTATACATTCTGATGAATACACAAGGCTAGGGCGTGGCCCTTCTTCCCTCACATTAGCATGACCCACAGTAAAACTGTTGGATTGAAAAGGCGACTAGAGGGGGGGTGAATAGGAGCACGATCTCTTTTTATCCTTGATTAAATTCAATACAAATTTTACTCCAATAGCTATGAAAGCTATGAAGATCAATATACAAGCACAGTGGAAGACTTGTATTGAATCCAATCAAAACCCCGATGCAAATAGACCAAAATCACAAAAAACTCAAACCCAAATTAGTTGGGCAGTCAGACCTCTCATCAGGGGCGGTCTGACCTCTCACCATGGACGGTCTGACCGCTAGGTGCATGGCGGTCTGACCTCTAGGCCAATGAACAGTAAAATTAGCACGAACTCAAAATCACAAATTGGTCTAACTTTTGATTCACAACTCTAAACTTCACGAAACTTGAAACATAACTTCTTTAGGATGTCAGGAACCTATTCCAATAAACGATCGTGAAGATCAGCTTCATTGCTAAAGTTCTGACTTTATCCGTTTGAGTGAAGGTTTCTTCAAAACCAAGCCAAATACGAAAACGGTGATTGAGAGGATTTTGTGGGAGGAATCAATCCAAGATGGCTAAAGATGGTCTCCCATACATCCTAGCACCCTCAATCATAGGAAGAATCAAGCCAAAATCCCTTAAGAGCAAAACCCCTAAAATCACCCTTTCTTTCACCAAAACCGGAGTAAAATCAAACTTAGATCCAAAAGCTTGCTCGTGGGTGGATGATGATCAAGATGACCTTATATCATATTCCACACGTCCCGGCAAGCAAGATCACAGCAAGATCCCAAATAAAAACCTAAGAAACACCAAAAATCCCAAAGGCATCAAAGAGAAAGTAAGAATAAGATAGAACTCACCTTGGGGCAAATCTTGCATGGATTAATTAGAGAGATTATATGTTTACAGCCACTCCATCACGGAGGACAAAGCTCAACACTTGAGCACTCAATCAATCCATCTCTCATGAACCCTAGCCTCTGCACTTTCCTCTCCTAGTTATAAATCCAAAATTAGGGTTTCTAGAATCAAAAGATTGGAGGTGCACAACCAGCACCCTCCTCTTTTATAGTGGAGGCTAGCCCTAGAGAGACATCCCAAACGGGCACCTGTTAGGCCCACACATAAACGGGTTTCACTCACGCATGCTTCTCAAAGCGTCGTCTTCATCTTCTCTTGACCTAGATCGCCTCTCCTTGCGCCGTCTTACACCGCGGTTTCTCCAAGACCAAGAAGGTTGTTTCGCACACCACTACTTACCACTTTTCCGGTATAAGGCAATTTCCCAAAATGCCCCTCTACCGACCTTTGGCGATTCCTTCGCCTCGAAGCATCTTCCATGCTCCGTCATCATCCATGTGGCCCCAATGACTTCCCGCACCACCTCGATCGTTCTGGACCTCGGTTCTCCTAACCTAGTCCCGATCTAGTTCGCCTCACTATGACCTTGCTCCAGTGTCCTACAACCATCACAAACAAGCAAACCGTTACGTAGCACCGCACGAAACGCACAATTATCAATTCACATAATTGATGAGGCATGAGCGCATACCTTCACAAAGGCCTTGCTCAAACTTCGCCTTCTATGGTTCTAGTCCATCTTACGCCTTTCTTGAGTCCAACCATCTCACCCGACATCCACGACCGTTCTGGACCTTGGTTCTCCTAACCAAGTCCCGGCCCTCCTCGTCATTGACCATAGTTGACTCCAAGCTACCTGCATAATAATAGACCAAGCAACCATTTTCGGGCATAAGGTCTTCACAACTTGACTCATGTTAGCCAAAACATGCATCATGCAACATCTATACAATGAAACTCATGAATATGGCCTAACCAACAAAGTTTATCGCCTTCTAGACGCATGAACACTGCCTGGCCGGTCAGACCGCCGCCCATGGCCGGTCTAACCGCTGGCTAGTCGGTCTGACCGCCAACAAATGACCGATCAGACCGGCCCAACACTTAGCCAAATTTCCAGCCCTGGAAATCCGAATCCTCTCTGAAAATTTCAAACGAATAGAATTTTTGACTCGAAGCTCCAAAAATTATGAGACCAAGTGTAGAAGAATCCCCTCTCTTGCCTACACCCTCTATTTTTGGCCCTGCTCTAAACTCGAAAGTCCTTTATGGCCGGTCAGACCGCCGCCTCTTGGCTGGTCAAACCGCCAGCCTCTTGGCCAAAGCCAGGGCCGGTCTGACATCCAGAGGTAGTCGGTCAGACCGCCACACAGGCCGATCTGATCGCCTACAGCCTGACAGCAGCAAGACTTTACCGAAAATGAGGGTTTCTCCAAACACCTCGACACTATTGCCAATTGTTCAACACATTAAGATTAGGATCATATCCATATGATCTCCACAAAAAAAAACTAACCTAAATGATAATTTTAGACAATGTGGCATCCTCCTCTCATGAATCTCTTACTTTCACAGCCACAGGCCTACGACTCGGAGTAGAGCTGGCCAAATGGGCCGCTTGGCCCGGCACGGGCACGACGACGCACGGCCCGGCTATTAGATGGGTCGTGCCATGTCGGACCACGTGCCCGGGTGGCGGCCTAGGCACGGACCGTCAACCGTTCATGCCGTGCCGAGCTAGCACGAGCCCGTTTGGCCCAACGGGCCAAGGCGGCCCATTTAGCCCGTTGGGGCCCAAAAAATCCAAAATTATTTTAGAAAAATGTGTAGAATTCATAAATACATATGAAAATTGAAAAAAAATGAGATAATCATATTGAAAATGTAATAACGAGCTTTATTAATGTCCAACTGGCTGCCTTGTTAAAACCTTCGTCAAGTAAAAACTCAAAATGAGAAAACCTTAGCAAAGGAAAAAGAGTACAACATATAGTACTACATACATGATACACCCTTGTTCTACGTGTCGGTGTCATTGTCTAAATACAGATTTTCGAACACCTCTGACAACTCTAGATTTTCCATAGAGTGTTGTGTTCGTAAATTATCTTGTTCCCAGTTCTTCATAGTTAGTAGTATCTCCACCATCTTACTTGTGAGACTTGTTCTTCTCTCCTCCAATATTCTTCCCGAAAGACTGAAAGCAGACTCGAGGGAAGCCATCAAGATAGGAACAGTTAGCACATCACGTGCAAGTATGGATAGCACGGGATATGTTAGCTCATGGGCTTGCCACCATTGCAAAATTTCGAAGCCTTCTGAGTTCAAATCCACTGCATCACTGTCCAGATAAGTGGATAGTTCTCTACTTCTTATGGGTCTTGGCTGAGTAGGCTACAGTTTAGAAGAAGAAGACCTGGACCTAGAGAAAGAGCCACAGAAGATCTTGCCCCACATATTTGCCTTGCTAGTTGAGGCAGTGGCTATTGGAGGTCGTTGCAAGTGGACTCCCTGGAACTTATTTTCACACCTTTGGTAAACCTCGTATA
Source organism: Phyllostachys edulis (assembly GCA_036346405.1). Classification (NCBI taxonomy): domain Eukaryota; kingdom Viridiplantae; phylum Streptophyta; class Magnoliopsida; order Poales; family Poaceae; genus Phyllostachys; species Phyllostachys edulis. The sequence continues at coordinate 30,021,209 of CM070551.1, forward strand.
ATCGAGAATGAACTTCTGCAAAATAGTCAGTATAGTCTAGCCCTGTAGCCTCACTAAGAAGATCAAGTACACTACCAAATGCATCAACTTTACCTCTAAGATCTAAAAGAAATGGAAATGCATATAGGTAAGGGATTTCTCTCTAATATTTAAGGTATTTAGATTTTATGGAAACAATAGCATCGCGTAAATCTAAGTCATTTTTGTACATTTTCAATTGAGTAGCAATATGTAAAATACTATGCACAATGATAGGAGATGTTGGATAGTACACAGCAGACAAAGCAATAGTAGCTTCATAAAAATTTATAAAAACGACAATATCTTCTCCGCAACGAACCAATGTTTCTCAGTCAATACTATACTATCGTCACAGCTCTAATAGTGTGTTTAAATAAAAACAGAAAAAGTGCTCTTGTATGTTAAAAGACTCTTAAGCATAAGGTAAGTAGAGTTCCACCTTACCGGCATGTCCAAACTGAACTTCTTGGACGTACATCCATCACCCTGCAGAAGTTCTTATATTGTGCTATTCTTAGGTTAGAATTATTCAAGAAAGAAATGACATCGCGAAAAGCTTTAATATATGGACTCAACCTCTTCAAACCACATTTGACTATAAGGTTGACAATATGGCAAGCACATCATTGATATAGCAAGAAGGAATCGACGTATGTACTCAACACTGGAGTAAGAATATCCATGATCCTAGAGTTCGAAGCCGCATTGTCTAAAGTAGTTGAGAATATTTTGTCTGTAAGACCAAAGTCTTCTACGACTTTGATAATACAGTCCGCAATATTCTCACTCGTGTATGCTACATCAATTAATTTCAAACATATAATCATGTTCTCCATTACCCAGTCGTCATTAACACAATGGGCAACAACACTAAAATAATCCTCCCTAGCCCGACCACTCCATACGTCCGAGGTCAGGGCCATCGAAAATGTACAGGGACTAAATAGTTCCTTTATTTTATTACGACGTTCATTGTAGTATTTTTACTAGATCCCTAGTTGTTGTCTGTTTAGAAATGGAAGAAAATCTAGGATTATGCGTAGTCCTAATGTAATTTTGGAAAGAAGCAAACTCCTAAAGCCGAACGATAAATCCTCATAAGCAATTAAACGACAGAGAGATTGACGGGCTACCTCAGGATCGTAGTCCCAGCTATGTACCATACCATTGGAGTTGTACTGGAGTTGCGTTTGCCTCATCACCAATCCTTACTTGGCTCGACATCTTGTAGCATGTCTAGGCAAGTGCCCCGTTCCACCTGTAGACTTTGCAAGCAATTCATTGCGACAAATTTTACAAATAGCAAATGGTACCCCATTTCCCTGCGCGTCTTACTTGGTTGTCTTATCGAAATTCTCCCACACTCCCGATGTAGACGGTCTCGACCTCTTTGCTCTGGTTGGCATGGAGCCTAATGCTGCCGTTGAGCCTGATGACGGAACTCCGTCTTGCACTTCCGCTTGGCTTGAGGCAGCTGCAACCGCCTCCATAGATGCACTTTCCTCCAGTGAAAGTCTGTAATCACTAAGAGCAAAGCTGTCGTAAGAGTTGTCCATAACGAAAACTGCAAAATCAAAATTAACACTATTATTACTTTCATCTTAGCATAACAAGCACTAACAATAAAAGTATACAAAAAATAGTATTGTACCTCTTTTGCTGACTTGCTGTCGAAAATTGAAATTTTCAATTTTTTGGTACAAATTTTATGAATTTTGCCAAATTAGTTCAACACAAATTTGAATTTGTACAACAAAATTTCAAAGAGAGAATGGAGAATGAAGGGGTGCTAAATGAGGGGGGGGGTATGGTAGCTATTTATAGAAAAAAATCCAAGATTTTTTTTATCTTTTTTGCTATTTTTTATGACTCAAATGGTCAAAAACTGTAAAAAAAAAGGTCAAAATACCCCAACGACCGGATTCTTCTCGGATCAGTGCTATGGCGAGCCTGGCCCACGCATCATGCCCATGCCTGCCTGCCCGCCCTGGCCTACCCTCCCTCACGCCCCATCCCCTTCTTCTTCCCCCTACCTACGCGTGTCGCGCGTAGTGTCGCACGACACTACCTCACTTCACAAGGCCTGCCTCTCGCCTCGCCTCGCACCGCCTCCTCCTCCTCTCTCGGCCAGGCCCGCCGCCTCCTCTCTTAGCGCCGCCACACGCCTCCCTCCTCGCCTCGTGGTCAAGCCAAGACTCTCAAGACGCCAACAAGATCGCCTCTCTCGACCGGCTCGACACACCTCCTTCTTGCAGATGGCCCACACCGCCTCGCCAGATAGCCCTCCTTCTTCTATCTCCGCTCCGGCTCCCTCTCGCGCCATCGACCGTTCTTCCTCTCCTCCTCCCGGACCTCCCGGCTCCCTCCCGCACCACCACCATTTTTCCTCTCCTCCTCCCGCACTTCCCGACTCCCTTCCGCATCTCCCTTCTTCCTCCGTGTCGACGCCACCCTACACGCTCCCGGCTCTGGCGTTGGCATTGGCTCTCCCTTGGGCCACTCGGTCAGTCGGGTTCGTCTTGCGTCTCCCTAGCCTGACTGGTATTGTTTGTCTTGAGTGTCGAGTGGCGGTCCAAGCATCTTGAAAACTAGCACTACCATAAACGATTTAGACCATGATGTATCTAGAGCGAGCCTATAGTACCGTGTCTCGGATCGGCCGAGCTGTAACTCGGAGTAATTAAAAATCCCAAAAAGGGAAAGGGAAACCCGCCTCGTACCTGTACGAACAATTGCAACAAAATCCCCAAATCGATCAAAAAATCCCGGAAAACGAAAAAAAAATCCTTTTCTTTATTCCTCCCAACCACTCGTAGCGGGAAGAAGAGGGCCTTCGCCGGCAGCAAGCGGCAGGTCCTCGAAGAGAGCAAAAATATTCGCGCCAGTTGGGGGGCATGGGCGCCAACGGCCACCCGCCGCCGGCGACCGCCGCCGCGCAGAACGGGTCCCACTCCTCCGCTGGCGGCGGCGGCGGAGGAGGAGGAGGAGGAGGAGGAGAAGGGGGAGCAAACCCTAGCCCCGGCGGCACCGCGGCGGCGCTCCGGCACGACCCTGGCCTTGCGCGGGAGTGGTCGCCGGAGGAGCAGGCCATCCTCGATGATCTGCTCGTCAAGTGAGTCGCCGGTTTGCTGGGTTACGCCTGCTTGGGAGTTCGGTAATTCGGATTAGGTGTAGAGCTTGGGTTCTGACTTCTGACTTTAGAATTGGTCTATAATTTTGAGTAATTAAGTAAGATTGTTACCGTATAGGCGTAGATTATAAGGTTTCACGGCCTCTTTTGAGGTTCAGATTAAGCAAACTTCTTTCCTCTCAGTTTCACATACGCTTCTTCTTGCAATGTTAGTGGTATTTGTACAAGTGGATAATGTTCTGAGAATATTTTTCCTTTCACCCTTTATTCCCTGTCCGTTTAGACTTGCTTTATTCTGTCACTGTATATTAGGCGAATGCTCGGTAGTTGTATAGTGTAGTACAGCTCCTATTCGCAAGGCATGGAGACGCCTTGTTGCCATCAAAATGACAGTAGAATCAAGATTACATTTTTGGCTTGCAAGTAACATTGTTTTGACAACATTATGAGGGGCACCAGGGATCTGTTAACCGCGTGGGCCTTTATTTCTGCACCTTACGGTTCCATTGGTGTTCCTTGGTATTTGCTCTCAGGTGTGCATCAGATGCACCCGTCATTCATTATGCAAAAATAGCCATGGAGTTGCCAGAGAAAACAGTTCGAGATGTGGCCTTGCGGTGCAGATGGATGAATGTGAGTAATATAAACTTAGTATGCATATTCTGCATTCCTAGTATCATGGCACCTGGTCTCTTTACTGGGTTTCAGCATTCAGCAATGATTTGAGGTTATGCATTGAACCTGCAGAAAAAGGAGAGTGGTAAAAGAAAGAAAGAGGACCACAGCTCTACGAAGAAAAGCAAGGACAAAAAGGTTTCTCCAAATATTTTCCTTTCATCGTTCCATTTTCATGACTATTATAATGCAGGCTGGCAAATTATACTGCAAATTATAATAAGTTCACAAATACCAAACATCTGGTTGCACAGTCTGACAAGTCATTGAATGGTTCCTCCAAATTGGCTAACGTATCATAGTGATAGTTTCCCCAAGGAAGAAGTCAGGACCATCTCTTTCAAAACTCAAGCATATTAGATCTACTAGTATTTGTTAGATAATCAACAATCCAGCATTATATATGCATATGTCAAGTCAACCTGGTTCTGTTAAACCGTCCATATTATAAACGAAAGTATGTTACATTCTGTTGACAGCTGTACAGAGTAGGAGGCAGGACATCTCTCTGGACGTGAATGAAACTCATAGTGTCGGTTTCAGTTTGGAATATAGAACATTGTTGTGACAGAGGTTTTTAAGCCATGAATTAAAGCTTGGAGATGCAAAATGTGCAAGATACATCATTTTTTAAGTGACTAGTTTAATTTAGTAAATGCAACCTGGCCCTTGCTTTATTGATTTTGAACCACATAATCTGAGAAATGTGGCATGTTAATTTGTATATGTGAAAGAATTTAGTATTTCATAGCAATCCCTGCTCTTGGTATTTTTAATAGTTTTGCAGTTTTTTTTTTTTGGAGAATTCATGTTTCTGCACTTGGCACCTTGCTCTGCTATGTTTTATTTTGTACAGCTGGTATCAAATAATATGAACAAAATGGATGTTCTTTGTAACATTTATCTTTCTGTTCCATTGTATGTGTGAGTGTGTAGCTAATGCACACTGTTTTGATAAGCTTTATGCTGACAACCAGTCATTGCTGCAGGAGAAGGTTTCAGATTCTTCATTGAAACCACCTGTTCATGTAGCTGGAAGGCCTAATGTTCCTCCATACCCACTTCCAGCTCTTCCCATTGATGATGACGAAATTTCATCCGAAGGTATGTCATATTGATGTTCATTGAATCATTTCTCAGTTGGTTCCATATGTTTTGTTGAACTCTTTAGTTTGGTCCTTTTTTTTTGCCGCAATGTAGGACTGTATGCGTTGCATGAAATGTAAAGTGATATCCTGCTCATTTGCGATAAATGTTTTCATATCATTGATAATAATCACATCCATCACTGTGATGCGCTTAAATCCAAAAAATCATTATGATACGCCTAAATTGGTTGTGCTATACCATTGACACCACTTGATTCAGTTGTCAACATCCTGGTTGACCAATCATGTGGAGCCAGCTGGTTCTGGGCAAATGTTTGAACTGTAGACGGAAGTTGTGTATTGGCATATGCAGTTCCCTTTGGTAGCTAACATTCCGCGGCAGATGTTGGCTTTTGCAGATGTCTCAATCATCACCAGACATCAGTTATTGGAATCGTGGTCACATAAGTGTCTCCTATATTGGATACGGATCCATTCATTGAAAGAACACAAATTTTGATTCTTCTGGTGTGCTGTGCTGTGTTCTTCTCAAAATTCTTCTTCTATGGTTTGTTTGGATGCCGTAGATCGGAATTGTTCGGTGAAATACTGGAATGGCGATTCCAGGCTCAATTCCACCAAGATGTTTATGCCATGCTTGCCCCTCCCTGATAGTGGGTGTTAGGAGAATAGCCTGGTCCAGGATTCTCACAAATGCACCGCATGGCATCTCTTTGCATTTGCAAATGCCGTTGTAGTAACTGTTGGGGTTCGGGTTTGAAGACCGAGGGTAGAGCACTCGCCTTTGAATGGTTGGACATGCCACCCCCAAGGCTCGGAGGCTTAGTTGAAGAGGAAGGTGAGAGACTAAGAACTTTGTTTATTCCTTGCTTGATTGATAATGAATACATACTATCCCTTTTATGGGGACAACCCGATTTGACATCTAAGAGATAATTTATAAGGAAACCTAGCAATCCAATCTAATCTTTCCAACTATTAAAAAACTCTTCATAATAGATAAGATCGTATCCCTAACAATAACTTGATAGATAAGGAATCTCAAAATAACCTACCTAACCGACTATTCTTTATCCTAGGAAACCAATGGGTGTGAATGGAAAATAACGGTGCCATAGCACCGCCGGGGGCACCGTTCACACGCTGATACAGTAATGCGGTACTGTTCAAGTGTCACTATAGTACCTGCGGCGCTGTTCGCGCGCCTTGCTCCGTAGCATGACACCCCTCGCGGCGAGGCAGCTCGTCCTCGAGCTGTGGTGGTGGCCACGGTTGAAGTTCTTGGTGGTCCCATGTTGACAAGAGTATCCAGTACCGGCGTCAATTCGCTTGAGAACAGATCAGTGATACCCCGATGTATGGTGCCTAAGGAAGAAACGCCTTAGCATGTTGTGGCATTGAGAAAGACGTCGGCGGCATGGGCAACCGACATGGAGCAATAGTTACGCCCTTACCGCTGGCGTGGCGGTGGCGAAGGGCGTGAAGCGACCTTGGCCCCTCGATTCTTTGCGTTGGTCCCTTAGTTGTTGCGCTCTGTTTTGCCTATGGCATAACATCAGTCGGCCGTGTGGAAAAATCGCCGCTGGACAGCGGCATCCTTCCTCCAGCGGCGTCGCACCGGGGGGCAACCAAGGGCAGCGATGCCTACTGGAGTGGCGTTGGTGGCGCTGTTGAGGAAGATGATTGCAGCGCCACTATTGCAATGGCACGCGACGCCTTCTTCTGCTCCTTCAACTTGACCATCAATGCACACGTTTTTTGGAGGATGGCCATCATGTTGTCAATTAAGGCCATCATCTTTTCGTTGTCAGCCTTCAACATGGCAAAGGGAGATAGTTCGGCACCGAAAGCCATGGTGGGTGACTCTGATACCAAATGTTGTGGTAACTGTTGGGATACGGGTCTAAGGACCGAGGGTAGAGCACTCGCTCTTGAACGGTTGGCCATGCCACCGCCAAGGCTCTGAGGCTTAGTTGAAGAGGAAGGTGAGAAACTAAGAACTTTGTTTATTCCTTGTTTGATTGATAATGGATACATACTATCCCTTTTATAGGGACAACCCGACTTGACGTCTAAGAAATAATAAATAACGAAATCTAGCAATCCAATTTAATCTTTTTAACTATTAAAAATAACATCTCTAATACATAAGATCATATCCATAACAATAACTTGATAGATAAGGAATCCCAAAATAATCTACCTAACCAACTATTCTTTATCTTAGGAAACCAATCAGCGTGTATGGAAATAACGGTGGCACAGTCCCAACGGGGTACTGTTCATGCGCCGCTACAGTTCACGGTGCTGTTCGAGCACCTGCTACAGCCCTTGGTCCATAACAAATGCTAAGTCCAACAATATTGTGGGAATCTACAGATATATGTAGACTCTTATTGCTTGAAATATATTTTCGATCTGTTTTTCTATTCTATGCATTTTTATTTTGATAAGCAATTCTTCTTGAGATTTCTAATACCGTGACTATTGGCATTGATGGCCTAGATACCAAGTTGCCGATTTCTTCATTTTTATTGTCCTTCTGCAGCAATTGGAGGTCCAACAGGAGAACTCCTCGAAAGTAATGCCCAGGTTTTGAGTCAAATTTCAACAAACCTTAGCACCATGCAGGTATTCTTTTGTTTCAAGATGGTTTTTTGGTGATTTATGCAAATGAATATTCTCTTTCTGGTCCGAAACCCCTGTAATTTCCCTTTGATTTTCTATTGTTACATCTAGCATGTATAATGTTACCCCCTCCAGTTCACAAAAACAAGTCATTTTGGAATACATGCAATCAAACTTTGTAAACTTTGACTATTGATATATTTTTAAATATTTAGATTAGATATATGAAAATCATATATGTAGATTCGTCTTGAAAAGAAGTACTTTCATAATATTATAATTTTATTAGGTTTTACAAATATATTACAATAATAATTAGTGGCCAAAGTTGCATTTTGGAGACCGTGTCGATATCCAAAATAACTTGTTTTTGTGAACCGGAGGGAGTATTATTTATTTGTGCTCAATTCTTTCTTCTGCAGATACAGGATAACATCTCTCTGCTGTGCCAAACTCGAGATAACATACTGAGGGTCTTGAAAGAGTATGTTTTTGAACCCCTTGTTTTGTTGAGTTTGGAATTTTTTGAAATGATGAATTCATGTCATTCATTCAAGCCTTTTCTTATTACTTGCTAATTTAGTATCCTTGTTTAGATCTTTTAATTAGTAGTCACAGAGTAACTTGTTTCAGCGCATACAAGGAAAAGGAAAATGTTGTATGTAGAGTCTATCATTTCTTTTGCCTTGGGCATTGCATCATATGTGGCTATTAGAGTTTGTCAGGACATTTCTCTTTGCAGTGCCGGGGAGTCTATTGAACAGCAAAAAAATCTCTTCTATTCATTTTCCTGAGCTGACAATCTTTAGTTTGGTCGCACACAGCAGATGGATGTCTTATGTAGATTCATCTGCTAGTCATTGTTTCTACCGTTATTACAGGAAACTTAAATCTATAACGTCATGGTATTATGAGAAGTGTATACACCCTTCCAAGATTCTACCGGAATTTCAAAAACACAAAGATCTGTCTCGTTAATCTGATCCATTCTTGGAGCTCATCTGCTCTTCAGCCTAAAAAATAACCGAATGCTTGCACCCATGAAGATGCCGATATTTTTCCCCCTATCTAATCTATATTTTATTTGTGTAAAGTTCTTTGGTCAATTTTTGTAAACAATTATAAGATTATGATTCTCATGCAACATACTTGCAGGATAAACGATGCTCCAGAGATCATGAAGCAGATGCCACCACTACCTGTGAAGATGAACGAGGAGCTGGTCAACTCTATACTCCCCAGGCCAACTGTACCTATGCAGTAGTGATATAGAATGAACATATCCTCTGTAGTCTCAAGAGCCCTTTAGATAGACAGCTAAAATAAAAATGCCAGGCTTGGTCCCTGTTCGTTCATTTTGTAGCTCCTTCCTCTTACCATTTCCTTTTTACATTTTCCATCTAGATGTTGATCTTCCAACTGTTCTCAAGTCAGTCGGTTGGAAAATGTACCAAACCACCAAGGGTTGCTTCTGCAGCAGTATCAGCCTCCAACTCCGGCATGTTTGTAATCTGTAGCTGTTTAGCCTAATATGATGGAAAGGGTGTAGCCTTTGCTGAATTGTTCTTTGCAGTTTTCTGTTAAATCAGTAATCGTGTGTACATTGCAGTAGGAAGTAAGGGACTGTTTGGTTTAAGCCTAATTGGGTACGCCTAATGTTGGATATTTTCATCCGATGCCTAAATTTGCCACGCTATAGCGAGATGAAATGTGCACGGTCGATGTTGTACACGGGAGAAATGAAATACTAACCGAGTGTTTAAAAGACCATATTGCGCCTCGCAAAGTAATTTTAGATATTTTCTTTGATCAGTTACTACTTTGTTCAGAAAATATGCAAACAGGGACAGATCCTGCATTGAACCCCTAGGGCTTGTTTGGGAAGCTTAGATTTTTGGCTCATCCCAGTGGATAGATCGAAATTTTAAACTAAAATCTTAGGGCTTGTTTGGGAAGCTTAGATTTTTGGCTCATCCCAGTAGATAGGTCGAAATTTTAAACTAAAATCCTGGCATCCATTCATATAGATGGGTTAGGAATTTGGACTTTTCAAACAAATCCTTAACGTAAAATGTACCCTCTGGGCTACAGCTCTCACTTCTATATGCTGGGCCCTACTCACCGCGCAGCTGGGCTAGATCAGAGGCCTAACAAAAAACCGCACAGCTGCAGCAGCAGGCCAGCAGCCACTCATGCCCCCACCTCGCTTCCTTTTCCTTTCCCTTTTCTTTTCTCCGCGGACGAGGAGTCAACGCCCGGTCAAAGCTCAACGAGAGCGTGTCTTCCGCCTGCGGCCTGCCCCCCCTCCCCTCCCCTCCCGTCTGCTCCCCATGTCTCCCTGACCCCTCCGCCGCTAGCCGCAGCCGCCCCACCCCCAAGGCGCCCGCATTCCCCTCCCCGCGCCCAGATCTCCCGGCCCCCATGGACCCGGCCGCCTCCACCTCCGCCGCGGCGTCGCGCGACGTCGCCGCGATGCCGGACTCCCCGCCGCGGCGCGCGGCGAGGCACCGCCGCGCGCAGTCGGAAATCCTCCTCGGGGCGCCCTCCCCGACGACCTCGCCTTCGACGCCGACCTCGGCGTCGTCGGGGAGGTCGGGGGCGACGACGACGACGAGGACGAGTACGAGGATGACGAGGAGGGGGGCGGCGGCAGCCGGATGTTCGAGATGTTCCTCGACGCCGGCGGAAAGCTCGCCGAGCCGCCGGAGCCCGCGCCGCACCCTCGCTGCCGCCGCCGCCCTGCCACCCGCGCGGCCGCGGCACCAGCACAGCATGTCAATGGACGGCTCCACGTACCTGGCGTCCGCGGCCGCCGGGGTGTTGGGGAGGGCCGCCGCGGACGCCAGGAAGGCCATCTCCGACGCCAAGCTCGCGGAGCTCGCGCTTGTTGACCCCAAGCGCGCCAAGAGGTGAGAGACGAGTAGCCTAAGAGCAGGAGAAGTAAACCAACCCTTTGGTTGAGACTTCGGTTCGTGTGTTGTCACCTTTGTAGTATTTTCAGTTGGTAAGAATTGGGGAATAGGATATTGGTTGCGGCCTTTGACAGGGACTGATTAACCGACGAGCGTGTGACTAATTTTAAGGAAAGCAGCCTCCTTGAAAGGAGTCACAGGAATAAGTGTGTGAAAGGGAAGAAAGTTCTGGAATCTGGAATCATATGTTTTTTTTAGCGAAGAGGAATCATATGTTGAAATGAGACCTTACTGGCACTGATGACTGTCTATATCACTGGTGAAACACAATTTGGTTCTGAATAGGTTCAGTAAAGGGTAGTACTTAAAATGTAACGAAGCTAACATTTTTTTTAGATAATGGAAGAGAAAAAAATCTCTCCCGGCCTCTACATCCAAGATGCACACAGCCAACAACGAAGCTAACATGAAAGATCTACTAGTCCTTTTTGTTCTTAATCTTATCTCTAGGGTGTGATATGCACGTTAACATAGGTTGACGGTGATGTGAGTGAGCACTTCATTTTCCATCAGTAAGAACGAACTAGCCCTTATAGTTGGTTCACTAGTGAATTAGAGAATATCTTTGCATGCGAATATGTGATGTCATTGTCAGTAGAAATTTTATATTTGAATTGTCTGCATTCCCTTTCTCGGAGGGAGGCCACAGGAGAGCAGATAACTTTATCAGTGTAATTTAGTATTTTAGTCTTTTTCATCAGCAGTAATTTAGTACAAATTTTGCACTATATGCAATTCTCTTCAAATTATGAGAATATTTTTTCAGTGCCACTGTGATTGTTTGTCACAGCAACCCAGATGTGCCTTTGTTGTGTAATTTGATTTGACTCCAATTATTTTGTTGCACTTATCTGATGGTACTTAGATTAATTTCTCGTAACTATTTTAGGATCTTGGCAAACCGCCAGTCAGCTGCTAGATCAAAAGAGAGAAAGATGCGCTACATTGCAGAGCTTGAGACAAAAGTACAGACTCTCCAAACAGAAGGAACTACACTATCAGCTCAGTTGTCCATGTTACAGGTTTTTTTTTTTACTTTACCTTATCTCAAGTTCTTGCACATCTATATAACTTAGATGGTTTACACCTGGGTTTGGGCGTTGGTTTGGCTGACAATTGGTACTCAATCAGCCAATCTCATGAACAGTCAACAAAAATGGTAAATGTTTAGGTAGTTCAATGCATGCCTATGCTTTCATGTTTTTTTAGCATTTAATTAGAATTTCCAAGTGTTGTCACTGTTTGCTTGTTCAGTTGAATGTTTTGCCAATTTTGTCTGTTAGACTACCTTTTCTGTCTGCATAGGGTTATTAAATCTGTAGATCATTCTACATGTCAATATATGTTCGGGTGTATAACTAATGAAGGTGTTGAACATTCTACATTTTGTTTTTTTTACGAATGACAGTAGGGAGGCCCTGACTGTGTTTTCTATATATATATATATATATATATATATATATATATATATATATATATATATATATATATGTGATGGGGTTTTGGCATGATAGGGAAATCTAGTTCCATCTATCATCACCATTCATCTAGCACCTTTTCTCTCTCTCCACTACACACATCCACCTGCAAAATTCATGGTGTGGATAGATGGCACTAGACACTAAAGTTCAGTAGCATGCAAGATCATATATATAAAAAAGATTAATACCTTCTACCCTCGGGTGTAGTTACTCCTACCTCTGATATACCAACTAAAAAAACTTGACATACTCCTTTATCATTTTGGGTATACTCATATACTAATTAGAAAAAAGGCTTCCTATATAGGATTAATACCTTCTACCCCTGGGTGTAGTTACTCCCACCTTTGATATACCACCTAAAAGAACTTGATATACTCCTTTATCACTTTGGGTATACTCATATACTAATTATGAGATACTCCAATGTGAACCACACGAAACATTTGCAAGAGAGTCCATAGTTTTTAGCATATTTTGTAAATACCTTCATATTCGTACATAAAAAGGAGTATGTCTAAAAAATTGTACGTACCACCCTGAAAAGGTGTAAATACCATCTAGGTGGTCTTATATACTCGTATACTACACATACATACTCTCGGTTGATACTCCATACGTTGTGAGATACGGAATAGGGAGTAACTACTGGGAGTAGAAAAAAGGCTTCATATATATATATATATATATATGATGATACCTCTACCAATTTGAGCATACTCCAATAATGATTATAAGATACCCTAAAGTGAGTTTCATGAAAAACTTCATCAAAGTCCACTTTTTGTAGCAAATTTTTTGTATATACTTTTTTTATATATGAAAAAGGCTATATATAAAAAAAAGGGCTTCGATGTTTTTTTTTCAATCAGTTCGCATTGAAGTATCTTATAATTGGTATTTAAGTATACTAAAAGTGATAAAGAAGTATAATATATTCGTTTAAGTGGTATATTGGAAGTGTGAGTATGTACTCCTGGGAGTACGAAACGGTTATATGTACAAAAAGAAGAGAAAAAAAAGTTACAACCCTCTAGGGGCAGCCCATCAATGTATTGTTTCTAGCCAATCTAGGATAATTTGTCTGTGCTCTTCCTTAACGCGGTGTACATGCAACACGAATAGTACAGCTTGTTGTGGAAGTATTGATGATTCGTACTTTGTTTTCTGTTTGTTTGAGCGGTCATCAGGTATTCCACAAGTTGTTGACATTTAATATATTATTACCATTTGTAAATGAAGATTTTAAACTATTTGTGTCCTACAGATAGATACTGTTAATATATTGCAAATTTTGTAGTTTTTCAAAGAACTCGCTCTTGGTTTTCCATGAGTATATCCTTGATTATATGTATGATACAGAGAGATACCACTGGTTTAACAAGTGAAAATAGTGATTTGAAGCTGCGGGTGCAAACAATGGAGCAACAGGTCAGGCTGCAGGATGGTAAGGTTTTGTTCAAAACTTCAAGTTCTCTTTGCATGAGAAATTCAAAGTTAATAAACTGATATCTTGGAAAGAAGTGGTGTCTTCATGCCACACTCATTTAACATTTTGTGCTTCTATAACTGCAAATTACTTGATGCTATTCCAAATTCTACATTTCCACTCATTCACTTGCGTACACTGAAAAATTCTAGTATGGTATTCTTTTTCATCATCTAGAGGTTCAAGGGCTATTATTATTCTCTTCCTACCCATTTTGGCAGGGTTATTTTCGCCTTTTGGCTATGTTACAAAAGGGGAAACATAAAACAAGATAAACATTCTTTGAAGAATGTGAGCTGTAATTCAATGTAAACTAAGACTTAGGATATCATTTTACTTATAATTCAGACAGTTTATAGTACCTATGTTTTGGAAGTACCACAAAAGTTTATCTGAGGTTTTTTTTTTCCTATTCTCTTTAGGATTGTAACTGTTCCTTGTTTTCATGTAGCACTGAACGACAGACTAAGAGATGAGATTCAGCAGCTGAAGATTGCAACAGGACAGGTTAATGCCAACAGTGGAAAAATGGGAAACTTTGGTCTGTCCTCGTACGGAGTCAGTTCACAAAGTTACCAATGCAGCCATATACGGTCTCTTCTGGCTGCTCAGCAGCTGCAGCTGCAGCAGCTCCAGATCCGCTCCCAGCACCAGCAACAGCAAATGCATTTGCAGCAGCAACATCTTAGCTCAGTCCAGCAGCAGCAGCTGCTGCAGGAGGCACTGCCATTGTCGGGCGACCTGAAGATGAAAGGAATTGCCACGGCATCCCATGCGCAAAATGCAGGCGCCTCTGATAGCCACCCTCTCAGGAGCGAACCGTGAGATTTGGCATAGGTACATGTCAGTTGTCAGTAATAATATTGTGTTGTACCTGAGTGACCGAGCCATGCGTAGGCTAGCACACTATATAGGCAAATTTTAGACTATCTAAGCACTTAGATGTCTGCAGCCTGTAGAATGTAGATCCCATTCAGTTGGAAGTTTTAGTACTGATGAACCAATCTGAGCAATTTACTAGGCCGAATGTTGCGTACGCACCGGTCACAGTGACAAGTTGTCTGTCCGATTCTGAGTTCGAATGGAGAAGATACAAGGTCTCTGTAATTCAACGTTGGTCAATATGCTTCGCATCGCCGTGTTGTGCAACTTCGATTTGCATCTCTTCATCAGCTTGCTATCGGCGTCCTTGGTTCGTATCTCTTCGCCGATTTCAGTAAAGCAGCTTGCGTGCCTTGGTACACCGTGTGTTTGACCGTTGCACCCTCCATAAAGACGCGGTGTTATCATCCGGCAATTTTCCGACGGCAACACAAAGTAACTGGTGTATTTCTATGGGGAAAAAAAGGGTAGCTGGTGCATGTTCCAGCTAAAACAAATGGTCTCCGGCGGCCTGAACTCAGGCACGGGCAGCCCGCGCGCCTGCGCCGTCTAACGAGCGGCTGGTTCGGTACGTGCGCGCCGTCAGGTGGCCGCGCTCACCACCCCTCCTGTCCGAGAGCGCGTGCTGGGGCCGCCCGTCAGGCGCCCGCGCACGTACAGGCACACGTTTGCCAAAATGTGGAAGCTATAAGATCATTTAAGGCATGTATAACAGTTTTTCTCTTAGATTGTCTCTAAAGCTTTTAACTCATTTACAGATAACTTTAGAGACAACATCTCCAATAAGTTATCTATAAAATTATTCATTATCAACATATCTTCTCTCCTTATATACTCACAATTTGTGATGGTTTGTGTGCATAACTTGTCTTTGGTATGAGAGATGACACATTCTCTCTCTTCACATCCTCTCTCTTTCAACCAGATTTTTAAGTGACATGACAGCTAATAAACGACTGAGGTGACCACTATTGAAGATACCCTTAGCATAATTTTATTCAATCAAATTGCAACCTTTATATGTGCAACAATGCACAAACCCACCTTGAGACATGCTAGCTCTTTGCATATCATATTTTATCACATCTCTTTCTTCTACTAGAATAGTTCCCTTGATGATTAGGAAACATTGATTCTTTCATGTGTCTATGTTCTCTGGTTGTCTTGACACTAAACTGAATGGCATATATATATATGTATACATATGTATGTGTGTGTGTATGTATGTGTTGTACACACACACACATATATATACATACATACATACATACATATATGTGTACATACATATATATATGTGTACATATATACATATATATATATATATATATATATATATATATATATATATATATATATATATATATATATATATATATATATGTGTGTGTGTGTGTGTGTGTGTGTGTGTGTGTGTGTGTGTGTGTGTGTGTGTGTGTGTGTGACTGCCAACTTCATTACATGCATATGAAGCGGTTCACTTTGCTTGCGCTAGCATTCCTCTTCATGGATGAATTAAATATATATCCATTCACATGTCATGCAGATGGCAGCCTTAAATTCCTTTGTGCATGTAGCGTAGCTAAGTGCATCGTTAGCTTAATGCCTTGTTTCAATGTGATTACATCACGTAACTCATAAGACTTAATCACCGCTACTAGTACACAATAATATCTTTTTACAAATTGAAGGGAGAGGAGAGAGAATTTTAAACCCTATGATTCTTAATCTTTTAGTCTAGCAATTATCACACTTAGAACATTTAGTATAAGAACCATTTATGTAATTTATATGGATCATTTTATTGTTAAGTAATTTAACAATCTCCCACTTGGCCCATGTAATAACATGAAAATTCAATAATAAACTTTTAGGTGCACACCATACATTGAATTTATCAAGTCAACACTAAGTTGAATTGAGATGACAGAATCATGGCGGTCACAAGTCATTTAGCGACTAGATTCCTTCCATGTATCATAATCGACCCAACCCAAACCAACTTTAATAGGAAAACAAATATTGTTATTTCACCACAACTATAACCATATATGCCATAATGAAGATAACCAAAACAAAACTTTCATTGAATTCATATGTTTCAAACAGTACAAGCAAGATATTCAAGTGTATATACATTATGCTAATAAGGTTTTCACTATTATGCTCATCCTCTCGACATGGCCACTGAAAGTTTTGGGTGGCAATCCCTTAGTTAGCGGATCCGCTACCATCATATATGTACCAATATGCTCATTTGATGCATTTTGCTTTTGAACTTCCTCTTTGACTGACAAGTACTTCAAATCCATATGTTTTCCTCCCTTCGAGTACCTATCATTTTTAGAGAAGACTGTAGCGGCATTGTCACAATAAATCTGTAATGGCCTCTCAATAGGGACAACAATATGAAGACCAGACACAAAATTCCGCAGCCACATTGATTGAACAATGGCCTCAAAGCATGCCACAAATTCAGCCTCCATCGTGAAAGTAGCAATGACATACTGCTTTCCACTCTTCCATGAAACTACTCCTCCAACCCATAGGAGCATGTAGCCGAATGTAGATTTTCTTGAGTCTTGAGTCTACGCATCCATCATAATCTGAATCTGATTAGCATATCACCTCCACATAGCTTGATCTCTTGTACGTGAGCATGTGGTCCTTAGTGCCTTGTGAATACCGAAGAACCTTCTTCACAACTTTCCAATGATCCATTCCAGGATTATTTTGATATCGACCAAGCATTCCAACAGCAAAGCTGATATCTGGCCAAGTGCATGTCGAAGCATACATTAGGCTCCCAACAATTGATGCATATGGAATAGATTCAATCTCTTTCCGCTCCAAATCATTCTTTGGACATTACATTTCACTAAACTTGTCCCCTTTCTGAATTGGGACAATTCCCGCTGAGCAATTTTTCATTCTAAATCTCTCCAATATTTTGTTAATGTAACCTTTCTGAGACAATCCCAACAATCCTTGTTTTCTATCATGGAATATTTCTATTTCAATCACATAGGATGCTTCACCCATGTCTTTCATTAATTTCAAAATTATTGGAGAGAAATTTCTTTACATCATACAAAAAGGATTTATCATTAGCAGCAAGTAGAATATCGTCAACGTACAGGACCAAAATAATATGCTTAATCCCACTGACCTTCATGTAGATTACACCGATCAATGGCATTCTCTACAAAACCATACGCTGTAATGGTATCATTCAACTTAATATACCATTGTTGGGAAGCTTATTTGAGCCCATAAATTGATTTCTTTAATTTACACACCAAATCTTCTTTCCCCGGAGTTAAGAATCCTTCAGGTTGGTTCATATACACTTCTTCATCCAAATCAACATTCAAAAAGGTGGTCTTTACATCTATTTGGTGAAGCTCCAAATCATAATACACCACCAGAGCCAAAATAATTCTCAAAGAGTCCTTTGAAACTAGAGGGAAGGTCTCTATATAGTCAACACCTTCCTTCTGAGTGTAACCTTTTGGCGACAAGTCTAGCTTTGTATCTTTCAATTTTGCCTTTCGAGTCACGTTTGGTCTTAAAGAGGTCTTAAAGATCCATTTACACCCAACTTGCTTTGAACCTTGAGGCAACTCAACTAGTTCCCAAACTTTATTGTCATCCATTGATTTCAATTCTTCTTTCATGGCATCAAACCATTTTTTAGAATTATCACATTCCATGGCTTGCTTAAATGAGACTGGATCATTTCCAACACTCAAGTTGCATTCATGTTCAAGTGAATAAACCATATAATAATCTAAAATAGCTAGTCTTCTCTTCTGTACAGACCTTCACACTATCTTTTCATGTGGCGTTTCCTTTTCTGTTGTCATTTGTACATTAGTACGTAGTTGGTTCAATAATTGTGTCTTCTACAGTGTTGTGTGGTTGTGATACAACAATGCTAGGAGTAGAGGTTAACTGGATTTCTTTGATATCCACATTTCGTGGATTGCTACTTCCACTGATCTCACCATTCTTGATGAACCGAGCATTTCCAGACTCAACAATTCTTGTACTATGGTTAGGACAGTAAAATCTATACCCTTTTGACTTTTCAGGATATCCGATGAAGTAACCAATAATGGTCCTTGCATCGAGCTTATTTTCGTGTGGATTGTATACTCGAACTTCTGCCAGGCAACCCCAAACATGTAGGTGCCTTAAGCTAGGTTTCCTTCTCATCCACATTTCATAAGGAGTCTTAGGAATTGACTTGCTAGGAACCCTATTCAACAAGTATACATCAGTCCTTAATGCATGCATCCACAAGGATAAAGGCACATTGCTATAACTTAACATACTTCTAACCACTTCCATGAGAGTACGATTCCGCCTTTTAGCTACCCCATTTTGTTGAGGTGTTCCGGGCATTGTATAATGTGCACAAATGCCTCGACTTTCAAGAAACTTTGCAAATGGACCCGGACATTGTCCACTTTCACCAAACCTTCCAAAATACTCACCACCTCTATCAAACCTCACCACCTTTACTTTTCTATCTAGTTGCCTTTCCACCTCATTGATGAACACCTCTAGGATGCTCGTAGCTTGAGATTTTTCATGCAGCAAGTATAGATAACAATAACGTGATAGGTCATCAATAAAGATGATGAAATATTTTTCACCGCCCATGATGGAACATCAAATGGACCACAAATATCAGTGTGTATCAACTGTAATAGCTCACTACTCATTGTAGCTGGTTTTTGCTTGCCCCTAATGCAATCCATACATACATTCCATTCAACAAAATCCAATTGAGGTAAGATATCACTTTTAACTAACCTCAAAACTCTTTCTTTGGATATGTGACCTAATCTTTTATGCCACAAGAAAGCAGATCGCTTATTATGTGCACTACGTTTATTACTAATAATATGTTCAACATGAAACAGAGATTAAGAAAAAAAACATCATCAAGATTAAAGCGGTATAAACCATCAATTAAAACACCAGAACCATAATAGTATTTATTCTTATATAATGAGAACATACCGTCTCCAACGATAAACTTAAAACTTATTACATCCAACTTTCCCATTGATACTAAATTTGTAGTACATTCAGGAACATAAATACACTCTTTTAAATCTAAATATAGACCGGTATCAAGGATTATTCTATAAGTACCGGTCCCTTCAATTCGTGCCTTCATTCTGTTTCCCATGTACAAAAACTTTTTAGGCCCGCTTATGGGTTGGATCAAAAGGAATCCCTGTGGAACATTTGAAACATGATTAGTAACACCATAATCTAACCGCCAAGTATCGTTAGGAACTTCAACAAGATTGGATTCAAAGCATACAGAAACATAATGTATACCTTTGTTTTCGAACCATTTATGTCTCTTTAGGCAATCCTTCTTGAAATGTCCAACTTTCTTGCAAAAGTGGCATCTCAGCTTCTTACGAATATGGCCCTCACTAACTTGCAGTGGAGTTTTGTCCTTCTTCTTGCCTTTCTTGTCTGGTTTTTCTGTGTTGTTGCTTGTACCGTTATGCACCATGAGATGAATAGAGCGATCCCTCATTTTCTTCAGCCTTCCTTCCTCCTGAATCAACATGGTCTTGACTTCTTGAAGATACTTTTCTTTAATGGTGTTGTAGTTCACCTGGAACTGGCCAAACTCGGGAGGAAGTGAGTTCATAATGAACTAAACTAAAAAATAATCACTCACATCCATGCCCATCGATGTCAGCTTTGCAGCAATGTTTGCCATGCCTGTCACATGATCATGAATGGGTATAGACAAGAAATAACTGCAATGACAAAGGACTTTTTCCCGTGGTATCGAAGACTTGCTGGTCTTCACTAGTCCACGTTGAGGAAGCTTGAACAAATCAAGCCGGCTCCATGAATTAAGCCTCCCTCGATCACTATGGTAGTTCTTCCTCTGCTCCAGATATGACGAACTCCAAGCCACTCACAAACTTGCACCAGGCCTCTTCACAATCTTCTTGAAGAGATCACCGTGCTCCGCCGCCAAGGCCGTCTAGGAGTTTGGCAAAACTCCAAGAGTAACAAATCGATGACCTTCGCTTGACGGCGCTCAAGTGCAATAGAATCAACTAGGATGAAAGGATGTACTTGAATGAACTCAACCACCTCACAATGAATGCACAAGAGAATTTTGGTGTTGAGTGAATGCTCATGGCTCTCAAGGCTCTAAGGATGATAAATGAACACTAGCACACTGTCCTTGAGCAGGTGGAGGGGTATTTATAACCCCCACTAACAATTATGACCGTTGGGGAGGGAATCCCCAACTTTCAATGAAATGCGGTATGACCGCCAACTAGGGAGCGGTACGACCGCACTCGTGTCAGAGCACAGTAATGGCTAGAATAGTAGCATTAATTACTCTGACATAGCCGTTGAAAATCCTCGAGCGGTACAACCGTCAACCAAGTTGTGGTACTACCGCTCGATCCGGTCGTACCGTACGAAGGAGCGATACTACCGATTGTAGGGTTTCCAATTTCGCTGCAAAGAGGGGCTCTCTGGAAAAAACGTACCGCCACATAGAAATCGGTGCAACCGCTGAGCGGTGCTACCGTTTCTTGAACGCAGTACTACCGATTGTCAAGGAGAGCTCCGAACCAAAAAACATCTCTCCTGTTTTTATCGAACCACCAACTAGAAATCGGAACGACCGCAATGCGGTAGTACTGCTGGATGAGCTGGTCGTACCACATTAGCGCTCAGTTGGTTGTGACGTTCGGACTACGGTAATACCGCCAAGGAATGTGCGGTCATACCGCTTTGAGCGATAGTACCGCCAACAAACCTCCGGTACTACCGTTTGCTGACAAATGTAGAGAGAGCGTATTAAATTGAAATTCAAATGCATGCATGATCCTAAATTAATTGATCCAAATTGTACAAGACCATGCTATCAAGCTACTAGTCACGATTCCTCTTAATAGTACGGCATTTAACCTATAATCTGGTCTTCCAACCATTTCTCCTAAGACCGGTAAAATATAAAAAAAAAAGATCCTAGACTACTTGTACCTTGTCTTTAAGCCATGTAGATCTTCATGTTGTCCTTTAGCATGCATCTTTACGTCATCAAACTTACCAATGGGACTTAACCTTGTAAATACTCAATAAACACGTTAATCACATATTCACATATTATCATTAATTACCAAAACAATTTTTAGGGGCCTAGATGCTTTCACATACCCAAGCCAATATGCATGTTATCTTTGGATAAACTAACACATTTACCAAGTATATTGATCGATCTCTTTTAGTGTCACTAATCATAAGCAATGGTCCGCCATCCGCCTTTGGGCAACCTCCTAGTTTTACGATTAATTGAGTGCTAAGGTGCTAATGCTAATCTTGACTGTTGGATCATGCAGGGTGTTTAATGTAGGGCAATGGAGGTGGGAGCGTGCGGGGTGTTTAATGAAGGCACATTGGAGGTGTCAGCATGCATGGTGATTAAATAGTTTAGAGGTAGGAGCCTGCATTAATCTTGGTTGTTCAGTCCAGATCCAACGGTCAAGATTGATATTAGCACCTTAGCACTCAATTACCTATTAACCACACACACACACACACACCGTTTCGTACTCCTAGGAGTATGTACTCTCACTTCAAATATACCACTTAAATGAATATATTATATTTCTTTATCACTTTCAATATACTTAAATACAAATTATAAGATACTCCGATGCGACTTGATTGAAAAAAAAATCATTGGAGCCCTTCATTTTTTTTCCATATACCCTTTTTCATATATAAAAGAAGTATATACACAAATTTTGCTATAAAAAGTGGATTTTGATAAAAAAAAATCATTCACTTTGGGATATCTTATAATCATTATTAGAGTATACTCAAATTGATAAAGATGTATCATGATACGGTTTAAGTGGTATATGAGAAGTGGGAGTACGTACTCGCAAGAGTACCATACCATTTTCATATACACACACTAGCATCGAACAAAGTATGAACAATTGAAAAACACAGTTAAATATCCTAAGATCCTTTCAAGCAAGGCCACTTTGGTGACTAACATGCTTTTAACAATATAAATATTTAATTGGCATGTCATTTCAGTTATGCTCATAAGAATAAACCATGACCTTATAAACATTTTTTTAAAAAAATTCCATCCATTAGCAGTACCGGACAGGTGCAATTCTTTGATGTAGATAAATTTTAATACACCAAGTATTTTAGTTTGACCGAAGCTTCATGGCCAAATTAAAGTATTGTAAAGCAATATTACACTTCATGTTTAAATAAAAAAATATTACCCTGATTATTCGTGCCACTGCCTGCACTTAGATGAACTTTGATACGCTAGCATGGTGCGCAATATAATTTACATGCAAAATACGAGATTAATCAAAAAACAAATTTTAACTAGTAATTACACCACTTTATTTACTTACCATGTTACTTTATGTAACAACATGCTACGGAAGACAACTATTATGTGGTTTGCATTGTTCTTGGTAGGTAAAAGAATACGAAAGACGATTAACACATTCCAGAAATTGACCAATTGATTACAAAAGAACTAGTGTATGGTTAATCAAAAGTGCTAAGCATTGCTCTGATACTAATTGTTAGCCAAAATACGGAAGCTACAAAATCATTTAGCACAATTTTATTCAACCAAATTGTAACCTTTATATGTACAACAATGCACAAACCCACCTTGAGACATGCTAGCTCCTTGCATGTCGTATTTTATCACCTCTCTTCCTTCTACTAGAATAGTTCCCTTGATGATTAGGAAACAATGATTACTTTCATGTGTGTATACTATGTTCTCTAGTTGTCTTGACACTGAACTGAATGGCATCAGCATGTATATAGACTCTCGGCAGGACAATGAAACACCAAGCGCCAACTTCAGTTACATGCATATGAAACGGTTTACTACTTGCACTAGCATTCCTCTTCATGGATGAATTAAATATCCATTCACATGCCATTCAGATGGCAGCCTTAAATTCCTTTGTGCATGTAGCGTAGCTAAGAGCATCTACAATAGTTTATTTCGTAACTTGTTACTAAGAAGAGAGAGAGTACTAATCTAATAAAAAGAAACAAGCATTCCAATGGATTGTTTCTTAAGCTTATATCTAAGACTTAAATTGCTACAAGTGTGCATGATTCTTGATGATCAACAATGAGGTACAACTTTGTGGTCTATATGTTTTGGCTCATTTATCATATCATGTGCGGGGGAAGCCAAGAAGACGGGCTGCACAAAATCCGGTAAATTTTTATTGGTAGGTAGTGGGACCCACAAAATGAGTGTTTAGATAACAACTAAGCCTCCAATAGAGTTTTTTGTTGTTTCTTATGTCTTGGTATTAACAATCTGATAGTTTCTTCATGTAGAAACAGCTTCACCTTCTTTCCTCACCTTCTCTCCTCCACATCATCTAAAAGCTGATGTGGCAATCTCTTAGTAACAGCTGAGGTGGATTGTTGTAGATGCTCTAAGTGCATCATTAGCTTAATGCTTCCGGCGCTGCATGTTGCAAAACTAACTTTGTTCGCGTTGCAGTAGTAGTACTACTCGAACAGCTTTCACAAAAAGAAAAAAAGAAAAAGAAGAGTGCTACTACTCGAAGAAGTTACTTCAGGCTGCCGTTGTTCGAGAAGATCGAGAACACGTGAAGGCATGCCAGTCTCAGAGCAGCTGTACGTGTCGGAATCAGCAAACAATATCATTGATCAATGCACAGGGGGGAAAGAAAACGTGAACAGACTACCAGCCAAAAGGGTACAACACACGACAGCAACAACACCGTGTACCAATGTTAATGTACAAATTTGAACCAGAGCGTCCAGCTAAGCTAGAAACAGCTGTCCAGCCCCTGCTTCGTATCCTATACCCCAAAGAAATCAATGACCAATCAAACACCCACTCCTCTCAAATACGCCGTCCAACCAAGCGTGTGAGCTAGAAACAATGCTGTAGTATGTCACGTCACTGGCCGTGAAACGCGTCTGTCCAGAGCAATTCCTCCTATGGCCAATTGCTCGGAAACGACTCTCTCTCTCTATGTATCGCTGCCTCGGCTCGGTCTCTATCAATCGTCGTCCGGGTAGCACCTCTTGATCTCGAAGGCGGCGACGGCGATCACCCACACGGCGACGAAGACGCCGTAGGAGACGATGTAGGCGCTGACCTCCTGCGCGATGGACATGCCCAGGAAGATGTTGCCGATGGCCAGCAGGATCGCCGTGCGGCCGATGTTGTGGTGGTACCAGTTCCAGAACCGCCTCACCTTGGACGTCTTGTCCGGCCGGGCGAGCAGCGCCATCACCTGCGGATCAGGCAATGGAACCATGGTTAGTGAGCACCTCAACTGCAGTGCCTGTCAACTTTTCACTCCTAACCTAATTTTGAGTCAACTACTCTGTAAAATTATGTTGTTGTTCCAGACTTGGCCTTACGGTACATGCCAATCCAAACGATGCGCATGGTATGTGGCCAAGGAACCGAAAGTGGACGCATATTAGTCAGCATTTTTACTCAACCTCTCCCCATGTTAGTTAGAGATTAAGTTAATCTTATCTGACTCAAAGAATGATTATTATTTTTCTACTGCACACCTGAAGAGAGGCCATGGCCAAAACGGCGATGCCGAGAGCCTTGTGCACGTCGACGTTCTTGAGCCCGTCCTCCTTGAGGCGGAAGCCGAGGACGATGGACGCGATGCCGACGGCGAAGCCGGCCGCCTGGATGGCCATGTGGCTGTAGAACCAGTACGGGTCCAGCCGCCGGAAGTAGCGCGCGGCCATCATGCCGACCGGCATCAGCACGCCCCACCCCATCATCGCCAGCAGCCCGTGCATCCTCTCCGGCGGAAATGCCGCGTCACTCGAACCACCGCCGCTAGAGGCCAACCCTGAACAAAACAAGCAAAGTCTTGGTAAAAATGTGTAATTTTGCTGTGCTGACGTGCAAGAAACCAGAGAGCCTCTAATGACAAACGGTGAAATACCGGAGGTGTAGTTAAAGGAGCGGGAGGCCATGCTCCGGTGCACCGG
Source organism: Phyllostachys edulis (assembly GCA_036346405.1). Classification (NCBI taxonomy): domain Eukaryota; kingdom Viridiplantae; phylum Streptophyta; class Magnoliopsida; order Poales; family Poaceae; genus Phyllostachys; species Phyllostachys edulis. The sequence continues at coordinate 30,046,672 of CM070551.1, forward strand.
CAGGAGGGAGTTGGCAGACGGCAGGTCGCCGTAGGGGCCGACGGCGTAGATCAGGTGCGGCTGCGGATAGTCGGTGCTGAGCTGGAAGGCGAGGTATAGCCGGCCGGAGTGCGACACGACGACGGCCTTGTTCTTGACCAGCTTGAGGCCGCCCTTGTCCGGGGTGCACTCGTCGGGGCTCTTGCCGCCGAGGTAGTACTGCTTCACGGTGCCCTTGCCGCCCGACGACCACCCGACGACGGCGCTGCTCCCGACCATCAACCCCTTGCCCGAGAAACCGACCGCCACGTAGGAGCCCTTGTCCGGCACCGAGAGGATGAAACTCCATTGGCTCGGCCCGGTGTTCTTGAACTGGTGTCACAAGTAATTTGGTTCAGATCAGATTAGATCACCGTTAATTGCTCCTCGATGCAATGCGATGGCTTATCTATGGACTACTTGACGTTATTGAATTTTTCTCTTTCCAAATTATCGCCACAAAAATCTTATCATCCAAGCAAGACTGATTAATCACACGGCAATTCACAAAGTTTCCATTTCCCAACAGTATCAGACATTCAGACTAGCCCTCAGGCATGCATTGGCAATGGCATATAAAAATCCAAGAGTTCCGGAGGGATGAACACGACATGTAAACAACAAGAAGATTGCAAACGCGGCAGCATACCCTCAGGACGAAGTCCTCTTGCTTCCAGATGGCTGTGCAGTGGAAGGCCGTGGAGTTGAAGGGGACGAGATGGGAGACCGCGACGGCCGTGCTGCACGAGTCCGACTGCTGGTGGCTCACGGCGAAGCAGAAGCCAAGCAGGCAGAGCAGCAGCAGGCGCACAGAAGAAGAAGCTCCCATTGGCGTCAGTCTACTGATCTCTTCTTCCTCCTGTTCCTCTCCTGTGCCACCTGTGGCCTTGGATTTGGCACGCGATGGCTTCGTTCGGACACGGGCTCGGACAAGATTAGTGGTGCTTGGAAGGGAAGAAATGGCCAAGAAATGTGAGCCGCGGGGGACAGTTTGGCAGGTCAGAGGATGCGGCTGCCCTTTAATCGAATCCCCAATCGAGTACTGTCCCAGTATCTCTCTCTCTCTCTCTCTCTCTCTCTCTCTCTCTCTCCCCAAGTGGTAGTGACAGTGAAGGCGCACATGCATTGCAATTTGCAATGGCCTTCCACTTGATTTAAAAAACAAACAAACAAATGTACATTTAGGAATTGCAGGCTACCACCCTCATTCTCCTATAAAATTTGTACTATTAGGGTTCTAAATAAAGTCCTTTTTCTAGAATACGCGTAAGAACTGCGCATCCCTGCATTGCAAACTCTGAATTCTCTTAAGAATAGCACATGAACTCTTCTCAATATCTTTCACTCGGCACAGTACTCTGCTATGCGGTCAACTCGCCCCATGCTCCACACAGTAGTAAATCAAGCATGAGCGCATGCCCACACCTATTGTTCCCAATCCAATCAGAAAGCCGTTTGCTTGTGAGTGCACACCATGATGAAACCCAACAGGTCGCGTCGCTTGTCCTGTAGAGCTAAGGAATACACGAGCTAGCAGCAGAGACAGACAAAGCCAAGGACTGCGTACGTACGTATGTATGTATCCAATCAGTGCCTCTAGAAGAGCCGAAGCGATGGTGAGCCGCACAGCGAGGAGGAAAGGGGAAAAGGCCGTGCGACCACCGGTGGTGGGGGCAGCCCCCGCGGTGCTGTGGATGCACGGGGAGGGGGAAAGCCTGGTCCAGATGATTATTGCACAACAAGAACAGCTCATGGGGAGTTGGTAAAGAATTAAAGATGCCAAGCGCACATGCAGCGCGCCGCAGATCGGTCGATCCATCGGTTTCGAAGAATGCGTCCCTGGCTAACCTTCTGCGGTAGTACCGTGAGAATTGGAAGCTGACTTGAATCTTCCAACGCCCTCAAGGATCTTCATGTCATTAATTCAGCCAGAATTTTTTCGGGGCGTCTTTTGCCGTCTCATTTCTGGCCTGAAAGAGGAGGTGAATATAGGTACCTGATTTTTCCGTGGTAACGAGTAATAATCCCAGTGGTAACTAGTAATCCCTGGTGGTCCTAGTCCTCTTCGTCTCAGATTTATAAGCCTATTTCTTCTTAATTAAATCGATACATAGTTTCTGTAACGTCCCAATTTTCTGAAGTTTTTAAAACCTCTTTCAATGGTTTAGTATTTGGAAAATTCACCCAAGAGAATTTCTTTGAATTTTAATAAAGCTTAACATGGACTTTCAGTGTCAAAACGATTTAATATGATTAATTTCAACATCAACAATTGTCAAAACTATTTTATTTGGGTTCTATGTGCTTGGATATATTTTCTAGAATTTTTTCGAGTTCATTTGCAATTTTCTAATTGCTATTTGCATTTTCTGCTATTTCTAAAATAGAAAACTTATTAATAATCTCAGAATTCCAATCAGGTCGAATCTCTTCGGCCCGGTTCCCCTTTTCCCGTCGGCCCATTTCTCTGGCTGCCCAACCCATGACGTAGCTCAACCCGCCTCCTCCTCTCTCTCCGTCTCGTGGCCGGGTGGGCCCGCTTTATCGGGATCTCCTCCGTAGCCGTCTCCATCCTCCTCACGCTGAGCTTGTCGCCGCCATTATTGTTTCTTTGAGCTTCGTCCGACAACGGCTTTTCCATCTATAGAATCCATCGGCAATACGATTTCCAAAACTGTTGATCTCTCCGCAACTAATTTGGATGCTTATCTTCTCCGAATCGTATCTCGTTTCGTTTGATTTCCTTATCCCTTTCTTGGTTCTGAAAAGAACTCCGCCGCCATTACGCCATCTCAGCCTCGCCCGGGCCCTATAAAAGGCACCCCTGTTCACCACTGTCTCCGCATCCTGAACCCCCAAGTCCCCATACCCCTAAAGCAATAGTGTTGCCGCAATCGGAGTTTTAGGGTTTCGGCCGTAGCTTTGGGTTTTGCGAATTGTGCTGCCGTCATCAACGCCCTGTCGACATCGCCTGCACCGTCGAGTCTGCCGTCGCGAGCTCCATCTCCAGCACCCATCCACGCCACCGGAGCGTCGCCGGAGCTCAATTCCGACAATACCAGAGTTTCTTCTCTGCTCAAACCTCGTCGCCGACCAACACAATCGTCCTCGAGCCCCAGTAAGCGCACCAATAGGTTCGCATTATACTCCTCTACACGTTGGTATCACTCACCGCCGGTGAAGAGCCGCTGTTCGCTGGTTGCCTTTGGGACGGCGGCCGCCTCATTGTTGTCCACATCATTTGTCGATTCGGTGCATACGCTTATGTGGCGCTTAGCGTGGCGGCCGATCCTGGCCGCGTCGGCACACGCGTGTGGTCGGCCAAACCCAAGATTCAAAACCTCGTAGATCCAATCTATGGTGTATCGAGCCACTGCCTTGTGGGACCCCCTTGTTGGTCCACTGTGCCGTAGACCAATGAGTCCATAGACCTATGAACCGAGTTTGTGGACCCGGTCCATTGACCGTGGGCCCACTGTCAGCCTATGAGCCTTTTATCCTGATTTGCTTTTAATTCTAAAAATCAGGGTTGACGTTAGCATGACATCATTAATCGGTTTTCCAGTAGAAAAATAATTCGAGAAATTCAGAAAACTCCAAGTTTGCCTTTTGCTTTAGATTAGAACTTCGAGAAGCCCGTTCTTCCTCATGCGAACTCCGATTGAGCCCATTCAAATTTCTAAATTCATCTAAATTCGAGCTCTATTTTCCTAAGATTTTTATTTAATTTTTGGAGTTTTTTCTCTCTATTTTTATTTATTTTATTTTATTTGCTTTCATTTGTAAATAGACGTTGATACTTCAGGGAATTTTGAAGAAGAAGGAGTTTACCAAGACCAAGACCAGTACCAGGATCTATTCCAAGGCAAGTTGTACCTTTGATAATGTTGAACCCATTTTTCTAAAATTACTTTGATTCAAATTATTGCATTTACTTTAAATAATTACTTAAATACTTTGGGATTAGTTAAATATCCAATTTGTTTATATCCACCTTGTCTATTGTTATGTCATGATCTTTTATCACCCTAGATTGGTTCATTATTTAGTTGGTATTATTGTAGCACCAACGTGTGTTGGTTAGATACAAATAGATTGCTTAGCCATGCAACGAGTCATATATATCATTAAGTTGCAATTATGAACTTGACAAAGTGAATATGGAACTTTGTGATAAAACTGTGTGTGCTGTGTGCTATTACTCGTTGATGGCATGTGTTGCACTTAACCAACAGGGTGAGAAAGGATTTAGACTGAGGCAAGTGGTGGATACTGTGTTTTATATGGTGGAGCTTTGTGATTGGGAATGATAATCTTCGTGGCATAGTTAGAAATTGGAAGTCTTGCCTTGGTGAATTAAGAACTTAACTTTGTGCGCTATTGAACTGAGCCTTATTGTACGGGCACATGCCTGATGGGATAGGCCTAACCTAGTAGATTGTGGAGTCTTGACATTGACTATTCAGGTAGTAGGTTAGTGACAGGTGGAGGTGTGGACTGTTCTGAAAGTCACATCAAGGGACAGTTCACCGCTTCCTGGTCCAACGGTGTGTGTCATGCCAAAGCACTGTGTTTGGGTTGGTACGGCGGTAAAGCACACCGGGAGTGTCAATTGTTGAGATGAAACCTCTGAAAAGTTTTGTTATGATTAGTGTTTGCTACACTGGTTATATCGTGTGGGTAAAGTGTACAACCTCTGCAGAGTGTTAAATAATCTATTCGAATAGTCGCGTCCGCGGTCATGGACATGCTCGGGAATTTCACACGAGGGTTAGGTTTTCATAAAACAATTGGGAAGGGAGCTGTGTGATTGAAGTCATATGGCTGTGTGAAGAATTTGATTAGACTTTGTATCCTTTGTGAAAACAACTGTAAAATTATTATCGTTTATTTGTTTTGAGTTATGCTTCAATCTATTATTTGTATTCAATTGCAAATGTTGTTTTTATGCAAAAGAACCATAGAAGCTATTTCTTTGGAATAAGCCATCATCTATATTTGCATTCTATGGTATGACTTGCGAGTATGGTTGTATACTCTTATTATATTATTTCGTCTTATGTGGATTGATATTCATCTATATTGACACTGTGTGCACTAGCGTGATTCTAGACTAGTGCGTTATACATAGAGGGTCTAGAATTGCATTTTTGGGTCCCGACAGAGGTGGTATCAGACCATACTGACTATAGGTCTTGACCTTAGTTAGATCGGCCATCTTTGGAGTGTCCAAACTATTTTCTAAAGCAAAATTAACTTGCAAGATTAATTGAATTGCTTAACTTCTCTTTCGTCTCTCTTGACTCAACTATTGCTGAAATTTTTCTTCTCCCCGCTGTTTTAAATTTGGTTCTTACCTCTTGTCTGTCTTAACAGATGTCTCGTTTCTAGACTTATGGTGAGCGCAAGGGAGGATTTGCTGCAAAACTATGGAAGCTTTTGAAAGTGTTGGGTGGATTCGACCGACCGATGTACCGAGGCACCAACTGGGTGGTGAACGGCCGAAGCTATGGAGTGCTTTGTTGTTTAACCATCTACACTTGGAGGGACACAAGAGCCAGCCGTCCTCTGAACATCTCTATTTGAAGCATCGTCTTTGCAGAAGGAATCCGGGAGTCCTTGCGCCTTGCTATTTTGAGGATATGCAGCATCTACGCTCGCGAGCTTTAGGATACAATCTTCCGCTACCATCCCCGTGCTTCCGCAGTGGGTCTGCCTGCTCACTACCCGTCTATAGATGGAGAACACAACGCTATAGTGATGCACCTTGCCCAGTTTGCTGCTGCTCAGGAAGAGTCCTTGGAGACCACCACCACAGAGTTGGAGTGCATCTACGAGACTCAGTAGATGGATAAGGAGAGGATCGAATCACTGGAAGAAGCAATGTACGGCCAGCATGAGCATGAGGAAGAGCCAGAAGAACCCGAGGATCCAGAAGAAGATCCGGAGGAAGACCCTAAAGAGGAGGAAGATCCAGAAGAGGCCGACGAGCCAGTAGAGCCGGAGGAGCCAGTTGTGCATGTACCGGAGCCTCCTGCTCCTGTTGCACCAGCCCCAGGGCATCAGGACCAGTTTGCGAGGATACCTGCGCACTTCCAAGTCTACAGCAAGCGGGAGCACCGTCGTGGCTGTGGAGGTTACCTCGGTGACTAAGTTCGCTCAGGTTTAGGTTAAGTCAGTCGAGGCTCAGTGTGTGAGAGCCACGTTAGTTTAAGGTTAGGAGTGTCGCCTTTTAGGCGGTAGTTTGTGTGTTAGGTTCGCTTTTAATTCTTGTGTGTAGTATGAGCTGCAAAGGCCCTTGGGCATTTGTTGCAGCCATGCTAAGACCCTTATTTAAATAAGTATTTCAATTGATTTCTTGAAGCTGTGTTTGTTGGGTTTAATCTATCCCTCCGATTAGTTCTTAACTTATCTTATGCTTGCTACCTTATCTAACCCATGGAGCTTTCGCCAGATGGTTCAGACTCACAATGCAGCAGCCAATGGTTCAGGAACCAATGGGTCAGAGGGGAATGAATAGACACCTACGGGATCAATTCCACCGCAAGCACCCCCAATTAATTTGCAGAACTTTGGAGTGTTCATGGCAGCTCAAACGCAAATGATGTACACTATGATGAACCAGATACAAAATATGAATAATAATCAGAACAACAACAATAACAATGGAGCACCAACCACTCATAGTCATCATGGACCATCCAAGCTGGCAGAGTTCATGAGGACACGCCCACCAACTTTCTCCGAGAATGTCTCACCAATAGAAGCCGATGATTGGCTTCGTGTCATCGAAAAGAAGCTGCTGATCACTCAAAGAAGTGACCATGAGAAGGTTCTCTATGCCACCCACCAGATGGAGGGGATTGCCACCGAATGGTGGGAAAACTTCTGTGCAGCACATGAGACACCACAAAACATTACCTGGGAAGAGTTTTCAACAGCTTTTCGCTGGTGTCATGTGCCAGAAGGAATTATTGATCTGAAGAAGGATGAATTTCGTGCCCTCAAGTAGGGAGGCATGTCAGTGACCGACTACCACAACAAATTCTGTCAGCTTGTCCACTATATTGTGGAAGATGTCGCCACTGACAAGACTCATCAAAGTCATTTTCTGAAAGGACTAAATACTGAACTGCAAGTCAATCTGATTGCTCATACATTTCCAGATTTCCAGGAGCTAGTCAATAAAGCTTTGATCCTTGAAGATAAGCGCAAAGAGTTGGAGGACAACCATAAGTGCAGAATGGCTCAGCAAGGGAGTCATCAATCTCAGCAGAAAGCAAGAATATCTCCTCAATAGTTCACTCATTTCCCGCCACAGAACTCATTCAGGATGCCTGCACCTGCATCAGCACCTCGTTCAGTTGCACAGAACTTTCACAACCCTGCAACAGTCAACCCTAATCCAGGAGGCAACCAGCAGAGTGGACCAAGAGTTTGCTATACCTGCCGAGAGCTAGAACACTTCACAAACAATTGCCCTCAAAAGGGAACCATGACCCCCGTCATCCTTGGAGCGACACCAACTAAGACGTCAACGCCAAGAATCAACCGAGGAGCACGTCAAGTCACTGGTCAAGCCGAAGGAGCATCGCAGTCCGTGGTAAGAGGCCGTGTCAACCACATCACTCTAGAAGGAGCCCGGGAAGCACTCGATGTCGTACTGGGTAAGTTTATGGTTAACTCAGTACCAGCATTAGTTTTGTTTGATTTTGGAGCTTCACATTCGTTCGTTTCTCAAGTTTTTGCAACCAAGAACAATTTGGAAGTTATGCATCTTAAGCACACTATGTTAGTCCAGTCGCCTATAGCAGCGTGGGATGTTCAGGAGCCAAGTTACTCATAGCTGGAGTTGAGTTTCTGGACAACCTTATTGTCTTAGACACCCAAACCTTAGATGTCATACATGGCATGGATTGGTTATCAAAGCACAAAGATGTACTAGATTGTGGCCGAAGAGCCGTAACAATTGAAGATACCAATGGAAAGAAAGTGGAATTTCTAGCCACCTCAGTGCGTGATGGACATCTGGTAGTCAACAGCGTGAAGACTATTTCTTTGGAGGATGTACCGATTGTCAGGGAATATCCAAACGTTTTTCCAGAAGATTTGCCAGGAATGCCACTAGACCGTGATATCGAGTTTGTGATTGATCTTGTGCTGGGAACAGCATCGATCTCTAAGAGACCCTATCGGATGCCAGCCGATGACTTAGTAGAAATGAAGAAGCAAATTGAAGAACTTCTCAAGAATGATTTCGTGAGACCTAGTTTGTCGCCCTGGGGAGCGCCAGTCTTGTTTGTCAAAAAGAAAATTGGAAGCATGAGGAAGTACATCGATTATCATACCCTTAATGAGGTTATGATAAAAAAAAATAAGTACCCACTACCCCCAAATTGATGACTTGTTTGATCATATGAAAGGAGCCGGAGTATTCTCAAAGATCGATTTGCGATCAGGTTATCATTAGTTGAAGATTTGTCCGAAGGATACACCGAAGACTACTTTCTCTACACGGTACAGACATTATGAGTTCTTGGTCATGTCTTTTGGTCTAACTACTGCCCTAGCATACTTTATAAATATGATGAATAAGGTATTCATAGAATATTTGGACAAATTTTGTAGTCGTGTTCATTGACGGCATTTTGGTTTATTCCAAGACAGAAGAGGAACATGCCAAACATTTAAGATTAATCCTAGAAAAACTCAGAGAGCATCAGTTGTATGCTAAGTTCAGCAAGTGTGATTTCTAGAAAAAAGAAGTTGATTTTATTGGTCATGTGATGGCAGCCGAAGGAGTAGCAGTTGACCCTAGCAAAGTTAAAGCAGTATTACATTAGGAAGAGCCCAAGACTGTTACTCAGATTTGCAGTTTCTTGGGAATGACATGATATTATCGCCGTTTCATCGAATGATTCTCGACGATTGCTAAGCCCCTTATGCAATTATTGAAGAAGGTGAAAATGTTCACTTGGAGCCCAACTTGTGAAAAGAGTTTTCAAGAATTGAAGAAACGTTTGACATCAGCCCTAGTGCTAATTTTGCAGATATTCAGAAAGATTTCGATACTTACTGTGATACTTTGCGTCAAGGATTAGGATGCGTCCTGATGCAAGAAGGGAGAGTTGTCGCTTATGCGTCAAGAAAATTAAGGCCACATGAGGAGAATTATCCTACCCACAATTTGAAATTAGCTGCCGTAGTGCATGCTTTAAAATTTTGGTGTCATTATCTCATTGGCAACCGTTGCGAGGTATACATAGATCACAAGAATTTGAAGTATATTTTCACTCAGTATGATCTAAACATGAGGCAGAGAAGATGGTTGGAATTTATAAATGATTATAATCTTGGAATCCACTATCATCCCGGTAAGGCCAATGTAGTTGCAAATGCCTTAAGCCGAAAGAGCTATTGCAATGCTTTGGAAGTGAAAGAGAATTGCCCAAAACTTCATGAAGAGTTTTAGAAGCTGAAGTTAGAAGTGGTGGCCGAAGGATTTATAGCCAGTCTGAAAGTTCAATCTACTTTGGAGAAGCAGATTCGTGCTGCCCAACCAAGGCATCCCGCAATTGTAGACATCAAGTTCAAAATGGAAGAAGGAAAATTCAAGAACTTCACCAAGGATGATCAAGATATACTCTGGATCAATGGCCATATCTACGTACCAGATGTTAATGGTTTAAGATAGCTAATCTTAAAACAAGCTCATGACTCGAAATAGTCGATTCACCCTGAAAGCATTAAGATGTACCAAGATGTTAAGAATAAATTTTGGTGGCCAAATTTAAAACGCGAAGTCGCACAGTTCCACTACTATAAAAAGGCTAATACTGGACGCCTCATTACAGACGGTTGACCAAAAGCTATGCATATTAATCTAATCCTGAGCGGTTTTGGTTTAGCGGCAAATGCGTATTCTTAAGCTAACGCTAAAAACCGTCTATGAAGAAGTAATATCACGACGGTTCATGTTGAAAACCGTTTGTGAAGTATCACGAGCGGTTACGAACAAACCGTCGTGATACTTCCTGACGATTCTTGTTAAGAACCGTCTGTGATACTACCAAATATCACAGATGGTTTTTGTTAAGAACCGTCTGTAATACTTCACAGACGGTTCTTGTTAAGAACCGTTTGTGATATTATGGTCAACACAGATGGTTTTTGTTTGAAACCGTCTGTGATTCGCAGTGTGGGATGGCGGAAATTTTTGGACGCGTGCGTGGGAGACGAAATATTTTGGACGCATGCGCGGGAGGCGAAATATTTTGGTATTGTCCTTATATATTATAGCCACCCCTGCCTTGTCTTCCACTAGTCTCTCCCTTTGCCCTCCCCACGCCGAGCTCTGACTACAGCCGACTACCGTCATGAGCTCCTCTGTCTCCGGTTGTGACGCCACGGTGATGCTGCCACCGCCTCTCCTTCATTGCCGGTGATATCCCCCATCTGATCCTCTCCCCTCTCTTCTTGGTAGTAAGTTATCAATCGCTTGTCGTCTCCCCCTGCCTTGTTGCTTTTGGTGGCTCTCAATTGTGACCGTGGTTTTCTTGTGAATGAATAAATCAAGATAAGATTGCGGACATCGATAGCGAGCACCTCGGCATCCCTCACTCCGAGTACCAGGCCATCATCCGCCTCTTCGTCCCGGACTCGTTTTCTCGCACTGTTCGGTAAAACAGCCATAACTTTTGCATACGAACTCGGATTGCGGCGTTCTTTGGCTCGTTGGAAAGCTAACGAAAAGTCAGGGTCAAATTCTCTTTACAAGAACTCGAAAAAGTGAAAACCCCAAAAAAGGTCGTTTAGGGCCTCAAAATGGCCTCCGAAGTTTCAGAATTCGATTTTTTTTTGCAATAGAAAATACTATCACAAACGGTTCTAAACAAGAACCGTCTCAGGATAACTTTTTCCTGAGCGGTTCAAAAACCGTGCATGATGACCTCGTAGTATCATCGACCCATAAACTTCGAGACGGTTCAAAAAAGCATCTGTGATGACGATTTTGAACCGTCTGAGATTACCTTTTCTGTAGTAGTGTTCGTTGCCCTATGGGACGTATGTCAGAAAGTAAAAGCACAACATCAAAGATCAGCAGGCTTGTTGCAACCCCTGAAGATTCTAGAGTGGAAATGAGAGGAGATCTGAATGGATTTCATTACCAGTTTACCCAGGACTCAATCAGGTTACGATTCAATTTGGGTAATAGTTGATCACTTGATGAAAGTTGTTCATTTCTTGCCAGTTAAAACCACTTACTCAGTAGATCGCCTGGCAGAACTATACATGTCAAGAATTGTCAGTTTACATGATATGCCTAAAAAGGTAATGTCAGATCGAGGATCTTAATTCACCTCTCATTTTTGGCAGAGTCTACATGAAACTTTGGGAACCCATTTGAATTTTAGTACTGCTTATCACCCTTAGACAGATGGACAGACTGAAAGAGTAAATCAAATATTAGAAGATATGTTGAGAGCTTGTGCTCTAGCTAATGCTACCAGTTGGGATAAGATTTACCGTATGCAAAATTGTCATACAACAACAGTTACCAAGCTAGTCTGCAGATGTCACCATTTGAAGCTCTGTACGGTTGTGCATGCAGGACCTCGTTGAATTGGTTAGAGACAACTGAACGTTTGGTATTCATGCTAGATATTATTCAGGAAGCAGAAGATCAAGTTTCCATGATCAGGGAAAGATTAAAGATAACTCAGTCTAGGCAGAAGAGTTATGCTGATAACCATCGTCGTGATATCAGCTTTGAACCAGAAGATTTAATTTATCTTCGGGTTACTCCGCTTAAGGGCGTCAAAATATTTTATGCCATAGGGAAGCTTGCCCCTAGATATGTTGGTCCGTTCAAGATTGTAAGTTGTCAAGGAGAAGTTGTTTATCAGTTTAAGCTGACACAATCATTAGCAAGAGTGCATGATGTCTTCCATGTTTCTCAGTTGAAAAGGTGTCTTCGTGTGCCGACAGAACAAACTCCCTTAGATTCGATTGAGTTAAAAGAATATCTCACTTATAAAGAGCAACTAGTCAGAATTTTGGGTGTCGCGGAGTGTCGAACCAGAAGCAAAACCGTTCATTTTTGTAAGGTTCAATGGAGAAACCACTCAGATGGAGAAGCAGCGTGGGAGCATCAAGAAGATCTGAAAGCCGAGTTTTCTAGCTTTTTCTCTAGCTAGCCTGAAACTTAGGGTCGAGATTCCTTTAGTATTTGGAAGATCTGAAAGTCGAGTTTGTAACATCCCAATTTTTTGAAGTTTTTAAAACCTCATTCAGTGGTTTAGTATTTGGAAAATTCACCCAAGAGAATTTATTTGAATTTTAATAAAGCTTAACATGGACTTTCAGTATCAAAACAATTTAATATAATTAATTTCAACATCAACAATTGTCAAAACTATTTTATTTGGGTTTTATGTGCTTGGATATATTTTCTTGATTTTTCTAAAAAATTTCTGAGTTCATTTGCTATTTTCTAATTGTTATTTGCTATTTTATGCTATTTCTAAAATAGAAAACCTATTAATAATCTCAGAATTCCAATCGGGGTCGAATCTCTTTGGTCCAGTTCCCCTTTTCCCGTGCATAGCCCATTTCTCTTGGCCCAACCCCACGTGTAGCTCAGCCCGTGCCTCTCCTCTCTCCGTCTCGCTGACTGGTGGGCCTTGCCTATTAGGATCTCCTCCTACCTTCATCTTCATCCTCCTCGTGCTGAGCTTGTCGCTGCCATTGTTGTTTCTTTGAGCTTCATCCGACAACGGCTTTTCCATCTATAGAATCCCTCGGCGATACGATTTCCAAAACCGCTTATCTTCTCCGAATCGTATATGGTTTCGTTTGATTTCCTTATCCCTTTCTCGGTTCCGAAAAGAACTCCGCCGCCGTTACGCCATCTCAGCCTCGCCCGGGCCCTATAAAAGGCACCCCCGGGTTCGCCATCATCTCCGCGTCCCGAACCCCCAAGTCCCCATACCTCTAAAGCCCTAGCGCCGTCGCAATCGGAGTTTTAGGGTTTTGACCGTAGCTTCGGGTTTTGCGAATTGCGCCACCATCATCAACGCCCTATCGACATTGTCTGCACCACCGAGTCCGCTGTCACGAGCTCTACCTCCAGTACCCGTCCACGCCGCTTGAGCGTCACCAGAGCTCAATTCCGACAATACCTGAGTTTCTTCTCCACTCAAACCTTGCCACCGGTGAGCACAATCGTCCTCGAGCCCCAGTAAGCGCACTAATAGGTTCGCATTTGCCTCCTCTACACGCTAGTATCACTCACTGCCGGCGAAGAGCCGCTATTCGCTGGTTGCCTTTGGGACCTGAGCGTCGCCTGCCTCGCCGCCATCCACGTCATAGTCCAGTTTAGCGCATACGCCTACGTGGCACTTGCGTGGCAGCCAAGCCACAACAGCGTCGGCCTTGCGCGTGTCTTGATCCAAATTTCAAACCCCAGATCCAAAACCTCGTAGATCCAACCTACGGTGCACTGAGCCACTGCCTTGTGGGACCCCCTTGTCGGTCCACTGTGTTGCAGACCAGTGAGCCCGTAGACCTATGAACCTAATTCATGGACCCGATCCATGGACCGTGGGCCCACTGTCAGCCTCTGAGCCTTTTCTCCTGATTTTCTTTTAATTCCAAAAATCAGGGCTGACGTTAGCATGACGTCATTAATCGGTTTTCCAGTAGAAAAATAATTCGGGAAATTTAGAAGAAAAAAAAATCCAAGTTTGCCTTTTTCTTTAGATTAGAACTTCCAGAAGCCTATTCTTCCTCATACGAACTCCGATTGAGCCCATTCAAATTTCTAAATTCATATAAATTTGAGATATATTTTCCAAAAAAAAATTATTTAATTTTTGGAGTTTGTTTTCCTCTCTATTTTTATTTATTTTGTTTTATTTTCTTTCGTTTGCGAATAGACGTTGATACTTGGGGGAATTTTGAATAAGAAGGAGTTTACCAAGATCAAGACCAGTACCAGGATCTATTCCAAGGCAAGTTGTACCTTTGATCATGTTGAACCCAGTTTTCTAAAATTACTTTGATTCAAATTATTGCATTTACTTTAAGTAATTATTTAAATGCTTTGGGATTAGTTAAATATCCAATTTGTTTATATCCACCTTGTCTATTGTTATGTCATGATCTTTTATCACCCTAGATTGGTTCATTATTTAGTTGGTATTATCGTAGCACCAACGTGGGTTGGTTAGATACGAGTAGATTGCTTAGCCATGCTACGAGTCATATATATCATTGAGTTGCAATTATGAACTTGACTAAGTCAATATGGAACTTTGTGATAAAACTGTGTGTGCCGTGTGCTATTACTCGTTGATGGCATGCGTTGCACTTAACCAACAAGGTGTGAAAGGATTTAGACTGAGGCAAGTGGTGGATACTGTGTTTTATATGGCAGAGCTTTGTGATTGGGAATTATAATCTTCGTGGCATAGTTAGAAATTGAAAGTCTTGTCTTGGTGAATTAAGAATTTAACTTTGTGCACTATTGAACCGAGCCTTCTTTATGCGGCCACATGCACGATGGCGTGTGAGCTTAGGCGAAATGGGCGAGGGCAGACGGTAAGAATAATAGATTGTGTAGAAAATGAGTGACTAATTTCAAGCCACACTAATGGATTTTTAGCAAAATTTGAGGGCCATAGCCCATGTTGGCTGTGAGAAGCTCAAATCCTTTGCACGATGGGATGGGCCTAACCTAGTAGGTTGTGGAGTCTTGACATTGACTACTCAGGTAGTAGGTTAGTGATGGGTGGAGGTGTGGACTGTTCTGAAAGTCACATCGAGGGACAGTTTGCCGCTTCCCGGTCCAATGGTGTGTGTCATGCCAAAGCACTGTGTTTGGGTTGGTACGATGGTAAAGCACATCGGGAGTGTCAATTGTTGATATGAAACATCTTAAAAGTTTTGTTATGATTAGTACTTACTACACTGGTTATATTGTGTGTGTAACATGTACAACCTCTGCAGAGTGTTAAACAATCTATTCAAATAGCTGCGTCTGCGGTCATGGATATACTCGGGGATTTCACACGAGGGTTAGGTTTTCATAAAACAATTGTGAAGGGAGCTGTGTTATTTAAGTCATATGGTTGTGTGAAGAATTTGTTTAGACTTTGTGTCCTTTGTGAAAACAACTGTAAAATTATTATTGTTTATTTGTTTTGAATTATGTTTCAATCTATTATTTGTATTCAATTGTAACTATTGCTTTTATGCAAAAGAACTATAGAAGCCATTTCTTTGGAATAAGCCATCATTTATCATTTATATTTGCATTCTGTGGTATGACTTGCGAGTACGGTTGTGTACTCATACTTGCTGCAATCATTCAATAGAAGTGGAGGAGTCATCGCTCGCTTTTGAGGAAGAGTTCTATGAAGGTGCTGATCGTTAGGTCTTGATCCCAGTCGGTTGCCTTTGGTGAATCGATAGGTTTCCGCTGAAATTTAATTTATTCTGCTGCTGTTTATTTAATTATTGCCAGCTTGCGAAGCTTAATAAGTGTAACCTCGACTATAAGGTCACAACAGTTATTTGTTATTCAAATTACTCGTTTATTCTATTATTTCATCTGGTGTGGATCGATATTCATCTATGTTGACATTGTGTGCACTAGCGTGATTCTAGACTAGTATGTTATACACAGAGGATTCAGAATTGTATTTTTTTGGTGTTGACAGTTCCCCTAGGTATTTCTCGTTAATTAAATCGATACATAGATCATGCATATTCTGGCAAAGAAAATATAGATCATGCATATCTGTTAATTTAGATTTGTGAATGAATTTCAGAGTTACCAAGGCTCCAACTCATATATGGAATCAATACTTAGTCATCATGTTTTGAGCGACGTGGATCCCAGGTGTACTATTACTAGTCATATCAAATGCACGAGTTTTTCAAAGCTAATTCTGATGTGCCACCTACCATAATGTGCATGAATTTCCTTTCCATTCCACACACCTGTTTATTTTTGTTTCCAATATAGCACGTGTGATGCCGTGATGGTGCCCTCTCATAGCACCAAATATACAAGGAGCAACGAGATCGATCTGCACCTAAGCTAAGCCGCTTTCAGTCGCTAAAGGTGCTCATGTGCGCGGTTAATCATGCACGCACTCGTATTGGCTGCGCGTACCGGAAATGCAGCCCCCAGTCGCGTCATTGTCGCTCCAACAACTAGCACGCATGATCATCTCACTTTGATCGCTGGGGAAAGGAGAATGCGTAGGCCAAATTAATGGTGACAAATTACGGATCCTGAGATCGTACAACTGATCATTTTCCAAAAGGTTTTCATGCATGTCCTCTCCAGCGCAGGCCACCATCATGCATGCGCGACCGATCATGAAGTGTTCAGCTCATTCACGGGCAGGTCATGACATTGCCTCGGAAAGTAGAAAGGTAAAGTTGTAAAGAGAGGCTTTGGATCGAGCATTGCAGCTTGACGTCACCATGAGCACTCAGCTCTTGCCGACTACTAGTTTTCAGTGTTCGGTTTCTATAGTATGTTTCTCCTGTTCTGAATCCTCAACTTTTGTAACTTGCCGTGATCGAATCTTTACCTGAATTGTCTAGTGTACTGGTGATGCATGGTTGAACCAAAGTTTCAGCACGGTTAGTATTGATACAAGGAAGGTGGCCTAATTATTTTTGTTGGTGCGGCATGCTGCTAATTTTAGGGAAGTTAGTGTGATCAGTTGAACTCATTGATCACATCATTTGGTCATCACTGATTACGGAAGGAAGGTAGAATACATTTTTTTAAGAAAAAAACGCCTCCTTTTTCTCTTCAACTCGATCGGTATGAAAATAAAATACCACCTTCTCATGTTGTTCAGTTCATGGACATCCTCGCTGACCTTGCTGATTATACAAGCAGTGGTGATACCGCAACATGTAAAATGGCAAAACAAACCTGACTAAAATGTAGGCCATGCATGTTAGTCTCCATGCTACTCGGCAGAGAAATACAGATCTAGTCAAACAGTGAGGTTTCACCTCCTTTTTTCTTCTCTATAATGCAGAAATCAGACATCAAAAGAACGCATGGTATAAAGTGGAAGCCACATGAAACTAAAGACAGCTTCCACACTCGATCCCCTTCCAGCTTCTTCCATGCATCCTGAGTGGAAGAAGCTAAAAGAAAAGCCTGAAAGCCAACAGAAAGATCCACCAGGGTGTGCAAAAGGCCAGAGATCTCTGAAACTGAAAGAAAAGGCCAAGTGTACACTTCACTACTTTTCACCTTTCGGTTTTCACATTGCTTCCCTCGCTCGTAGGCTACCTAAGATTCTTCTTCTTACCTTTCAACCGTGCCAAGCTTGTGGAGGCCACACGCCCCACTCCGGTGTATTACAGTTACGGCCGTATCTAAACTCACCATTCAGACTAGGAAATTTGGGATACTCCGCTGAAGTGAACTAGTACAGTATAGGTGTCTAGCACTTGTGTATGGAATCGAGAGGCGACAGAGCAAATTAGCACAGTACAGCATGGAAAGACGACCGGTTCCATTGGCCAAGCTAGTTGTCGGATTCGGATTTCACAATACCAAAATTCTCTGTAAAAAATACAACACTATTCACTGAATCAGTAGATAGCGCTCACAGATATATCACTAAATCATTTCATATATGACGTAAACCATATCATAGATTAATTTGCAAACATCAGAGTTTAAATAGCCCGTATTGGATTAAGTTTACAGTAGGGCTAAACATACGAAATGATTACATTACAAAACAGTGAAAATGACAGCGGAAGCAAAAAGAGTAGAGCACATCTCGTCACAGGCACGCGACTGGGGATACCTATGTACGACCGATATTATCCAAAGACTTTGGTAATATTGATGTACATGAGTACTGTCGAAGCCAGCTCGACTGGGGCGAGACCTAGACTACTAGAAGCTAAACTACTCTTCGGCATTGTCTTGACTACCAACATCTGGATCCTCGTAGTGCGCATAATGTCCTTGATCCACGGCTTCTGAGAGTTGGGAGAAAGAGCGAGGCTGAGCACAAACAACCGTGCTCGCGAGCCAACAAATAGAGCATGCAATATATGTATATGCAAGGCTTTATCAAAGAAGGCTCGAGTTCTTTTATCTGCTCAAAGCAACATTTTTAAATACAATAATTAGAAATTCCTATCACTTAGCATTTTAACCAAATCATAATTTGTTAAAGAGGGTGATTGTGCAATATTAATAACGGCGAAGGTTACCTCCACTTTATGCTTATTTTTTGTGGTGGTTACATCCACCTATTAACAACACAGAGTAAGACTACCTAGGAAAATCCAAATTCAAGGTCACATTGGTCCGACGAGTTTAATCTCACCCACAAAGGTTTTTAAAATAGAACTAACTTATATAAGTTCACATGCCCGCCCTTGACCGTTGGCACGGCTGTTCGAACAATTTATACTATGTAGAGATTGTACACTTTACCCACAAAAGATAATCGTCTTGATATGTACGCATATTTCCTTAGACATGTAAATCCAGGGGAGATCACCACAAGGCTTTTACAATGCATCCCTCAGCGTTAGTTGTACCCGCTAAGGTTTCATCTCAGGGTGGTTATACTCACACACCTACGTCAACCATACCCCCAAACCCCCTCTTGCGCCACACGGCGGCTTACGCCAGCATTCCGACCCGTGTCCACGACGGCTTACGCCAGTGACACGACTCGTGAGTCACTCCAATGGCGCAACTCGCACTGGTAGATACAAATTATTTAGCCAGATCGACACCATTATAGACTTGTGGTTGTATTGTTTTACATTGGAAGGTCATCACGTGATTAAGTCCTTAAAATCATCTAGATGGTTCATTTCACATACCAACCACATATCAATATTCCTTGGGCTACATTAGTACCCACCATCATACCATCCGCCCAGATGTGGTAACAGCAAGTTATTAGGGTTTTTGAGAAGTATAAATTAGGTTATCTCAAACATTCCAATCATTTACCCATAATGACTGCCCAAAACCATTTCCATGATTAAAAGATGATGATTGAGACAATTAATGCTCTGGTATCTAAGCAAGACTAGCATGGCGCTTAAGTACAACTATAGCTAGTAAGTTACCACATAATTATCTAGAGTGACAAGGATTAAGGGATTCAATTTCCAAGGATGGGATATTATTCAAGTATCAAATTGGTATTTAACTACCTTAAATATTTAACATACATTTGCATAACAAACTTAGCATGCAATTTGATATTTTAAAGGAATATAATTTACAAAAAATGTAGGTTCAATATGATCAAAGTATTGACTCACTTGGGTCAAAGGCAAGAGGGTCTTGGTAGTCTTGAGCTTGATCAAATTAGAGATCTCTCGCTTCTTCGAACTCTACTCGGACGAACGCGCCGGAAAAGAACAAACAAGCAAGTAAAGACAAATAAATACTAAAGAAATAACAAATAAACTTCAAATTGAATAAAGCTACTACTACTAGAAAGCTACTGAATTTAGAAATTTTTAGAAACAAATTTCACTTAAATCAGAGTTAAAACGAAGGAGAACGAATCCTCCGAAGTTTGAATTTGAAATTAAAACTAGAAAAGAAAAGGGGAGAGAGAACTTGTCTCTCTGACAGGTGGGGTCCGGTGTGCAGTGGCTCGGTCCATAGCACAGCGCACGAACCAAGGTCCATGCACACAGTCCACGGGTCTTTAACTGAGCAATTAAATTGTCTCGGGCCCGCTTGTCATTGAGACAATAGAGAAAACAGAAATAAACTACTGCATTAACTGTACCTTGGTCCACTCGGCATTGAAACCCAACAGCAATTAAACCAACCGTAGCTATTAACTAACCCTTAAGACAGAGATTTGTCGGATTAAAAGTGCTACAGGGTTTGTCGGTTTTGGACAAAAACAAAGGCGTTCTGGGCTTCCTCTGACCATGCTCGTCACCGGCGAGAGGGAGCATGGCGGCGGCCGGCGAGACCAAAAACGGAAACAGGGAGGCTAGGCGGTCCCCAGGGTAGAGGTGACACAGCCGACGGCGCATTGGAGCGGCGATGTGTTGGCGAAGAGCGGCGGCAGCGCATGAGATACGGTGGCCAAGGTGGGGCAAAGGTACCTGAGGCAAAGAAATGTGCACCTGAAGCGAGAGTGGAGCTCGGGGAGGCTCGAGGCGGCACGGTGATGGGAACTTGCGGTGGCGGGGAACTTCGCTTGGCGGGCGAGGAAGAGGCTTGAGGGCGACTTGGCGACCTTGGGAGAGATCTGGCTGGTCAGAAGGGGTGAGGCATGGTGAGGTTGGGGGCGACTTGGCGGTGAAGAATGGAATCGACCCTTGATGGGAGATCACTAGCTCTGGAACACATGGTGGGGTCAGCGAGAGCATGGTGTAGCTCGATTGCGGCAATGGCCGAAAGCAAAACTCGAGTTTTGGTGCTCTAGGTGAGTGAGGGTGGAAGGAATGGCGTGAAGAATGGAATCCGTCGGCGCCTCAGCTCGGTCCAAGGATGAAATAAAGATGGGGAAAAGGATCACTAGCTCCTGGAACACATGGTGACGGCGTCGGCGCGGTGAGAGGCTCACTAGAGGGACAGGAGGGTTGGGCAAGCCCAAGGGGGATTTTGAGGAGACTCTTTTGAGGGATTTTGAATTGAGCTTTGAATTCAAAACGAGTTTGAAAGCTTTGAGGGAAATTGAAACTGAGATTTGAAATCTTTTTTTTTGTTGGAGATTTTGACTTGCAATACTTTGAAATCAAATCAAACTTTGAGATTTTCTTACAAAACCGAAGATGGCTACAAAAACGGAAAACACAACAAAAACTTAAACCATCCCAAAAATGGGATGTTACACTCGTGATGCATCAATGATAAAAGGAAGCATCTGCTGGTAAGCGTACACTTGGAAATGTTACCAGCTTATCTGTCAAGGCTGACTAATTAATCAGCAAGGGCCTGATCGAGATAGATTGACAGAAAGAGACACAGTTACAGACAGAACGAGGTGGAGACAACCGGGGAGCCGTACCACTACCATGTGACACTGCGGTGGCAAAGTCCTGGGAGAGCCCAGCGCCGACGCTATCTCCGCGAAATGGTAAGTGGAGAGTAGTGTGTTACTACGCCCACATGGAACGGCGCTGCAGCAACTGCTACGCCACAGCGCTGTAGCTGGAGTAGGATATTCCTCCAACTCGGCCTGCCTTGGCTCGGCGTGCGTGCAAACAGATGCAGCGATCAGGGAACGGATTAGATAGATTAACGACTTAGGTGTGGTACATGTTTTGTTACCTCACGTTGAGTTGAGATAGGCTCATCCTATTCCTTCAGGACTTAGAGGGTGTGCTGCACGAATTACTAAATGAATCATAATATGATTATGATTCCTATTTATCTCTAGAGTAGAATTCCTACTTCACTTTGGAGGAGGACTACATGAGACCATGGGGTATGTCCATAGAGATCCAAGCAAACAAGAAGCAAGCCAACCAAGAAGAACTCATTCATAATAGAGGCCACACGAGAGGATTAGAGGTTAGGTTATTTTTTAGTACTAGATTCTTATATAGGGTAAGAGTCCAAGGATCTTAAAAGATTCGAGAGGGTTATGAGAGAGCGACAATCCCTTATACTCTTTTAAGCTTGTGCTTAAGTAATTTGCAGTCGGCTTCGCCAAATATTTATCTCTCGCCGTGGTTGTTTCATCGCCATTATTTCGGTTCTCTCTACAAGATTCATCTACTTCATTCTTAATACTGTAAAAGCTCGTGTGATATCTCACGAACTATGATCCGATCCAGGGACATCTGCGCATAAGGAGTGATATCAGAGTATAACAAGTGGTATCAGAGCCAAAACCAGATTAATCTGATTTGCGAGAAGGTTGGCAAGCGTCAAATAGCAATAAATCAATATTGATTTCGACAATGTGGAATAAGTAGAGAAATTTTGACGACAGAGGAAATTTCAGCGTGTGGCAATGTGTGGTAAAGGATATCCTTGTCCAACAAGGGTTAATCGATGCTCTTAAAGGGGACAAACTGGAAAACACGTCCGATGAAGACTGGAAGGTGATATAGCAAAATGTTGTCAGTACAATCCGTCTAGGTCTCTCCGATGAGGTATAGTACTCGATGATCAAGGAGAATTCGCCAAAGAAATTAAAGACTAACATAGAAGAATTATATATGCGAAGTCATTGACAAACCGGTGGGTGCTGAAGTGGCAACGATACAGGTTACGCATAGAGGAAGGTACACGGTTTGTTGACTATCTCAATGTCCTCAATAAGCTTAC
This sequence comes from Phyllostachys edulis, assembly GCA_036346405.1. Classification (NCBI taxonomy): domain Eukaryota; kingdom Viridiplantae; phylum Streptophyta; class Magnoliopsida; order Poales; family Poaceae; genus Phyllostachys; species Phyllostachys edulis. Next base: position 30,069,017 of record CM070551.1, read on the forward strand.
CACACAGCTGACTAGTATGGATAAGAAAATTGAGAAGAACGACAAGGTCGTCATATTGGTGTCATGTCTACCACCATCCTGAGAGCAATTAGTGATGAATATATTCATCGGGAAAAACACTCACAACTTCAATTAGGCAATGGCACATCTACTAGAAGTAGAGTCCTTGAAGAAGCCACCGGAATCTTCATCCTCGGGTGATCAAGCATTAGCCGCCATAGGTGTTGCATGAAGCAAAAGTCATGGGAAGAAGAAGGGCAAAAGCAAGGGCAAATGTGTATGTTATCTACGTGACGAGAAAGGTCATATGATAAAGGATTATCCTAGTTTGAAACAAATGAGAGGTGCATGCTTAGTAGCGGTAGCGAAAGGATGATTCGGATGTGCTAGTCGCCAATCAATCAGATACTCCACATAAGTTCAGCAAGAGAGATGTTTGCCGAAGGATTTCTACGTTCGGCGGATGAAACTGTTCACTTGGCGGGTTACAAGGAGTGTGCAATTACTGAAGTGGGAACGGTTACATTAGAGATGTATGATGGAGCATATCGCACATTGGCGGGAGTTCGGTATGTTCTCGGCTTAAAGAAGAATCTAATATTTATGAGGTCGATTGAACTCGATGGTTGTGAGGTATTATTTTGATGTGGAGTCATACGAGTTACTTGCAAAGGACAAATATTCATGAAAAGTATTTAGAGCAATGGAGGATATCAATTGATAGGTAAACATAAAGGAGGGGCAACCAATGGGAGATCTGGTATAAATCCTGGCCAGGAGAAGAAAACCATGTCGTCAGCAGTGAGTACTCATATCTCATCTGCAGTTATGTGCAGAACTGCAAGGATGGTTGCAAACTCTAGCAGTCGCAGAGGCGAAGGTGCGAGATGCTGGAGGAAGGAAGACGTGATGGGACTAACCACGAGGTACCAACGAGTAGGTGGAGCTCGAAGGCGGTACAAACCTATGACATGGAGAGCTATGTGAACATGAGGTGTATTTAACCATACTATACAAGGAATGAGCTCTCAAGTGGAGTTTTCGGACAGCCAAGCTCGAACACTGACATACACATTGTGGTGATGTGCATGAGCCCCTTGGTGGGGGTACTCCCAAAGGTGGGAGAGAAAAAAAGGAGAAACAAACAAAAAAAGACGGAGTCAATTTAGAGTGTGTTCTTGGTGGTGCACAGTGACTTCAACGAATAAGAGTCAATGTGAAGATTGTTGAGATAGGGTGACACATATCATATTCCTTTAGGACTTGGAAGGGTGTGCTGTCTGAATTACCAGATAAATCCTATTAGGATTAGGATCCAAAATTCTCTTTAGAGTAGGATTCTCACTTCACTTTGGAGGAGAACTATATAAAGTCATGAGGTGTGGTCATAGAGATCCAAGCAAGCAAGAAGCAAGCCATGAAGAGGAACTCATTTAAAATAGAGGGCACACGAGAAGATTAGAGGTTAGGTTATTCTTTAGCACTAGATTCTTGTATAGGGTAAGGATCCGAGAGTCCTAAAATATTCGAGAGGGTTGTGAGAGAGCGACGATTCCTTGTACTCTTTTGAGGTCCTGCTTAAGAAATTTGCGGTCTGCTTCGCTAAATCTTTCCCTCTCATCGTGGTTGATTCATCGATATTATTTCGATTCTCTCTATGAGATTCATCAACTTCGTTTTTATACTGTACACGCTTGCACAATATCTCACAAACTCTGATCAGATCCGGTGCTACTATGCATTTGGAGGGGTTTCAGATAATAACAATGTGGTACATGTTTTGTTACCTCATTTGGTTGCTTATGAACAAAAATTCTGACATGGTAGGTTTCTCTGAAAGAAGGTAGCCAAAAGTTAAGCTTGTTTGCTTCTCCTGGCTGACCGGTGTGTTACAATAAATTAGCCAGCTTAAAACTCTCGGTGCTAGCTTCTAAGGGTATGAACAATGGTATATATAATTGTTGTCTATAGTATCGATCCATGTTATCTATAGACAGCACTAAATACAGCTGTCACAATGGGTTATCTTTTTACATGTCTATATAAACAAATCCTTCATATACAATGTATCTTGTTTGTCGTGTTACAGTCGACTACTGCATGAGAGACGACACAATTCTTTATGCTCCTCTCTCTCTCCACACCATCTCATGTTCTACGTATCAAATCTTACGGATAGCTAACGTCACACCATTGTACATGCTCTAACGAGCTAATTGTAGTCTGCCATGTTTCCCTGCTACTACTCTTAGAAAGACGGTGACGCACTTGTTTACACCTGAAGTTCTGAACTTTCTCCGATGTCTTTTCATTACCCTTTCCATTATATCTGTGTATGAAATTTATCAATCAGTTTAGCTTAGTGGCATAGAACTGTAACTGCACATTTTTTATCCAATTACATTTGATAGCTTCACTGTCGATTCATTCCATTCTCATTTGATCCCGTTTAGCATCACGATGGAAGCATCAGAGAAACAAGAACACAACCGATTCAATGCGTTCCATTTTTTCTGACGAAACTATAGCAGAACAGCAGTGTAAAATACATAGCAGTAAGTATTTTCTTGTAGGGTTATTTGGTTGATGGTCAATATGAGCCAAGCTAAAATTTTGTCATAGCTAATACCTAGGTAGAGCCAAATATTGATAAAAAGAACGTTGTCTCAAGCCAAGCCAAAATTTGATGTTAACAATATTTTGATGATCGATTTTCTCCCCCTTAAATTGACTGTATGTAACATTAGATTTCATTGGTGTTATTAAATTTTCATAGGTGGTACTAAATTTTTGTAACAAATCAAACAAAAACTAATTTTCGTTGGGCAAACCAAACATGCCGTTGCTACAACGCAAGAAAGCCTACCTAGCCCAAGGTGAGGTAAACAGCAGCAAGGGACACGACGCCCACCCTGACGATCCGGGGCGCGGACGAGCGCGCCGGCGAGCACGGCCTCCCTGAACAGCTCGGCGGCGAACTCCCCGAACTGGGCCCGCGAGAGCTCCCCCGCGCCCTCGAGCCCCGCGGCGCGCAGTGCGGTGGCGGCGAGGGCACCCAGCGGCGGGCGAGCGGGACGGAGCCACGGAGTGCCGAGTGGAGGTGCGCCACCGCGTCGGCGAGCTGGTTGGGGCGGACGCCGGTGCGCGAGGAGGAGCTGAGGCCCGTCTGGACGGATAGGATCTGGATGGCGTCATAGGGTTTGGTGTTTGGGCTTTGGAACGATTCCTTCTAGATACTACTGGTTCCTTCGTTAGTAGTTGGGCTGTACCGTTGACAATTCGGCTCATTTGGTAGGCTTCGGTTAGCAAATTGGGCCCGTAGTTGAAAGGCTTGGCCCATATGGTTGAGCTCGTCACTTTTTCTATGGATCGGGCCAGGCAGAGTCTGGTTCTACGCTTCTAATACCTACTTCCTTCTAGTTGCGGGTGTCACAAACTTGCAACATTGCAAGTTCTTATTTTCACTTGTACTAGCTAGTTCAATCGATCACATCACCGACCGGCATGTTACATGTAGTAGCTCATATAGAAATGCGTAGGGTCAATGGTTGGCTCGTGATCAAGGTCACACGTATAGGCCAGTTAATTCCGGTACTCCCATGGCGTTGCGGCAAGAGGCGCGAGATTGCGGGGTCTTGTGCTTGGTGCAGCTGCATGCCCGGCCGGCCCTGAAAGCCACGCGCCCACGACGGTGGGCATTGGGGAAGGTAAACAAATCGCGCGGAGGCGTACGGACGAAACTTCCACCGTCGCCTAAATTTCCGAGAGCTCTAAATGGAGTTCTAGCTTTTGCTACTTGTGCAAGGTACAAGGCTTGGTATTGTGACCATGCGAGCAACGGGATTCGGTGAACGTGGCTTCTAAATTCTCTTAACCAGTTAATTAGATGATCACCTGATGAGTCATTTTATAGAAGATTTAATTGTATATGGTAAATTAGGTTAGAGAAAATTGCACTGTAGATCTCTGAACCTGTGAGGTTGTGCCACTTAGCTCTCTAAATTTGTATTTTACTTTCTCAGCTCCCTGAACTTGCGAGGTTGTGTCACTTAGTTTTCTGAACTTGCATTTTACTTTCTCAGCCCTTGAACCTGCGAGGTTGTGCAACTTAGCTCTCTGAACTTGCGTTGAAGCGAAGTTCATCGGATGTGATGCCGACGACTTCGTCCCCTCTGAGTCCAGTGGACTCGTCGCCGTCCCGTTCCAGCCTTGATCATCGTCTCCGTCACCTCACGCTGATAAAAACGGATTCTTCGAACCCGAGAACGCAACATTCTTGCGTATTCGCCGGAGCTCCACCGTCACAGCTTGTCGTCGCCCTCGCCCTTGCCTCCTCTGAGTCGACCGAGAGAGAGAGAGAGAGAGAGAGAGAAGTACATTCTCAGTGCCAGAGTAGAAGCTACTCACACTGCATAAAGTCTATTTGGTCATTTGCTAAGAGAAAAGGCTAAGCTGGCGAATCACTGTGAGAGAGAGAGAGAAGTACTGTGCCCCTGCTTTGGCACTGGGAATGTACTTCTCCCTCACAGTCAACACAGAAGAGGTAAGGGCAAAGGCGGCGACAAGTTGCAACGGTGGAGCTCTAGCGAAGAGGAGAGCACGGTGCATTCCCGGACCCGAAGAATCTGTTTTTATCGGTGTGAGGTGACGGGGACGATGAACACGGCCGGAACGGGGCGGTGACGAGTCTACCAGACTCGGATGGGACGAAGTCGCCGGCATCACATCCGACGAACTTTGCTTTAACGCAAGTTTAGGGAGCTAAATGGCACAACCTCGCAACAGGGGGCTGAGAAAGTAAAATGCAAGTTCAGAGAGCTAAGTGCCACAACCTCGCAAGTTCAGGGAGCTGAGAAAGTAAAATGCAAGTTTAAGGAGCTAAATAGCATAACCTCACAACTTCAGAAACCTACAATGCATTTTTCTCATTAGGTTCTTATGGCTTTATGTACATTGAGGAAAACTAATGAAGGTTACCTAGAGAAATCAAATCGGCAAATATTTGCAAACTAAAATGTATCACTTTGCTAAAAATTATGCTCTACTTATTTTCGACTGGACGGAGGAGCATTCACTTGGTGTAATTTAGGAAGAAAAAAGTTATCCACTATATGCATTTCAGAGATGGCTTCTTATACTCATTGCAGCTTAGCTCAACAAATATATACTCCATCTGTTTTTTTTTCCAAGTTAGGACTATAGATCTTTGGCATACTGTTTATTACTCCCTCCGTTTCGCTATATCTATCTATGGTCTCAGGAGTATCTGTTTCAATATATTTATCCGTTGAGAGAATCTAGAGTTTAGTTCTTGTTTTTTTTTCTCTATCTCTACCCCTAGTTAAATGTTTTGGAAGAGGTTAAGTGATTGTGATATGTCATTTAATAAGGGTACTTATAGTCAGTTCTCATTAAGTATTTCCTAGTTTTAGTGCTTTCTTGGTGCGTGCGTATCGTGGGCTGTGGACAGATATAACGAAACAGAGGGAGTAAGAATTTATGAATACTTTAACTGTGCGCCCACACATGAACTTCCGTCCTACATACACTGTCCTAGCAAGTTCAAGGGTGTTCATATATATATTTTTTTTGCAAAATGCCCTGTATTCACTGGGTATATATTATATACATATGTATATATATATATATATATATAATAATTAGACTAAATACTTCATATTTGTACCTCCAATTGATTTCAACCCACTCTTACACCTCACCGTCCTTAATTCACCTCAAGTAGTGAGGCTCTCTCTTTTTCTCTCTCATAATTTCTCACAGTCTACCACTTCGGACCAAAATCAGTAGGTGCTTTAATTTGCGCTGGCGCTCGAGACCGAGGGTCGAGAGGGGCCACGGCGGCAATTGCAAGGAGTAGTCTATGACAGGTAGCGACGTGTTGACAATCGGCAAGGTTACAAGGAGCAAACGAGGCGACGAGTGGGGCCGGCCGGTGCTCCCGTAGCGCCTCCACCACCCTGTACCAGACTCCGTAGGCGTTGCAGAGAGTGCTCCGCCCCATCGGCCCCAATCTCCACTGCGGCGTCTCTGCCGCGTCGCAGTGTAGGCACCTCCTCGACCTCTTCGCCGGCTTCCTGGCCGAGGAGGCGGTGACGGGATCGGGGGACGGAGACACGAGTTGATGTTTGGGACGGGGGCCCCTCACCTCCTCCTTCGTTGGCTTCTTGGTCGGCGTGGCGGTGGCGGGATCGAGGAGCGGAGCCACGCGCGCGCTGTGGCTGGGGCGGGGGCCCTCACCTCCTCCTCCGCCGGGTTCTTGGCAGCCGGCGGGAGGGGGGGATCTGTCGACCACCGGCGGGGCGGCGGCAGCTGGGGAAGCAGTGCGCACCTTCGTGGCATGGTAGCTTCGGCGGGAGATGGCCAGGCGAGCGAGGGCGTGGGCGAGGGGGCTCCGCTCTGCCCCCCCTGCCACCCTCCTCCTTCCTGCCACCGCCACCGGCCATGTCGCTGGTCACCTTGGTCTTGCCAGAATCTTGCACGCCTCTGCGGGGCACAACAAAACAGAGAGGCGAGAAAGGAAGGAGAAGGCCTGAGCAAGACCCAGGGGTTTAAATGGGTTGGCCCGAGGGTTCATAACGGGGCCAAGATAGTATTAATTAGGGTGTTTTGCTTAATGGATTTGGTGGGCTAGATGAGGGTTGGGACTAACACTAAATATATAGAGGCAGGGTAGGGTTTGGGTTGGGTCTTGGCCCATTACAGGCCGGCGTGTGTACTCGTTACTGGTAATTAAGACGCACTGGGTTCGGCTCGGAGGATGGAACCCAGGCGGGTGGGCTGTACGACGACAGCTTGCTCAGTTCTCGGACCTTCAGTTTTTTTTCCTGGGTCCACCGACGGCAAGCCGACGTACCTAGCGCTACAACGAACTTAGAGCATCTACAATAGTTTGTTTCTTAGCTTGTTACTAAGAAGAGAGAGAGTACTCAATCTAATAAAAAGAAACAAGCATTCCAATAAGCTTGTATCTAAGACTTTAATTGCTACAAGTGTGCATGATTCTTGATGATCAACAATGGGGTACAACTTTGTGGCCTATATGTTTTGGCTCATTTATCATATCATCTGCGGGGGAAGCCAAGAAGACGGGCTGCACAAGATTCGGTAGATTTTTGTTGGTAGGCAGTGGGACCCATAAAATGAGTGTTTAGGTAACAACTAAGCCTCCAATAGAGTTTTTTGTTGTTTCTTATGTCTTGGTATTAACAATCTGATAGTTTCTTCATGTAGAAACAGCTTCACCTTCTCTCCTCATCTTCTCTCCTCCACATCATCTAAAAGCTGATGTGACAACCTCTTAGGCTGCTCCCAGTGCTCCACCCTGGCCAGTATCTTAAGGGTGCCATGTAGGCAAAGTGCTGAGATGGCAGTAGATTAAATGAGGTGAGAGATTGTTGCGATATCTAAATAAGAGATGCTCTCTGCTCAAGTCATAGATAAGAAAATTAACTCATTTCCATCTTGTACACACCATCTCCTTGAGATTCTACATCTAATTAATTAAAAGGACCTAAGATACTACACCATAAGAAACCATGCATTGGGAAGATAGTATCCTAACACTCCTCATGTACTAAAAAACTACACTAAGATACTGTCCATTGGGAGCAACCTTAGTAACAGCTGAGGTGAATTGTTATAGATGCTCTTACAGCCCTAGCTAGCTAGCTCAAGGCCTACTAATGCAAAACTGTCCACCCATGAAAAGACGAGCGATCGGCCTCGTTTTTCCTTGCCGCAATTAAGGCGAACTCACAGACCAAAGATTCGTTGCATGCAAGCAATTAAGCACGCTATGGAACAGTAGGAGACCTCCTTTTCAACCGCACAACACAACAGACAAACTAATTCTCTCCACTCCCGTACGTGCAACGGGGTAACGGGCTTATATATACGCGAGAAGAACCCAGCTAACCCTGCAAGGCGGCAACGCCCACTGCTTTCAACTACGTACCAAACACTTAATTGGCACGAATTGGGGTGGTAGTAGTAGTAGTGCGGCACGTAGGGCTTCAGATTCTTCAACCTCGATCTCGCGCACGGCCTCGCCGAGATGTCGCCGAGAGAGATCCTCACCGTTTTTTTGCTCTTCATGGCTGTCTCATCCACTGTTCTGACCGCCGTCGACGCGGCAAGGTGGCTGCCGGGTGAGCGGTACAGTACCGGCCACGCGACGCCGACGCTGCATGAGAGGGCGAGGTCCCTGGTCATGACGTGGATGGCGCAGCTCACGGCAGGGCCCAGCCCTAGAGGCCCTGGCCACTAGAGGGAGATGCGTCCACGTTGTGCACTTGTGCCACAACGATATCCTTCGCTGCTGTCGTTCCCTAGCTTGTTTCGGGCGCTGGGGAGAAGGCTCAGTATGCATGACCTTACTTTGTTAAGTTTCTGCGGCTTTTCGTCATCGCATGATGTTGTGTTTTGTGTTATGTTTCCTTTATGCATTTGCTACTACTACTACACTAGCTTTCTGTTACTCTTTATTTTGGGTATAAGTGCACGGACAATAATAAAGGAGACAAATATAATGTTGTGGCTTTTGTATGGACATTTCGGTTTAATTAGCTTTTGCACCAGTAGCTAGATGGGATGCTGGTTACAGATCTAGCTAGGTTTAACTTCGGTTAATTATTCCTATATCTTCTCTTGCTATGTTTTTTATTTTTATTTTATTTTTTTGCGAAGGGAGCAAAAAAAATCAATTACTCGTAATCATGGATGCAATCTTGGAGCAGACAAACTAATAAGAAAGTCCAGTGTCTGGTTATTCCATGTACAACAATTAACCTCTACTCTCTGAAGTCCGGTTAGCACAAACACGAGCCGCCGAATTAGCCGTACGCGCATGAAACAAAAAAGAAACTCCTGAAAACCTTTACTAAGCTACTCTATTTCACCAAGGAGTGAAGAGTTCTTCGCTTGATGCTGGCCCCGACTATTCCACAGGTTAACAATACTCTGGGGCCCGGTTTCAAGGATTGCTTTGGCAAAACCCCATTCCGTGGCCAGTCTGACACCATCGTGACAACCTATCGTCTCTGCTACTTGAGCATTAGTGATATGAGCGCGACTAGCGCACGGTACACCGTAGAGAGCCATCTCGACGGGATAGGCCTTGACCGTCCGATCCATTCTAATCGGACGATCTCGCTCGTCCTCCTACGCGTGAACGTGCGGGAACCCATTGACATCCGCGTCCTCCGTGCACAGGGAACCGTCGCCACCCATGAGCATAAGACCCTATCGACGTCCTCTTTTTGCACGCTAGGGAGTTGGTCGTCCTCCCCTCTAGCCTATCAAAAGTTTTCAGAACCTGGAGCATATCAAAGTTTCAAGTTTAAGAAAGAAGTTGAAACATGTAGAGACCGAAACATTACGAAGTTTCATATTACAAAGAAGTCTCTAACCATATAGCATGTTAGCAAGTATCAGCCGGGTTTCAAGTTTCGACTAAAGTTCAGACAAGTTTCAATCACGTTTCAGGGAGTCTCAAAACTGAAACATCATCCTTGAAACATGAGTTTCATGTTTCAAAAGTAAAACGACAAGTTTCAGAGAGTTTTAAAACCGAAACTCAAATTTGAAAACTGAAACATCAAGCTACAAAGCATGAGTTTCATGTTTCAAAAGTAAAACAACAAAGCTTCAGAAGGGTTTCAACAGAGTTTCACAAAATAAACCTCAAGTTTCAGAGAGCTTCAACAAAGTTTCAAAATTTAGGGCAAGTTTCACTGGAGGTTCAGGCAAGATTCACAAAAGACCAGACAAGTTTCAATCAAATTTTAAAGAAATCAACAAAAAAAAAATCAGAAAAATCAGAGTACTACCGTTCTCATCACCTTCCATAGGAAGCCGTCGGGGATCCACGATGCCGATGGGAGCCCGCTAGATCGCTTTGGCTGTTCGCCTTCCAACGCGCCATCGAGCTCGCTCGCAGGTACCGCTCCTGCTTGCCACGCTCCCCTGCGGTATGCGCCTGCCGAGCCATAGGGGAGCTAGCAAGTTTCATGGAGGTTTCAAAGACATGACAAAGTTTCATAGGATTGACAGGGTCGAATTATTGAGCATGTTTCATAAAGTTTTTGAAAGTTTCAGTAGCTTTCATCAAGTTTCAAGAAGTTTCAAAAGGAGGCTTCACGAAGTTTCAAAAAGTTTTCTTCGATAGTTTCAGTAGGTTTCATCAAGTTTCAAGAAGTTTCAGAAGGAAGCTTCACAAAAGTTTTAGAAAGTTTTCGATAGTTTCAGTAGGTTCATCAAGTCTCAAGGAGTTTTAGAAGACGGTTTCATAATGTTTCAGAAAGTTTTCGAAAGTTTCAATAGAGTCGATAGTTTAATATCGATCTTATGAATGAATGCTTGGGGCTCTCCTAGAGCGAAACCACACGGAAGCGAAACCACACGGAAAAAGACACGGAAATTTTATACAGGTCCATGCCTTCTCCTGAGATAATAATAACCCTACTCCCGTGTTGCTATATTGATTGTCTTTACAAGAGAGAAGTCACTGAAGACTAAGACTAATGACTTATGTCAGTTTTGTTTTTTGATCGCTTGATCCTCTATCTTCTCTCTTTCCACTAACTTTACTCCTTATATAGCGCATGAAGGGGTAACAGTTGTCCACGACAAGAGATGCCTTGTCGTTTGATACAATGCATACATTTAAGGGTAGTTATTGTCAGAGACATATACCCACATGTCGCCTTGCGGTTATGTCAGAGACAGAGATTTAATACGTGCAGTTATCTTCAAAAATAACTGCACATATTAACTACTGCGTGTATTAAACACAGCACAAAAATATCCCTAGTCGATTGGACCCACATGCCTGTAAGCTTTGTCGACCATAGGGTGGTCGTAGTAAGACTTACGACCATAAGATGATCGTAGTAAGACTTACGGTCAATAGGTGGTCGTAGAAGAACCTACAACTATATAGGGTGGTTATAAAAAAGCTTACGACCACTAGGTGAGTATGATCTCCCTTATTGTTAATATTGAGGGGTACTTTTAGAGTTTGTATAAGAGATATTATTATCTATAATACTACTGATAAATAACTTAATTAATTGAGGATTATTAAATCCTCGTCAAGTAGGTTTCATCATGTTTGAAGAAGTTTCATAAGGCTTCGACGAGGTTTCAAGCAAAAAAGTTACATTGAAACTGTCTCTTAACGCCTTTCTTTTTATGTCCATCAGAGTTATTTTTCAAGGACTTGCCATGGTAAGGGGGAGCAAAGTTTCAAAGAACCCGGGAAATTAAGTATAATTAAAAAAATAGAATATACTTTAAAAGAAAATTTCATTTATTTTGGAGCTAGGGTTGTACCTGCGGTGACGCCGCAGAGGCCATCGGAGCTAGAGGTGGCAGATCATGTCGATATGGCCAGCGCTCGTGCTTACAGCTCACCTATCAATGGTAGAGCATTGCCCGGTGGCTGCCGCGCCTGCCACAAGCCCTGCTCCTGCCTGCCACTCACTCGTGGCCACCATCGTCATCACCACTGTTCGCATGCCTGCTACCACTGCCGAGCTCGCTTGTTGCCCACCCACTAGTTGTCGCTTGTGGCCCGAGGCCCCATAGTCACTCGCGGCGCAGCTCCACGTCCTTGCGCCCCAACTGTAGGCACTCTCCACACCCGTCACGGCCATTTGCCCTCCCCGCGCACTGGTTGTTGGCTGTGCGCTGTCCATCTATACTAGAGAATGGGCAGATGAGAGATAGAGGTGTCACAGGGAAGTTATTAAGTGAATGTGTGGTGGAAGATGTCTCTGGGTGGATATGATACATTTGTGGTCACAATCATAGATGTTCATTGCTATTCATCGGACGGCCAGATCCTATTCTGTTAGAAAGGGGAGCAACGCTATAGCGTTCTCTAGAACGCGAAAATTGCCAAAATCATCACGAAACACCACCCCTGTTTCTGTGCATTCTTACAACTGAATTTCTAAATGTTCATTTTTAATTAGTTTCTCTCCTCGTCGGAATTTTTTTTCCTCACCATTAAGTTATGCGGTAGATATTCTGACATTAGAGGTCACTTTAGCGTGTAGTGGATTAATGAGTGATACGACCGGACACATGCATGGCACATCATGCACAATTCCATCGTACGTGTGGCATGCCATATCATCAACCTAATGACATACGTCATGCCGCATCAGTTGTGCCATGTGTCAAATGAATGAGAGCACTGCAGGCGGTAGCAAGCACAGCGTGTCAGTAGTACTGTTCTCTCTGTTAATGCAAAGAGGACTATCAGTTTGTGAGTAGCACGAGTACATAACTAGAAACGGTAGCTGTTGACTTAATGCACTTGATCCGTTGATCGTGCTTAATGAGCATACATATATGCAGCCAGTAGCCCAGTACAAACCTCTGTAACAAAGCACATGCCTGAATGCAATGTAGAAGGAACTATGTCTGCATGGACGACCGTTTTTCCCCTTGTGGACGCATTGGGCACAGCTGCATCCATGTGCATCCTATAACAAAAAAAAAAGTCTCAAATTGACACGTCTGAATTTCCATGTAGCAGATCCACATATATAACAGCAGCATGCATGCATCTTGAGCTCAACGTAAACAGAGTTAAAAGTAGTGCATCTGCCAGTAATTTCGTCCTCATCTTGAGCTCAACGTCTTAACAAAGATAGTGGTGCAGGGGCGTAGCTAGACTTCGAATAGCTGGGGCAATGGTCTAGACCTACGATTAAAATCCTATAGAAAGTCTATCGAAGAATTGCCAAAAATATGAGTTCAGCTTAAGAACAACTAACTAGACCCGAGTTTTGGACCGTAGCTAACTCCGCCCCTGAGTACAGTCAAACGATCCAGCCACTACAGCAGATACAACCACAGATACCAGGCACGCCAAAGGCCACACACACGTCATGTAAACCGCTGTAACACGTGCGCTACAAACGCAGCCGGCGGGCAGCGTGCTTGCGCACGACGACGAGCGAGACGTCATCGATGACGGGCCCACAGAGCGTCGCGTCGGACTTCATGTGGTGTTTCGAGCTGTGGAACACCACGCGCGTCCGGTTCGCGACCGCCGCGAACTCGAGCTCGGCGCGCCTGTGCCCACCCGTGCCGTGGGAATCGTACGGCACCTTCAGTATCGCCCGCGCCGCGTACGCGTCCACGGCCAGGGACGCGTTGCACCCGTTGGCCGCGTCCCCGACGAAGAACGACAGCCTGTAGTACCACCCGGGCACGGTGCCCACCTCCTGCACCAGAGCGCACTCCCTGCCGGCCACCAGCTCCACGGCTCGTGCGCCCTGCGGCACCGCGTGGTGCGCCGCGTCCACGAACTTGACGACCTTCGTGCCCGACATGATCGTCCACCCCGGAAGCGGCGAGTGCTCGTCCTCGAAGATCGGTGGCACCAGCACACCCCACGCCGTGTCCGGGAAGATGTACGGCCCCTCCTCGAAGTCCCCATTCTTCAGCATGCTGCCTTCTCGAGTTGGATTAATTTTCTGAACTGATTATAGTGTTTCTTGGAACAAGTTTTGAATTTTCGACGTGCTAGAAATTATCTTACGTACCCCTGGTGCGCTGGGGAGGGTAGAGGGTCTTGATGGCAATGGAGTCGATGAGGGGGCCGCACGCCGGGTCGTCCTCGACGCCGGGGTTGTGGATGGTGAGCCACACGACGGTGTGCTTGGCATTGAAGGCCCAGGAGTAGGAGTTCCAGCCGCTGCTGCTGTACACGGTCTGGATGGGGATGACGCCGGACTCGGGCGTGACCGACACGTTCAGCTTCTCAGCCTGGGCGCATGACCTGGCGGTGCTGAGTGTGATGGAGTAGAACATGCCCTGCATCACGTTGAGCTGCTGCTGGATGGAGGCCTCGTTGCCGAGCCGCACGGCGTGCGCACCCTCCGGCACCGTTAGGATCATGTCCCCCTGCTTCTGCCCGGACTCGATGTACTCCACGAACCCCGAAATATCCCAGTACGGTATGGTGTAGCGCCCCGTCACGACCGTGCCGTTCAGCTGGGACTTGTCCGGCCCGTCCTCGAAGTTGCCATTTGGTAATAGGCCTGTACGCTCAAGTTTATCGAATTATCAGAATTCATACACGTACAAAGGAAGGGAAAACGGGCATTGTATCACAGTGAAGAAAAAAATGAGCAATAATTCACTGAAAGTTGACATGCACGTAATTTTTCTGTATTTTATGCAGTGAAATAAAACTAAAATTTGGTATGTCAGCCACGACAATGGTATCACTATGATTTGAATTGAGCATGGTCCAAATGGATGCAGATTGACTTCAGTTCTTAGTTTAAGAGATTGCACAATCAAGATCAGCCAGTCCAGTTTAAAATCATAACTAGGTACCATAAATTATAATATTCTCAAAATAAATAAAAGCTTAATCAGTTCTTCAACGTTCAATCATGCATACACCTGATCTATATATTGTCAAACTTATTGAGGACCACTGATAACTTGCTACTGGATGTTCTTATCGAGATGAATATGATCGATTACATAGTTACACACAGCTAGTTTGACAAACCCCCATTAGATCGATGGTAACCCCCCCCCCCCCCCCAAAAAATCATATATTCGAAGTTTCGAACTAACACATCTCAAGAGAAACCCCATGACCTACGAACTATTGCAAGTGCATGCCATGTGACGGTGCGGAAGAACTTGTGGTTCTGAAATAATCAAATTATATGTGATACATACATCATGAACATAAGACAGTGATCGGAACCTTGGATGCCACACTCTGGCACTCTCTCTAGGATCGTATCTGGAACTAGTAAGTCAACGCCTACTTTTGTGTGACATATATGCGCATAACTGAAATTGAAAGGGATCGTCGCACACTGGATTAACAGATTAGTGCTAATGATTTCTATTGCTAACCATAGCATAGCCTAGTTGCGTGGCGTCCTATCTTGCTGGTTGATGGCCATAGTTTGATTCCACCAACCACATGTTGGGCGGTTATGTGTTTGGATTTTTCACTATAATTTTTCGGAATTTGAACCTGTGACTCTTATGGGTTATAAGCCTTAGAGCATCTTTAGTGTATTGAACCGACGTCGATTTAAAGTCATGCCATGTAAGTATTCTAGGAGCTGAGCTTGTTTTTCTCCAATGTATTGAACCGATTCCTACTAATAACTGGGACCCACGTTACATTAAACAACCACAAAATAATAATATCATCTCTCAACCGCACTCTCTCCTATGTAGCTGTTTAATGCTCATATAAGTTGTTTAATGCTTTGAATCGACTCCTAAGTAGAGTCCGATTCCATGCATTTTTTTGTTGGAATCGACCTCTCCAATATATTGAATTGATTCAATGGCTTCTCTTTCCTCATTTGAACCGGCTAAAATACAACATTGGAGATGATCTGAAGATGACTATCTTTAAAAATGACTACACCTACCCTCTAAAAGAAGTGCTAGTATCGTGAAACACAGTAGTAGCATGCTAGTATTAGTTTGCGAGTTCTCACCATCGGTGACGGGAAAAACCGCTCTAGTAGCCACGCCAACGAGCAAGATCACCAGCGCCATGCAACGCGTGCTCTCTGTCATGATCTCCGACTCCCGTCTGGCGCGTGGCGACCTCTCTGCGTGCCTTGTAGCTCTCGAGCTTTATTGGGGTGGAGGAAGAAACAAAACTGCCGCGGTGTGTGGGCCTTGTGGCTTCAGTCCTCAGATATACGGAGTAAATCATCGCAAGGGACCTAGCGCACGGGCTTATATAAGGGCTGCTGCTTATCAGCAGAGCTGGCCCTGACGAAGGAGGCGTAGCGAAGGCCGACGGACGGGGCGCCGCGAGACGCGCCGTCCGGGGCACGAGAAGGACAGTGGGCATCCCTCGGTTTTGAGACGATGCAGATGGGCCGTACGTCTTGGCAACGTGGGTAGGGACCTGATGCATTGCGCGGACAGACCCTGCGTGTGATCACGTGGCATTCGATTTCCTTGGCATGGCCAGTAGAAGATTCCGCTTTCAGTTTCCACACAGCCGCGGAGCCCAATGTGGCGGCTCTCGGGCCTCGCGGTAGCGACGTACTGTGCTGTGCCGTGCCGTTAGCGTGGGCAGCGGGCTGCGGCTGTCCCGTGAGAAACGACTGAAACGACACATGCATGTTGGGTTGGGTCGGCCAGGCCCGACCGCCCGAGCCATACGTTTCGCTGCTGGTTGAAGTGCGCATGCAGCGAGGTGGCCTCTGCCATGCTAGTTGCTGTAGGTTGTCTGACGCAGACCGCACGGGCGCTTGCGCGCGCACCCGGTAGATTGTTGCCGCGACTCCCGCCGGGTGTGCTACCGTGTCGCGTCGCAAAAATTTGTCACGAGCTCACGATACGCTGTGTCTCGCGGTGGCGGGCTGTTTTGTTCGTAAGACTCCTGGGGCCCCTGGGCTGCTGCTTCCCACCGTCCAAAGCATTTTCAACTTGATCATGCAGAAGTTTTGCAACAAGTTTTTGTTGAGTAACCGTCGCTGGCCAGTCCAGTCCGAACGATTACCTCGCAGACAAGTGTAGAATCGCTTAGAACAAATCAAGAATACAAGAACAGAATAAGAGATTGAACACAGAGATATGAGGGGACTTCAGGCTTCTCTTTATTGCTCTTCAATAATGATCGATTACAATGAGGGGTACCCTCTCCTTTATATAGACTACTGGAAAACATGAGGTGTCCAATTGGGCCAGGACACCTGGTCATGGGCCCAGTTTCCTAACACTCCCCCTTGGACACTCATCCGACATGTTCATGTCTCATCAAAACTCCATAAAAACCTAGTGGGAAAAATTTGGAGAAAGAGTATATGTTATGCGTTCCGTTGTGTTGCACGAATTGCCTCGTCAAAAACCTTAATCGAGAAACTTCAGGAAAACTCGTCAAGGGAAAAAGAGTACAATCCACCTAATTTCATTTGATCTCCAGGATTTATTCTTTGGGTACTTGATCTTCGTGATTAAGCTTTAACAAAGAGTTTGTGAAGGTTCTCCCCTTGAATTTTGCACTTCTCTAAGTCTCATCATTCCAATTCCACGTATGCATCTTTCAAAGCTAGATGCTGGTAGTGACTTAGTGAATACATCTGCTAGATTTTCACATGACTTAGTATCTTGATGCTTTAATTTCGTCCATCTTTTGCAATTCATGAGCATAGAAGAACTTGGGGTTGATATGCTTAGTGAGGACTCTTCACATAACCCATCTCGCACTTGTGCAACACAAGTTGCATTATCTTCATAGATAATAGTGGGGGTTTCTTGCGGTATTCAATCCACATGATGCTTTGGATGTGGTTAATCATCCGCCGAAGCCAAGAACATTCTCGTCTTGACCTCATACGGTGCTATAATCCTGAGTGGTTAAATCAAGTCGATACAAGACTTTGCTTAGGCGATTTCCATGAAATTGCGTTCCACCACACAGAATACATAGCTTTGTTTGCGACTTAGTCAGTATCTTGGTCGATAGGTACCGGCATCTACATAGCCGATCATAGTTAGGTCTTGGTTCTTTACGTAGAAACGGTCCAAGATCTTTACTTCCTTAGAGGTATCGGAAGACGTCCTTTATTCCCTGCCAATGCCTTTTGGTAGGTTACTCAGACTATACCTTGCTAAAGGTTCACCGCAAATGCAATGTCCGGTCTAATCAGGTTTGCTAAATACATGAGTGCTCCAAGCTGCGCTCAAGTATGGGAATTCAGTCCCGAACTTCCTCCCCTCTTCTTTAGGTGCGAGCGGGTCCTTGTCTTCTTTGCAAAGATCTCCGACCATTGGCACTTTCGAAGGGTATGTCTTTTCAAATCCGAACCTTTCTAACACTTTCTGAGTGTAGGTTGATTGATGTACTAAAATCCCTTCAGGGGTATGCTCAAGCTGCAAGCCTAGGCAATATTTGGTTTTACCCAAATCTTTCATTTCAATCGACTCGGTAAGAACTTGCTTTCTTAATATCTTCGGGGTTCCGATGATATTCAGATCATCTACATACTTGAGATTATACAAAATCCATCACAGGATCTTCGTATAAATACAGGGGACAATCCTCATTGTTCGTGTAGCCTTTCTTCTTGAGAAAAAGTCTTAAACGATTATACCACATCTGCTGATTGCTTACCCATCTGATGACTTTCGAGTTGTACACTATCTGAGTTTCTATTTGCTCTGTCTTGGTTTGGGACGAGGATACCTTGGTACCTTCATGTAAATGTCCGAATCCAAGTTTCCATAAAAGTATCGATTACCACATCCATCAATTTCATTTCCAAATTCGGGTTTCTTGCCATTGAGATTAAATATCTAAAGGTAGTTAAGCCCATGACCGGGAATAGGTTTCTTCATAATCAACTCACAGTCGTTGAGTGAAACCTTGTGCAACAAGCCTTGCTTTATGTCTTACAACTTCATTGTTTTCATTTCTCTTTCGAACAAATACCCATTTATGCCCTCTGAGGTGCACATGGGGAGGTGTCTGCATCTGAGCCCAAATACCTCTCTTTTATTCAGAGATATTAATTCTGCTTCTATTGCCTCCTTGTGGATATCATGGGGATATGCCCATGATCTTAGGATGATGAAACAATTGGCAATGTTGCTTTTGGTTTGAAGTTTCAATCGTTTTCGTCAAAGTTACTGAATCTGTCAGGTCTCAGGCGGTCAGACCGATTTCTGTGTGGCGGTCAGACCGGTCTGTGTGGCGGTCAGACCGGCCAATCCGGCGGTCAGACCGGCCTTGTCTTCAATTGATTTTCTGGTTCGGTCGAGGCGGTCGGGCCGGCGATGGCTGGCGATCGGCCGATTTTGTCTTGAATGATGATATTAGTTATGGATTGATTTTGGGATAGGTCATATCCATGTTTGATATTGCATATGTGTTGCATATTGCATGTTTTGGCTAACGTGGGTCAAGTTGTGAAGAACTTGTTCCGGATTCGTGTTGCTTGTCTATTCTTTGTCTTGGTGGCTTGGAGGTCAACGACGGTCAGCGGCGAGGAGGATCGTGACTAAGCTTGGAGAGCCGAGGTCGAAACGATCATGGATGCGGGTGAGTCAAGTGACTCAAGCATGGCGAGAATGGATGAAGGTGACCGAGCAGGTAGTTCGGTCGTTGGTTGGATCAAGCGGTGCGGGGTCGGTGCAAGTGCCAAGGTGGTCCGGTGGGAACCGGATGGGAGAGACTTGCCGACACGATGAGAGCCGCTGGATCAACCTACATGTGGCGAAGTATGGATGTGTTTCGCGCAGTTTGGACTCGGTCTTCGGAAAAGATCGAGAAGGGGTATTTTGGTAATTTCACCAAATACCGCCTTGGTGACCTAATGCCAACCCGTGGCGCAAGACGGTGCGTCAAGAAGTGGATTAGGTCAAGAAAAGTGAAAACGGCACTTTGAGATGCGTGCGTGTGTAACCCGTTTGTATTAGGCCTTAACGGGAGCCCATTAGGGTTAAGTCTTCTAGAAGCTCTAGGCCTCATATAAATAGAGAGGGGTTATCACGACCACTTGAAGCACTTCATGGTAAACCCTAGTTTGTCTTAGGGCTTAGGAGAAAGAGAAGAGGCTTAAGGTTCTAGAGAGATGTGTTGAGTTGTGTGCTCATGGATTGAGCTTTGTCCTCCATGGATGGAGTGGCTGTAACCAGCATCAAATCGTGAATCAATCTATGGGTGTTTGTTCAAAGATGAGTCTTCTTGTGCTTTCCCTTCTCTTTTGATGATTTTGGGTGCTTCCTTGATCCTGTGGTTTTTGGTTTGTTTCGTGCCTTCTTTTACCTTGCTGTGATGTGTGGGAATATATCTAGGATCATCTAGATCATCAATCCCCCACGAGCAAGATTTGGATCAAATTTTTGGTTTTTACCCGGTTTTGAACCCTCCTTCGGTAAAACAGAAAAAGGTAAAAACTTTGACGTGGATCTACTTAATCTCCACTTGGAATAGGTTCCTAATATCCTTAGGAAGGTGTGTTTCAAATTTTGTGGAGTTTGGCCTTACGGATCAAAAGTTAGACCGATTTTCGTTTCGGTTTTTCAGGCTAATTGTGCTGATTTTCCTGTTCATCGTCAGGGGCGGTCTGACCGCCAAAATCAGTGGTCTGACCGCTAGGCAAAAGAGTCAGACCGCCAATTTGAGAGGTCAGACTGCCCAACACTTTGAGATTTTGGTTTTTGGTAATTTTGGGTGTTTTGCGTCGGGGTTTTGATTGGATTCAATATAAGTCTTCCACTGTGCTTGAATATTGATCTTCATAGCTTTTATAGCTATTGGAGTGAAGTTAGTATTAAATTCAATCAAGGTGAAAAAGTGTTCGTGCTCCTATTCACCCCCCCTCTAGTCGCCTTTCCGGTCCTACAATTGGTATCAGAGCCCGGTTAGCTCTTCTCATAGATCTTAACCGGTCTTTGGAGCCATGGCGACTGACAAGTATTCGAGCAAACCACCTGTTTTCGATGGAGTTGATTTTGCTTACTGAAAGGCACGCATGCATGCCTACATCGAGGCTCAAGGGCACGCTATTTGGCTTAAGGTCAAAAATCCATATGTCGTCTTGTACCGATGACGATGTGATCACTCCAGATATTGAGGCTAACAGCAAAGCTCGCAATTTCTTGATCCAAGGTCTTAGTCGATCTGAGTTTGAGCGTGTGGCTCATTTGAGGTCTGCTCACGAGATCTGGAGAACCCTCTGTGACTATCACGAGGGTTCGACTGCGATCAAGGAAGTGAGACAGAACCAGCTCAAGAAAGAATACTCAAAGATCGAGCAAAGACCTGGTGAGTCTTTAGATGAGCTGTGGGGGAGGTTCTCCAAGATTCTTCATGACCTTCGCGCTGTTGATCTTGTTTTCACCGAGTCTGAGAACGCACGCCAGCTTTTGGGTGCTCTTGATGTGAAGGTCTGGGGGATGAAGATCACATCCATCAATGACAACACTGTCATGAGTGAGCTTACCATAGATAAGCTCTACTCGAGGTTGAAGACGCATGAGATTGACTTTATCTCGCGTCTCCCCAAGACAGAGTCGATGGCTTTGGTGGTCGACCCATCTAAGGGTAGCTCGACTGATTCCTTTGATTTTAGCTCATCTGGTTTTTCTTTGTCAGCTTTACATTCTTTGAGCGATGAGCAGCTAGAGAAGCCACCTGAGGATGATTTAGCCCTCCTATCCACCAAATTCTCGAGAGTTTACAACAAAGTGAGGAATAGGAGGAGAGGTGGCCCTGTCACTTGTTTCGAGTGTGGTGAGCCTAACCACATTCGCTCCAAGTGCCCCAAGCTGAAGGGCAAGGAGGAGAAGGACTCTCGGAGGCGTCATCAAGCCAAAGACAAGAAAGGCAAGAAGCCCAACTATCGCAAGTTCGTCAGCCAAGTCCTTGCCGCTCTTGAGAGTGTTAACATGAGCGATGTGGACTCGGAGACGGAGGACGACGACGACGACTCTCATGGCAAGAAGAAGGCCCAAGACTTCACCGGCATGTGCTTCATGGCTAGCGACAGCCATGGCGTCGACTCCTCCAACGCGATTTACCTTTTCAAATGATCCCGATGAGGTCGTCCTTCACTTACTAGTATGAAACGTGCTTTAGCCTATCTTTGAAAAGAAAATGTATAAGCAAGAAAAATGATTAGGAAGCAGGATGCCATGATTGATGATTTGAACTTAGAGGTTGATAGGCTCAAATCCATTAATCCTGGCGATGATTGTGATTCTGCTCTAGCTTGCTTAATGAACTAGCAAATCTGAAATCTGCTCATTCCTCTATTGCTAGTCAAGCTGAAAGATGCTTTTGATGAACTAGAAACTCTCAAGTCTAGTCCTTCTTGCATGAATGCTATTGCTTTAGATGTGACTCTCATTGATGCTATTCCATTATCTTGCTCAAAGCGTGCTTTGTTTGAATTAAAATTGGATAGCGCTATGAAAGAATTGCGAAAATTTGATGCTAGTCACATGTGTTCTCATTGTGAGGATAGTAGGATTAAAATGAAGGAGATGGCTGAAATGGTTCTTTACTCTAAAAGCGCTTCATGTGAAAGCGTGTTAAACTCACAATTGAGAATGATGCTTTAAACAAGACACTAGAAGAAAAGGCTAAAATTGAACAATCCATGTCCATATTTGCTTCCAAGAGAGTTGTTGATTACGATTCTTGTACTCTTTGTATTGAACTTGGGCATAATGTGGATAAGATACAAGAAGCTTTTAGAGTTAAGTTCAAAGAGCAGCTTGGATAAGATTAGGGATAACTATTGTGTGTCTTGTGAGGCTTTGAAAGCCGAGGTAGCTCACTATAAGGAAAAGTCGATAGGGCTAGCAAGTCAAATAAGTGTGCTTCTTGTTATGAACTAGCCATACAAAATGACTACCTCAAAGGGACTCTTGAGAGATTTGTTGGTGGGAGGAAGAAACTCAACATGATTCTAGATAAATCTAAAATGAGTGTGAATAATAGTGGCCTAGATTTTGATTCCCTAAAGCATTCCAAGAATCATCCACCTAAGGTTGTTAGAGCTGTTGAGAGTGACCTATTTGAGGTAGAACCCTCTAAGCCAACCAAGATAGTCTTCAAATCTGCTGGTTTTGCCCAAATCACTTCTAGCAAGATAGGTGCTTCTACTTCATTAGGTCAGACCCCTCAAAAGGTCAAGTACCATTGCATCTTCTGCAAGAAGAATGGCCACATTGTTGAGTTCTGCTTCCGTAGAGCCAAGGTTGAGAGGAAGGAGAGGATGAGTGCTTTGAGGACCATTAGAGGAGTTTCTTCACCTGCTATAGTCTCTAGAGCCAGACAGCCTGTTTTTCCTGCTAGACATAGGCCTGAGTTCGTAGATGACTTCTTTGACTCCTTTGGTGACTCTAGGCAGCGTTCTGGTTTAGGACATCGTGAGGAGAGACCACGGGTAGCATCTAGACAGGGGGAGTACCAACCTTTTGGTAGGTCGATTCGGAGAGGTCTAGGTGGTTCTCGTGTGCATTCTTATGATTTTGCTCCTAACCATTTTACTGCTGCTTCTTCTGTTTTGCCTAAGCATCGTGTGACTCAGTACTGGATTCCCAAGTCTTTTATCACTAAACCCAGTACCGAGGCACAGATGTTTCCTGTTCGTGCCTTGTAGGTCCGTCGTGCGAGGAAGGAGGACATATGGCTTGTTGACTTCGGTGTTCTCGACACATATTTGGAGATTCTAGATGGTTCTCCTCTCTCACGTGCATCCAAAGAATGAATTGATCACATTTGGGATTGCTTCTCTTTGGGGCCGTGATGACCAAGGGCACACAGTCTTGGCGTCAACAACAAGTTCATGCTCAAGGACGTCGCTTTGGTAAGTAAGCTGAGGTATAATCTGCTTTCTGTTTCTCAGCTGCTTGATGAGGGTCTAGAGGTGAGATTTAAGAGTGGTGAGTGCAGGGTTTTAGATTCCTCTGGTGAGCTTGTTTTTGAGATCTCTAGGTTTGAGAGGATCTTCTGTGCTGATTTCCGTGTCTCTTCTACTTCTAGCCCTAGGTGTCTTGTAGCTTCTGACTCCTATGATTTAGTGTTGTGGCATCGTAGGCTTGGTCACATAGGCCTCGACCACTTGATTAGAGTCGATGTGAGGATTTGATTAGAGGTTTGCCTAGGTCAAGGTCATTAGAAACCTTGTGTGCACACCACAGAGACATGGTAAGATGGTTTACGCTTCTCATCCACCTCTTACCTTAGTGATGACCGATGGACTGGTCGACTTTTGCACCTAGACACTTGGTTGGTCCTTCTAGAGTTCAGTCAGCCGGTGGGAAATGGTATGTGCTTGTGATTGTGGATGATTTCTCTAGGTATTCTTGGGTTTATTTTCTGGTTTCTAAGGACGAGACATTTGGCTTCTTTGGAGAGTTGGTTCTTAGACTTGCTGTTGAGCTTCCTGGAGCTTTGAGAGCCATTAGGAATGACAATGGGACAGAATTCAAGAATTCTTCCTTTGCCACTTCTCTTTGATAGGGAATTGAGCACCGCTTTTCTTCACCTAGAGTTCCCCAGCAGAATGGTGTTGTAGAGAGGAAGAATAGGACCCTTGTAGAGATGGCCAGGACCATGCTAGATGAGCATTCCACACCTAGGAGGTTTTGGGCTGAGGCGATCTCTACTGCTTGCTATATCTATAATAGGGTTTTCTTGAGATCTGTAATTGGTAAGACTTCTTATGAGCTCAGATTTGGTCATAAGCCCAAAGTTTCTCATTTCAAGATTTTCGGTTGCAAGTGCTTCATTCTTAAACATGGCAACCTTGATAAATGTGAATCTAGATGTTCTGATGGCATATTTCTTGGATATCCTGCTCATTCTCGTGGCTATCGTGTATTTAATTTTGACACTAACAAAGTTGTTGAGACTTGCGAAGTCACTTTTGATGAGGCTAGTCCTGGTACTAGACCCGATGATGCAGGTACACAGGTTTCTGAGAGCATCTTCGTCGATGATGACTCTGAGGATGAGGATCCAATCCATCCTCAAGTCCCTTCTGACATGGTTGGAGAGCTTGCTTCTACTACACCAGCTTCAGATGAGCAACCTCTTCCTACCTTCACCGACGATCAGAGTGGCTCTGATCCTACCTCCACGACCAATGAGGTAGAGGCCATTACGCACCAGTGCTCCTCTTCAGCATTCAAAGAACAAAGATCATCCGAAAGCAGATTATTGGGGATCTACATGAGCGAGTCACTCGCTCTAGATTCATCTCTCCTGATTCTCATGCACATTCTGCTTTTGTTGCTTCTTTTGAACCCCGAGATGTCACCCATGCTCTTTCTGATGCCTCTTGGGTCAATGCCATGCATGAAAAACTTGAAAATTTTGAAAGAAACAAAGTCTGGACCTTAGTTGAACCTCCACCTAATCATAACATAATTGGAACAAAATGGGTTTTCAAAAATAAGCTAAGTGAAGATGGGTTGGTAGTTCGCAACAAGGCTAGACTTGTAGCTCAAGGGTATTCCCAGGTAGAGGGATTAGACTTTGAGGAGACTTTTGCTCCTGTAGCTAGATTAGAAGCCATTCGCATTTTGCTAGTATTTGCGGGATCCAAGGGCTTCAAGCTATTTCAAATGGATTTCAAAAGTGCTTTCTTGAATGGTTTCATAGAAGAAGAGGTCTTTGTCAAGCAACCTCCTGGTTTTGAAAATCCCAAGTTCTCAAACCATGTTTTTAAACTCTCCAAAGCCTTGTATGGATTGAAACAAGCCCCTAGAGCTTGGTATGATAGGCTTAAGAGTTTTCTGCTTAAAAATAATTTCAAAATGGGATTGGTTGATAAAACTTTGTTCACTCTCAGGCATGACAATGACTTTTTGATGGTTCAGATTTATGTGGATGACATTATATTCGGTGGTTCTTCTCATGCTTTGGTGTCTAGATTTTCAGATTCTATGAGCAGGGAGTTCGAGATGAGCATGATGGGCTAATTGACCTTCTTCATTGGTCTTCAAGTCAAGCAAGCGAAAGAAGGCACCATCATTCATCAAAGTAAGTACACAAAGGACCTTCTTCGACGCTTCGACATGGGAAGCGATGAGGCCAATGTCTACTCCCATTGCCACGACCACCGTCTTTGGACCACGATGAGGATGGAGAGCCCGTGGACCGAAAGAATACCGTAGCATGATTGGCTCCCTCCTCTACCTCCATGGCGTCGGGGACATCTGATTTCTTTGTGTCTGTGCGCTCGATTTCAGGCTTCCCCTCGAGCTTCTCATCGTCAAGCAGTGCGTCGCATATTCAGGTACCTTCAGGGCACTCTTGATTTTGGACTTTGGTATTCTTCTTCTTCTGCTCTCTCTATTCGAGTATTTTTTGATGCTGATTTTGCTGGGTGTAGAGTGGATAGGAAGAGTACTTCTGGCACTTGTCATTTCTTAGGCACATCTTTTATCTCTTGGTCATCTAGGAAACAGTCTTACATTGCCTGATCCTTCTTAGAAATTTGAGTATGTAGCTATGACGATGGTTGCTCTCAGGTTCTCTGGATCTTGTCTACTCTGCGGGACTATGGGTTATCTTTGGGAAGTGTTCCTCTTTTCTGTGACAACACCTCTGCCATAAACATTGCCAAAAACCCAGTGCAACATTCTAAGACTAAGCACATTGACGTTAGATATCATTTCCTTAGAGACCATGTTGAGAAGGGTGATGTTGTGCTTCACTTTGTTGAGTCTGAGCAGCAGGTTGCGGATATTTTCACTAAGGCTCTTGATTCTTCTCGTTTTGCCTCTTTGCGGGGAGAGTTGGGGGTTGTTAGTCCTCTTGGCCTGTTTTGAGGGGGAGTTTGCTCTTTTTGCATTCATTTGTATCATAATGCATTTTACAATTCAGCAACTTGCATTGTAATATAATCTTGTGGAGCTTTGATTATTATCCATGTATGACATGATTTCATATTTTATACCCTACCATGTCTTGTGCTAGTTTGCTAGACTTCTTTTGTGGCTTTTTATGTGTAGCTTAGCTTTTGCCATGCTAGCTTTATTATCTGTGAGCAAACTGAATTATAATATGACTTGTTGGATCTTGTGACTAGTTTTGTTTTAGTGATCCTCTTATGATTTATGCCATGTCATATAGGCTTAATTGAGTCTTGAACTTATTTTGAGTTTTAAATTGAGCTATGATAATTCTTAAGTCAAGCAAATGAAAAATGAGCTTTTTCTGTGCGAAAAAAACTGATCTCACCAATTCTTTCTCATGAGACGCGACTTGCCATTGCACTAGGCATGAACTCGGGGAGTTTTGGATGACCAGACTATTCTCTTAAGCTTTTGTTGCTTGAGATGGTCGCAGATGAGGCTTGAGATCTAGCACAATGCTAAGAAAACAAATTGGCAATTGGTTGAAGCTTAGAAGGCGATTGTGGATGGCTCCTAGTCCAGACTTGCTTTACTAAGAAAAACCAATCATTTTCAAAGAAAGTGCTCAATGTGCTAAATTCTAAATGCTTGATCAAATTGTTTCAAATCTGAATGCTCAAACTTGACTTTTTTTTTCTAGCTTCTGGCTCCATTTTGCTTATAGGCATGGCCTGATTCATTTTAGGATACCTTTAGTTAAACTGTGATCTTGAGTACATTGTCATGTTGTCGATTCATTTAATCTCAGATTATTGCTATTTTGGCCTTAGCTTTGCTGTACATGTTTTGCCATAATTAAACATAGTGTCTTCACAAAATATGGCTTGGTGTAATACTTGTACAGTCTTCTTGGATAATCTTCATAGCTCCTTTTGCTCAAGTTAAAAACAAAACAAAAACAAAAAAACTGAAAAAATAAAAAATTACAAAATTGCAGCCATTCCATTACATTCATGCTCTATCTTCCTCCATGCACCTTGATGAATTCATTGTCAAAGGGGGAGAAAGCTTGGGAAAATGTTGTTTTAGAGCTTTTTGGAGTCACAGGGAGGAAATTGGACTTTCTGGAAACTTTGGTGATCATAGTGAGTGGGAGCATCTCAACTGCATTCTTTTGGTCTTATTGCCTTTTTTGAATTTGAATTGCAATTCTTGGAGACTCACAATGATTAAAGGTCAAATAGAACAATTGTTCTTTCATATGGACCTAAGTGAGATTTTTGGCTATTCTTTGGAAATTGAAGCTTTTGTGCTTTCTTTTGCCTTATCTCACTTGCTTATGCTATTCTGAAGCCCGACTTGGTCATTTCTATTGCTTTCTCTTGCTAATGGACCAAGTTGTGCCTTGTCTTAACGTCGGGTACTTTACCTTTCAAAACCCAAAACCACATTTTCTGAGAGATTGCTAATGTGTTCATCAAGGGGGAGATTGTGGATATCATGGGGATATGCCCATGATCTTAGGATGATGAAATAATTGTCAATGTTGCTTTTGGTTTGAAGTTTCAATCATTTTCGTCAAAGTTACTGAATTTGTCAGGTCTCAGGCGGTTAGACCGGTTTACGTGTGGCGGTCGGGCCAAGCAATCCGTGATCGAGCCCGACCTTGTCTTCAATTGATTTTCCGTCCGGTCGAGGCGGTCAGACCGCCGAAATGGCGGTCGACCGCTTTTTGTGTAGAATGAGCGATATTAGTTATGGATTGATTTTGGGATAGGTCATATCCTTGTTTGATATTGCATATGTGTTGCATATTGCATGTTTTGGCTAACGTGGGTCAAGTTGTGAAGAACTTGTTCCCGGATTCGTGTTGCTTGTCTATTCTTTGTCGGGTGGCTTGAGGTCAACGACGGTCAGCGGCGAGGAGGATCGGGACTAAGCTTGGAGAGCCGAGGTCCGAAACGATCATGGATGCCCAGTGAGGTCAAGTGACTCAAGCATGGCGCAGAATGGATGAAGGTGACCGATCGGCGATTCGGTCTGTTGGTTAGATCAAGCGGTGCGGGGGTCGGTGCAAATGCCAAGGTGGTCCGGTGGGAACCGGATGGGAGAGACTTGCCGACACGATGAGAGCCGCTGGATCAACCTACACGTGGCGAAGCATGGATGTGTTTCGCGCAGTTTGGACTCGGTCTTCGGAAAAGATCGAGAAGGGGTATTTTGGTAATTTCACCAAATACCGCCTTGGTGACCTAATGCCAACCCGCGGCGCAAGACGGTGCGTCAAGAAGTGGATTAGGTCAAGAAAAGTGAAAACGACGCTTTGAGATGCGTGCGTGTGTAACCCGTTTGTATTGGGCCTTAACGGGAGCCCATTAGGGTTAAGTCTTCTAGAAGCTCTAGGCCTCATATAAATAGAGAGGGGGCTGTTATGCAGCCACTTGAAGCACTTCATGGTAAACCCTAGTTTGTCTTAGGGCTTAGGAGAAAGAGAAGAGGCTTAGGGTTCTAGAGAGATGTGTTGAGTTGTGTGCTCATGGATGGAGCTTTGTCCTCCATGGATGGAGTGGCTGTAACCAGCATCAAATGGTGAATCAATCTATGGGTGTTTGTTCAAAGATGAGTCTTCTTGTGCTTTCCCTTCTCTTTTGATGATTTTGGGTGCTTCCTTGATCCTGTGGTTTTTGGTTTGTTTCATGCCCTCTTTTACCTTGCTGTGATGTGTGGGAATACATCTAGGATCATCTAGATCATCAATCCCCCACGAGCAAGATTTGGATCAAGTTTTTGGTTTTTACCCGGTTTTGAACCCTCCTTCGGTAAAACAGAAAAAGGTCAAAACTTTGACGTGGATCTACTCAATCTCCACTTGGAATAGGTTCCTAATATCCTTAGGAAGGTGTGTTTCAAATTTTGTGGAGTTTGGCCTTACGGATCAAAAGTTAGACCGATTTTTGTTTCGGTTTTTCAGGCTGATTATGCTGATTTTCTTGTTCATCGTCAGGGGCGGTCTGACCGCCAAAATCAGCGGTCTGACCGCTAGGCAAAAGAGTCAGACCGCCCGACACTTTGAGATTTGGGTTTTTGGTAATTTTGGGTGTTTTGCGTCGGGGTTTTGATTGGATTCAATATAAGTCTTCCACTGTGCTTGAATATTGATCTTCATAGCTTTTATAGCTATTGGAGTGAAGTTAGTATTAAATTCAATCAAGGTGAAAAAGTGTTCGTGCTCCTATTCACCCCCCTCTAGTCGCCTTTCCGGTCCTACACTCCTTCCAATCTTTCCAATCTGATCTTTTCTTACATTCAGCAAGCGATGCAGGCTCTAGATCAAGATCGATAATTGTGGTAATTTTCTTTGCAAAATAAATATCGACATTGGCTGTTGTTCTATTCATAGATTCTCCCGTAGTCATATAATTTATAGCTATTTCTTCATAGGGCGGTTCTGCTCCGACGTGTGCGCACACATCCATGCTGATGTCTTCCTCCGTGGGAATATTCAAATTCGGTATGCCTTTTACTGAAGGTTCCATACTGGTGCCAGGTCTCAGCTGGCTCCCCTTCTTATTCTGGGGAAATTCAGTGATCGGCTATGTCAAGTCCTTCTTATCCTTTTTCGCCAGGCGTCCCCGGTTACTTGGGATTCGAGGGGCCGGAGTTCTCATCCTTTTATTCTTAGGCCTTTGGACGGGATTAGGGATACCTTCAATTTTCTTTGGTATTTCGAGCCTCTCCGGTGCATTGCGTGCGAGCACATGCGACTTGGTCACGCTCTTCAAATCACAAAAGTGGTCAGCGGTTGATTCGCTAAAGCTTGCAAATCAATTATCTTTTGGACTTCTCTATTTGCTTCACTAGTCTTGCGGGTCATGTGTATGGATTTCCGTGGCTTGCCACGTTATTTCCGACATTCTTCATCAAGGGGTTGATTTCTTCCCCCTAATGACGGGAAACTATCATCATCAAATATGCTATCGGGCGGTTGTATGCAAATCTCCAATCATAGGGTCCAGATACGATTATGGATGTTTGTGTCATAACCAACGATATCCCGACTTTCGGAGAGGTCCCATTGCGATTATTGCGGTGGTGGTATAGGTACATAAACCTTGCAACCAAACCTTCGAAGATGAGAGATTTTTGGTGTTGACCCTTGCTCTAGTTGCATAGGTGAATGGATGTTATATGCCGATGGTCTAAAATTGATGAGAGTTGCGTGGCAGAGATGCGTGTCCCCAACATGTAGTTGATAATTTACAATTCGCAAAAGCGCCGGCAATAAATTTAATTCTTTTAATTAATGCCTCTGCTAGTCCATTCTGGGTGTGGACATGTGGTACTGAATGCTCAACAGTAATTCCCATTGCCATGCAATAATCATCAAATGCCTTTGAAGTAAATTCTCTGGCGTTGTCTATTCTGATGGACTTCACGTGATGATCAGGGAAATTATTCTTAATTTTAATTATCTGCGAGATCAGCTTTGCAAAAGCGTGGTTTCTCGTAGACAATAAACATACTTGCGACCATTTCGAGGAAGCATCGATGAGCACCATGAAGTACCTAAATGGCCCTGACAGGGGCTGTATAGGACCGCAAATGTCTCCCTGGATACGATCCAGGAAAGCAGAGATTTCATCCTTCACTTTCAGAGTAGAGGGTGTAGTAATTAATTTCCCAGTGGCACATGCGGGGCACACAAAATCTTCTTAATTTGGGAAATTCTTTACATTAATATTATGTCCCTGAGAATTGGTAATTATATTTCTCATCATTCTAAGACCGGGGTGGCCTAATCTATCATGCTAGAGACAGAAAAGTTCAGAGCTTCTAAAAGTGGTTTTCAAGACAGTATAGGCTGCAGGTGCCTTAATATTAGTGTAGTATAGCCCAGATTCATATGAAGGAAGTCGCTCTAATACCCTTTTTCTATGTTCTTCACGCTTTGTAATGAGCAGGTATTTCTTACCATACTCTTCTTCAGTCTCTACATGGAGACCGTTAGCGCGAATATCCTTAAAGCTTAAGAGAGTTCTAGTCGATTCTGGGTACAACAAGGCTTCTTCAATGACCAATATTGTGCCCATCGAGTATAATTGTGGCTCTTCCCGAGCCTATTATACATGTATCGCTTCTGCGATTGTCGTAATGTCTTTGCCAAAGATTCTTTCCGATTGATTGGAAAAATTTCGCTTCTCTTAATATGGTATTCACAGCCGCTATCCGCTAAGCACACTTCCTCCATAGGGCGCCACACGCGTTCGATATATATATAAAGTATTTATTAATATGGGGTAGAAAGCAATCCACACATAAATAAAATACTCAAATGTAACATAACTTGCTTTTATTAATACGGGAAAAGTCTTGCGGGACTCATTATGAGAATGCAATTATTTGCTCTCCTAGAGCTTACAACCATTATTCAATAATTCAAAGTTCTAACCAAAACTGCAAATGACTATAAAATCTAAGTGCAATGCATGTACTAGATCGAATTAGTGAAGTATGAATTAACTTCTGACTGAATCTGTTCTATGTCCATCTTCTCTTCTTCGGCAACTACAGCTGCTGCGATATCCAAGGAGGGAGTGATGGGGGCTGCTTCTAGGCTGTCCACATCCATGGATGCAACCAATGAGTGTGGATCCTCCGTGCCTGCAATGGCGAGGTGTGCCTCATGCCGTGCTTTGCCCTTCTTCATAGCCTTGAAAGCATCAATCACGTCTTTGCGCTCACGGCAAATACGTGACTAATGCCCCGAAAGTGCCACATTTGTAGCAATTTTGGTGTCACGACCATAGGGCTTCTCATCACGCTTCTTATTTCCGTCCTTCTTGGCTTGAGCATTTTGCTTAATCTTGCGACCATCACCCTTCTTGCCTCTTTCTCTTGAGCGAGGCTTTTTCACCTTAGAGTCTGCTAGCGTTGACTTCATGGCCAACTTTGCTACTAGGTGGTCGTGAGATGTAGTTCTTCCTTAGAATCTCATCTTGAGCTTCCAAGAACTTGCATAATGTCAATTAGTTCGGCATACTCCTTGTAGCCATCTTGATTTGTAGTTATGCGCGGATTGCACCGCATTTGGGTGAATAGTAGAGAGGGTTTTCTCAATCTTTTCCTCGTCTGTGATTGCCTTACCACAAAGCTGAAGATTGGTACAAATTCTGTGCAAAGCAGAATTGTACTCCCCCACTATTTTATGGTCTGCAAAACTTAGTCGGTTCCATTCTTGCTCTGCACGAGGAAGGATGGTGTACTTCAGCTTCTCGAACCGCTTCTTCAGGGCGGTCCATAAAGCTAGTGCGTTCTTCTTTGCCATATACTCATTTTTGAGCGTTAGACAGAGATGATGTCTGAGGAAATGAAGTGCTTGATCATTCTCTTCAGCAGTTGGTATGACATCCTTCGAGGTGCCAAGTCCGATAGCAGCACGGAGCTTCTTGGCTCCAAGTACAATTTCGACATCTGATGCCCAAGTCAAGTAATTCTGGCCATGCTGGGCCAGCTCTTCGAACTCCCGGTTCGTAATGCCAGTCATCTGCACATTCATGCAAAAGGTGTATAAGATTACTGCTGGTAACTTGCATATAATGGTTGTAAAGGTTCTCGTCGTTCTCAGATATTCTATGCATTTTTCATGATTTACTGCTATTTCCAATGATTAAAAGCAATATAAACAATCACAAATAATCAAAAACAGTAAATACAATAAATAAATTTCATAGAAATAACAATAACAAAGTTAAATATGCTTCAAAAGTGCAACATATGCAAAAGGTTGAATTCCCGAGGCCCTTTTCTGCTGGAAAAATGACTTTCGGCGAATTCTGCAATTCCAGGGGATAAAAACGCGAATTTTTTTCACTTCAGAGAATAATTCCACGTAATTGTCAGACCTTGGAGGGTCTATTCGCAAAAACACCCTTTTCTTTTTTTTTCTTTTTTTTTCAAAAAATCGGTAAACCGCCCATCCTACCATTAGTCGGCTTCAAAGGAACCGGTAGGGTTTCCCCCAGCCCCGGTCTTGCCAGTGGCGGCGGCCCATTGGGGTCGGCGGGCGACGGGGTCTTGGCGCGGCGGGCGCGGGGGTGTCCGGTGGCGGGTGGGCGGCGAAGCGGCGGCAGCGGCGGCGGCCGCAAGGCGGCGGATGGCGGGGTCGCGCGAGGCGGCGTGGTCTGGGGGCGTGGCGAGGCGGCGGAGCGGGCTACTCCGACGGGCGCGGCGGAGGCGCTACAGCGTGGCGCGACCGGGAGGAGCGGGCGCGGTCTTGGCTGCTCGGGCGTCTTGGGCGGCAGGGCGCTGGCGGCGGCTACGCGGCGGCGGCATGGCGCGCAGCGTCTTTGCAGACGGCATTCGTCGGCTTGGCGGGCGGACTCAAGCCACGTGGTGGCGTGCTCCATAGATCCGGCGGAGGCTTCAACGTGGCCGGCGCGGCTCCAGGTCGTCTCCGGCGCGGGCCCATGCAGATTCCTAAGAAGAGCCGAGCATGCGCCGCGGCTCCAGCGGCGCAAGACGGTTCCAGCGGCGCGCAAGACGGACTCCACAGTGCTCCAGCCAAGATGACAAAGACGGCTTCGGGTCGCAAATTTTTTTTTCTCATGCTATTACTGTTTATGCGATGTAATATAACACAGTGCAATCAACATCGGTTCTTGCATGTAATCTACCCATCGACATTGTGTCGGCGACTTCAAGTCGGCTCACGGTAGATTAGAACGGATTTGCAACTTCTACGGTACAATCGACATCCAATCTTTCGTGCAATCTACCAATCGACATTGTGTCGGCGACTTCAAGTCGGCTCACGGTAGATTAGAAAGGATTTGCACCGTAGAAAAACAATCTAGAAAGCGAATTTGCATAATTGAAAGCGATCTAGAAAAAAGACGATTCAATCTACGAGTGTCGTTCATCGACAGTTACCTTTTCGATGCGAGGAGAGTCGATCGTGCTGATAACATGTTGAGTAACCGTCGCCGCCACCCAAATCGAACGACACCTCAGACAAGCGTAGAATCGCTTAGAACAAATCAAGAACACAAGAACAGAATAAGAGATTGAACACAGAGATATGAGGGGACTTCAGGCTTCTCTTTATTGCTCTTCAATAATGATCGATTACAATGAGGGGTCCCCTCTCCTTTATATAGACTACTAGAAAACATGAGGTGTCCAATTGGGCCAGGACTCCTGGTCATGGGCCCAGTTTCCTAACAGTTTTGACCTTCCAGCCAAATTAGCCATCATCACCTTTTCCAAAGATCACAGACGACCAGCTATATGGCGCAGATATAATTTAAAAATAGTACAGATACCGGCCATACATTGACAAAAGCTAATTGGGCTACGTACTACTGTAAGTAGAGGCAAATACGTACATGTTCCGTGCGATCGACACACGGTAGGAACCAGCCGGCCAACCGTGTAAAAACGCTGCGATCTGTGACAATACTACATGAATAACCGGTCCGCAGAGCGTCCCGTCGGGCTTCATGTGGTAGTTGAAGCTCGAACACCACATGCGTGAGGTTCGCGATCGCCGCTAACTTCGTGGTCGGCGCTACCAGCATTGCCACAGGTTTCGACTCAGACGCGTCTTTGGTTCGCCAACGCACAGACGCCTCCACAACTGGGGCTCCTTGCACCGTCGGCGTCCCCGACGGAGAACGACAACCTTTACGTCCGTCCCCAAGACAGCTTCCCACCTCCCGCAGCCATAATCTCCTCGCTGCCACGAGCTCCACGGCCAGCAGCGCCATGCGGCACCGCCAGAGGTGCGGCGATCCACACGTACATGACGACCTTCGTGTCGACATGATCTGTTGGAAATATGGATAATATTTTAATTTCATATTTTTATTATGAGGCAAAGATCATATAAAACTAGAGATGATAAAGCTATACTAACAATGGGCAACTCATTGCACTTCTAAACATACACAATAATATGATTATAATAGAATAATTTGGTCGCACACCAAACTTACAGTCAGGCTTGGTGAAGAACAGGAAGCAGCTCAGATTCGAAGTAGTGCAAAATGTAGATAAAAAGCCGTGAAGCGAACGGTCGCGCAGATACGCTGCCCATAAACTTTATTGCCACCCCGTGTAGGTGAATTCTGCGACAATAGTTCAGAGATATCCACTCACCCTCCTTCCTGGTGCATGCCGAGGAGAAGGGATGGCTTAGTTCGATAACACAACTCTTGAGCACAGTAGAACAGAAAGGAAGAAGAAGAAAATCGAAGTGAATCATATCTTCTTAGGTCTGGACATCTCTAGATTTTTTAAAGGTTGAGACAATTACTTTCTGATAACTGCATAATAAAGCACATATTAAACCACTTTATTTCGATCACTTTATTTTGACTACACTGGTCTATTGCTTCAACCTCTGTGTTTCAACCACTTTATTTTGACCACAGTGTTTCGACCACTTTATTCTGACTACAGTGTTTCGACCACTTTATTTCGACCATTGTATTTTGACCACTTTATTTCGACTACAGTATTTCGACCACAGTATTTCGACCACACTGGTTTATGACTATATCGGACTAAATCATGCATGCTTTGGAATTTTAGGAATGAATGGGTCTTTACACTTATGGGCCCAATTCTAACATCATCCACCCCAGCAGCGGCGAGACGTTGTCCTCGTCCATCAGAGGCACCATCCCCCTGACGGTGAGTCTGGGAAGATGTACGGCCCCTCTTAGAGGTCCCCGTTCCTCAGCATGTTACCTTCTCGAGTTGTAATACCGGCTAATTAGTTTGTTTCTTGGAACCTGATAGCAAGTTGAATCTTCAAAGAGGTCAAAATTGATCTTACTCTTGGTGTGCTGGGGAGGTTGAGGGTCTTGTTGGCGATGGAGTCGATGAGGGGACCGCATGCCGGGTTGTCCTCGATGCCGAGGTTGTGGATGGTGAGCCACATGACACTATGCTTGGCTTTGAACGCCCAGGTGTAGGAGGCCCAGCTGCTGCTGGTGTACACCGTCTGGACGGTGAGCGGGCCTGAATCAGGGGTGACCAACATGTTTAGCTTTTCACCCTGGGCGCAGGCGTGCATCGCGCTGAAGGTGATGGAGTAGTACGCCGCGTCACGCTGATCTGCTACCGGATGGAGGCATCGTTGTGTCGCGCCTCCACCAATTGCTACGATGAACAACAATGTCGGCGGCCATGACAAGATTACAGTCGAAGCTGTGCTGGCCTGAGGGCCCAGTTGTAAGTGTGTGTGTGTGTGTGTGTGTGTGGTGTGATGTGGAGAGCCGTTAGTGCTCAGCAGTGTGGTGAGGCGTTGCACCAGCGGGCCCGCCTATCGGTGTCTGTAAGCTAAGGCTTATAAGCTACTACAGCGAAAACGACAAACATTCAGAGAGAAATTGAAATCTACTTTCCCCATGTTCTTCTTCTTGTTCTCTGTTCTCTCCTCTCTTGCTTCTCCGTCTTCCGATCATGGCTACCCATCGATGCTAAAATCTGTGGGGACCATTCAGCTCTTGCGATCGGGTCACCACAATTTGGTATCAGAGCTACTCGTTCTCGCCTCCACCGTGCAATCAGCAATCCCGAGGGAAGGGTTGGTGCTCACTTGGAGACCGTAATACCATCCCAAGGTTGATTGGAGAGGAAGGTGATTCACAACGGCACCCCAGAAGCCCAACGTCCAGACCCGCCAGTTGCTCACGGCGATGGATGATCAGGCAAAGCAGGTTTAAGAGAAGCTGTCTGAGATTCTATCGTGCTTCGACATGTAGATGACACAGATCAAAAAATTGGGGCAAGAGATGGAGAAACTTGGGCAACAAGTGGAGATAAACCAGGAGGCAATGGATGAAGTGAAGAAGAAGCTATTAGAGTGGAATCTCACTCCGTAGCCACCGTATCTGCACCTCTTGCCACCCCCTCGATCATCTTCTTCGCACATAGGCATACCACCAAAAGCGGGGCTATTGACAACCGCGATGCCCCTAGGCGTGTTGGCAAACCACCAACCACCGCTTCTCGCCCAACCTTCTGCTCTAAACCCCATGTACCAGGTGATGATTGTCCTAGCTACCGTCGCTGATGGGGAAGGATTTTTCAAACTACCCAAGCATGATTTTCCCAAGTTTCATGGAGAGAACCCACATCGGTGGTTGGATCGCTGTCATACTTATTTTGAGATGTACCGAGTGCCAGTGATGCAGTGGGTTTCAACAGCGACGTTGTACATGGAGGGCCACGCTGCTCTCTGGCTTCAGGCCTTTAAGAGACATGACGTGCTCGTGGGCTGGGACATGTTTTGTCATGCCATTGAAGAGGAATTTGGTCTTGATGAGTATGATGCTCAGATGAACAGGTTGTTGTTGCTCAAACAGACGGGAATAGTAGTAGCGTATCGTATTGCGTTTGAAGCATGCATGTACCATCTGTTGGCACTGGACGCAACTCTGAACAGCAAAAATTTTGTCACAATTTTTTGATTGGGCTGCGGGATGAAATCCGAGTTGCATTGCGTTTGCAATCTCCCACTAGTGTGACTAGAGCCGCAGTGTTGGCACGCATTCAAGAGGAGGAAATTGAGGTAACTCAACCGAGACTCCATGCAAGCCTAATGGCAAAGACATACCAGACACCACCCAACACAGCTCTAGCAGCGACAACGCATGTAGGGTGATCAGAGGGCCCAAAGTGCCCCATTTCTAATGACTTGTGGCACGAGCGTCAACTAAGAGAGTACCGATGATTCAATGGCCTTTGCTTTAAGTGCGGTGAAAAGTACAATAAAGAATATTTGTGTAAGAAGCCCGTTCAATTGTTGACTATTGAATTGGGGGAGTTTGGAGAAGTGTTGTACGAAGATACTCTAAATGCTTTGGAAGGAGGCGAGATATCAATGCAACAACAAAATCAGCAAGAATGTTACAAACTATCTGTTCATGATGTGTTAGGAATAGAAGAAGTGGAGACAGTAAGGCTACGAGCATTGATGGGAAATCATATAATATTGCTGTTAGTAGATTCGGGTAGCACTCACAGTTTTGTAAACAAAGAGTTTGTAACTCAGGCTGACTGCAAGACTGAATGCATTCCCTCGGTCTTGTCAGAATAGCAAATGGAGAGACCGTGGATTGCTCAAGCCTAGTACCGAAACTAAACTGGTGGATACAAGGAGTGACATTTTATACAAATATGCATGTTCTGGATTTAGGGGCTTATGATGCAATTATAGGAATGGATTGGTTGGACAAATTCTGTCCCATGGACTGTCATTGGACTAACAAAATGATGACATTTGATTATAAAGTGTGTCGAGTTTGCCTACAGGGCTTCAGACCTTACCAACCGAATCAACTGTTGGAAATATCTGTGGACCAATTATAGAAATGGTACAAAGGGAATGATGTTGGGGCTTTTGCTATTGTGAAGTCTCAATAGGGTGCAGCATAAGAAGGCATTTATGAGATGTCGAATGTAGCAGTTCAGCAACTTGTCGACAAATGCAATGATGTGTTTACTAAGCCCAAAATGATGCTGCCACATCGTTAGTATGACTGTGCCATTACATTGGAATCTGGTATGAATTCGATCAACTCTAGACCGTATCGGTACTCTCCCCTTCAAAAGGATGAGATAGATCGTCAAGTGACAGAAATGCTAGAAGCTAGTCTAATTCAACCCAGCATGAGCCCATATGCCTCTCTAGTGCTGTTAATACAAAAGAAAGATGGCAATGGGTGGTTCTGTATTGATTACCGTCGCTTGAATTCTCTTACGGTGAAGAACAAGGTTCCTCTTCCAGCCATTGATGAGATTCTTGATGAATTAGCTGGCACCAAGTTCTTTTCCAAGCTGGACTTACATGTTGGTTATCATCATATTCGGATGCGTCCAGAAGATGAGGAAAAAACAACATTCAAGACGCATTGTGGGCATTTTCAGTTTAAGGTTATGCCATTTGGGCTCACAAATGCACCCGCAACTTTCCAATGATTGATGAATTTGGTCTTTTCACCTTATATCCGTAAGTTTGTTATTGTGTTCTTGGATGATATTCTAGTGTACAGTCATGATTTGCTGGAGCATCTCACACACTTATAGTTGATTTCTGATACCCTACATAGCAACAACTAATATGCAAAGTTGTCCAAATGCTCGTTTGCCAAGGAGAGCATTGATTACTTGGGGCACATTATCTCATAAGATGGTGTAGCAACAGATCCTGATAAGACAACAGTAATGGAAAATTGGCCGAGATCGACCACAATAACATAGCTACAGGGATTTCTTGGTCTCACAGGTCACTACAAAAATTTTGTGCGTAATTATGGCATTATCGCTAAGCCACTAACCAATTTACTGAAGAAGAAAGGACTTGAGTGGACACCCTTAGCTTCCCAAGCATTCGAGCAACTGAAGAAAGCAATGGTCAGTACGCCTGTGTTAGCTTTGTCGGATTTCAACCTACCTTTCTCTGTAGAGACTGATGCTCGCGACACAGGAGTGGGAGCAGTGCTTACGCAACAAGGGCATCCAATTACATATCTTAGTAAAGCATTGGGGGTGAACAATCAGATGTTATCTATTTATGAGAAAGAGTTTTTGGCAGTGATGATGGCCGTTGATAAGTTGCAGGATTACTTACAACGTGGTCTATTTCTAATACTTACGGATCACAAGAGTTTGTGCAATCTGGAAGATCAACATCTGACTTTAGATTTACAGAGAAAAGCTATGTCCAAACTTGTCGGTCTTTAGTTTATATTTTAGTACAAACGGGGAATCAACAATGGCGCCACTGATGCATTATCTAGAGTGAGCCACTTGTTAACCCTTTAGGCAGTGTCTGTCTGTTAACCCGCTTTGGTCCATGAAGTCCTTAACTCATATGAAATGGATTTGGAAGCACAAAGATTGCTCACTAGTCTATCTATGGCGAGTCTAGATGGAAAAGGTTTTGCATTGGAGGATGGGCTGATCAAATACAAAGGCAGGGCCTGGATTGGCTGTAATACAGCTTTGTAAACCAAATTACTTAGCGCTTTGTATGACAGTGCAATTGGAGGACACTCGGGCATTCAGGCTACATACAACTGAGCAAAGAAGCTGTTCTTCTCGTCTGGTATAAAGGTAGCAGTGAAGAATTTCATCAAACAATGCCCCACATGTCAACAAGCTAAGCATGAAAATAAGAAACCAGCCGGGTTTTTGCAGCCATTGCCTGTTCCAGAAGGAGCTTGGTAGGATCTCACCATGGACTTCATAGAGGGACTCCCCAAGTTAGAAGGTTATGATGTGATAATGGTTATTGTTGATCATCTGACAAAATATGCACATTTTGTACCTCTCAAGCATCCTTTTACAGCAGCACAGGTGGCTCGCACCTTTCTGGAGCATGTGGTCAGACTACATGGTGTTCCTCGTTCGATTGTATCATACCATGACAAGATCTCCACCAATGCCTTCTAGAAAGCGTTGTTTGTGGTAGTGGGCACTAGATTGCTCTACAGTACAGCATACCATCCGCAAACGGACGGTCAGAGTGAATGGGTGAATCAGCGTCTGGAGATGCATCTCCGTTGTGCAGTGCATGATTGCCCTCGTCAATGGAAAAGATGGATTGTAATGGAAGAGTTTTGGTACAATTCCAACTTTCATTCAGTTTTGGGATGTTCTTCGTTCAAAGCGCTATATCGAGTTGAGCCCAATTTTGGTGCAATGCCGAACATCTGTTTATCCCCTATTTCAGAACCAGAAGACATGGTTTGGGACCGGCAAGCTTGTACTGAGATGTTGCACAGTCAACTGACGAAAGCTCAACACAGGATGAAAACACAAGCTGACAAGCATTGATGTGAACGACAAGTTCAAGTTGGAAATCAAGTTTTGCTCAAATTACAACCCTATGCTCAGCATTCGTTGCCCAATCGCCCTTATCCTAAATTGGCTTTCAAGTATTTTGATCCATTTGTTGTGCTAGAGCAGATTGGTGCAGTCGCTTACAAGTTGCTATTGCCCACCGATTCACTGGCGCATCCAACTTTTCATGTTTCTCAACTGAAGCCTTTTACTCCGAATTACACACCGATGTTTTCTGAACTTCCAAGGATAGTAGATTTAACTACTGGAGTTCCACAACTAGAGGTGATCTTGGATCGTCGTTTGGTCAAGAAAGGAAATTCGGCAATGCCGCAAATTCTAGTGAAATGGTCTACCATCCCAGAAGAATCAGCTACATGGGAGGACTACTATGTTTAGAAGAAGCGTTTTCCGACGGCACCGATCTGGGAGCTGGCTTCATCTTTAGGGGGAAAAGTGTCGTGTCTCCACCAATTGCTACGATGAACAATGGTGTCGGCGGCCATGGCAAGGTTACAGCCAAAGCTGTGCCGGCCTGAGGGCCCAGCTATAAGCGTGTGTGTGGTGTGCTGTGGAGAGTCGGTGGTGCTCAGCAACGTGGTGAGGCATTGCACCAACAGGCCCGCCTGTCGGTGTCTGTAAGCTAAGGCTTATAAGCTAATGTAGTGAAAACGACAAACATTCAGAGAGAAATTGAAATATACTTTATCCATCTCCATCTTGTTCTTTCTGCTCTCCTGCTTCTCTGTCTTCCGATCATGGCTACCCATCCATGCTGTTGAAATCTGTGGGAACCACTCGGCTCTTGCGATCGGGTCATCACAAGTTGCCCAGCCGCACGGCGCGCACGCCCTTCGGCACCGCCAGCATCATGTCCCCCCGCTTTTGCCCAGAGCCCTGGACTCGATGTATTCTACGAACCCTGAAATCTCCCAGTACTGTATGGAGCAGCATCCCATCACCATAGTGCCATTCAGCTGGGACTTGTCCGGCCCATTCTCGAAGTTGCCGTTTGGTAATAGGCATATACACACAAGTTGATCGCCAATGTGACATATTAGCCATAAGATGGTAAAGCAACTCTTACATTTATAAATACATTTGGGTAATTTTAGGCTATTATTCACTCATCAGTGAGCAACATATATATGCAGTAGAATTGGGGGCTGGGAAATGGGAGCTGGCCGGTGCAAATGGCACATTTTTAGACTTAATCTGTTACGAATTTTAAGTTGAGCATGACCTTGATGGATGCAAATTGTACTGTAGTTCTAATAGACTGCAGTGCACACTAACTAGCATGTCCAACTGAAAATGATCAGCAGTGGAGATTGAGTTCGGACGAGATGCTTCCATTCTTCTATGTTTCGTCGTACACTTCAGCTTGGTCAAGCTTGGTCGAACTTTATACCACTAATAAATCGTTGCTAGTAGCCACTTGATATTCTTACCAAGATGATTAAATAATGCCAGGTTGACAACCCCTGATTAATTATTTCCACGATCAAACCATCGAAAGAGTAGTTTCACAAGTAGATCATTCCCTGTGTGCATATATTGGACTACTTGCATGTAGCATGCCTATTTAATTCTTTTTTCCCCCAACTGTACATCTAAATAGAGAGAACCACCAATGAACTATGCAAATGCATGCCATGTGAGGACGGTGGGGAACAACCTGTATGATATTGATACTACATGATACGACGATTAGAATCTTTCTACGATGCCAATCTCATGGATTGTATAGTGGAAGCACAAGTCAACTCCGGCATTTTGTGGCACAACATATATTTTTTGAATTGAAACTGGCAGGAGGGGTGCACGCTATATTAATAGAGAAGTGGCGGAAATAGAGCCGCAGAGTACAAATTACTAAAGGGCATTAATCAAGAATTGAAAAGTTCCAAGCACTTGGCCCCTACTAGGAACCAGGTTCTACCCTCCTCCTTGATCTTCGCTAGGAGGTCTGGCGGGGTGGTGGCTTTGTTGTGGAAAATTCTTGCATTCCGTTCATTTCATATCTCCCAGATAATTAGGATTAGTGTCGTGGTCATCTCTTTCCTAGGGGAACCTCTCGTCTCTGTGACCTAGGACCACCAGTCCAAGATATTTGGACTAGGGGTCCAAAGGTGTGGTCAGAGACTATCGGATCTAGCTACCCCCCATGCGCCTGCACTCTTGCGTAAATGCATTGGGCAAAAAGATAGAGGGCCATTTCTTGAGAGTGTTTGCAGAGGGGACAAATGGGTTGGTTTGGCCACCCTCTAGCTTCCAGTCTGTTTTGGATTGCCAACCATGTGAAGAATTTACACTTTGGTGGGGCGTGGGTTTTCCAAATTAGTGTTTTGAAATTTGTCGCGATTGATCCTAGGAAATGTAATGCGTAGGCGGA
Organism: Phyllostachys edulis; assembly: GCA_036346405.1. NCBI lineage: Eukaryota > Viridiplantae > Streptophyta > Magnoliopsida > Poales > Poaceae > Phyllostachys > Phyllostachys edulis. The sequence continues at coordinate 30,112,626 of CM070551.1, forward strand.
CTTTGAAGAGTAGGTTCCTTTCGGGGTTAACTTCCAAGATATCTCATCCGGGGTACCGTGAGCCAGGTGGATTTTGTTGGTTCTGGTCCAAAGTCTTACGAATTGATGGATGTGATGGATTGTTAGCCCCCTAAGGATGTTTATGTTCTGCACCCAGCACCCGTTTTGTAGTGTCGAGGCCACTGGTTGGTTTTTTCTTTTGGAGATTTCGAAGATCTTGGAAGCTAGGTCTTTGGGGGCCTCTCCACCCAACCAGGCCGAATACCAAAATTTTGTCGTCTTATCATCCCCAAGGGAGACCGAGGTTGCTGCAACAAAAAGACTTCGGTCCGTGTCGTCGCAAGGGATTTTCATGCCGATCCAAGGTTTGGACTGATCATGCCAATCCTGCCATAGCCATCAAAGTCTAAGGGCCGTTGACGAGGATTAAAATCTCTATATATTACTTTAATACATAATAAAAGACCATATGTCTTCGTGATCGTAACCCCTAAGGCTAACGACCCATGAGGTCGTAAGGATTCCAGAGGTTACATAATGGGTACCCTGGTCGGATGAGATCCGGTACCTAGTCCCCGACCAGATGACTGCTCGTAGAAGGTATGCACTGGTACCTGGATCCAACTCCAAGTATATTCATTACCGTGCGATGAATGAAACACATGTCATATTTGTTCTATACCACGCGACGTTTCATGGTCTTAAGACACTGACAACAACCACTATATGGTTGAGTGTCTCACAGATGCCAACTGATGATCAGTTATTGTTTGGCTAACTATAACTGATCCTCCGACCGAACACGTCACTTCCAACAGGCGTCTTCTCCAAGAGTAACTGCCATACCTTCGATGGTTATTTAAAGATGGAGCACGGAGGAACAAAGGCATCATATTGATGCATCACAATCAGCATTAGATTCAAGTTTCAAGTCTGATTCAATAGCATAGCAAGCATTACGCTCGGTGTAATTAGGACTAGTCCACTGCCTTGTCGAGAGCACCCCCTATAAAGGATCCAGTTCATAGCAATAAAAAGCAACAACATTCTCTCCCAAGAACTCTTTGTCATTTTTATCTATTTATTTCGTAAAATCGACGACTTGATCGTCGACAGCTGGCGCCGTCCGTGGGGAAGAAGGCGTTGAATTCTTGAAGATTACTTCGCTCAAGCATTCCTCATTCACTCCCTTCGCTCCATTATCGCTCATGCGAACATGGCAGATACTTAGGATGAGGAAAACTGGTTCGACCTGGCGGACTACTCCAACCTCGACATGAACGTATGCATCCGCACCATGGAAGAAAACGGGATGTCGTCATCATCCTCTTCCGCTGCCAGCTCGCCACTCGCTGAGGTCAGCGAGGTCGACTGGATAGAGGAGGATTCAACACTACCATCAGTGGCGCTCCCAGAGGGTCTGGTCGTTCTAACCTGTTCGGAACGCCCGAACACCTCTACAAGCTCGGTCACTCTGACCAGCAAGACTAGCGACGAAGCCCCGACGCTGCGATCAGAGGGTCAATGTACTCTCGATACGGTCATGGGTGGCCAGTATTCGCCAACGGCTCCTACGTATTCTGGGGGCCAATCGACATCTGGTGAAGGTGTCAATGAAGTTACCATTGATCATAGGCCAAGTGGGAATGAAAAAGCTCAGTATATGGTCGGCAATCCGCTGGATCAGGCTGAATCCACCACGAAGCCCACCGGAGGTGGTAATATCCGACCGCTCCCCGTCATGGAGGCTCCTTGCCGAAGCACTAGAAGGCTCTCACTTAGTTACGACAGGAGCTCGTCGAAGGATTACTGCTGGAGGCATGAGGTTCACGCAATCGGAGATACCGATCAAGATGCTGTGCACAGTTCTCCACAGTTTGACCCACCATCACTTGTTGGTGGAAATAGTACAGGTGCTCAAGCACTAATTGACGGAGGCGAACGAGCTGATGGACGTCGATCAGTTACAGGACAAACCGAAAGGTCAAGGGAAAATTTGAGCCATCGGACACCCTACGCTAGTGGGAATCCTCCAAGACCTTCGGTAACGATTCAAAATCTGCAACGAGTTAGAGACATTATGAATAACCCAGATCCTGCTCTGGCAGGAACTCCAGATTATGTCCAACTTGTAGGGTAGGTGTCAGAGATCCTCCAACGGACTATGCAGTGTACAGAAATATACTGGGAGCAAAGAAACTCTTAAAGTCAGACGATGACTTCATCCCAGCGCTCCTCCCTCAGTAGGGGGCAACATGGTCGGACAGAGAACCAATCGGCACCAAGCCCCCCTCGTAGATTCTGACCAGGGAACCACGAGGGGAGACGGCTTTTCCCAGCAGCCTCTCCTCCTCGTTAAGAGGAAAGTCCGCTTGGTTCCGATGACCTTCATCATCGCCTGAACCAAACAGGTGGTCTAAGGCGTAACACTAACGTCTACGACCGAATTGGGACACCGGATACAAGGTATGCATACCTTAGGAACCAGTCCTCGACTGACTATAATCTGGCTCCTTTTTAGAGAAGGTGCCATGACTCCATTACGAGCTGTCGAGCATTCTCGATAGGACTCCAAGCTGTTCACTGGCAAGATAGGTTTTGACCAGCCAACATAGAGAAGTTCAATGGGACACATAACCCATTAGAATTTATTCAAATCTATACTACCGCCATCAAAGCCACTATGCAATTTGCTGATCGCAAACTTCCATGGCACATACGACCACCCTGGAAAAGAAGACGATCTCCATTGGATCAGGCAAAAGACCAATGAAACTCTTCGTCAGTATATCAAGAGGTTTAGCCAAGTTCGAAACTCTATCCCAAATGTCGCAAAGTCTTCCGTTATCCAGGCCTTTAAAGTAGGGCTAAGGAATTGGTGGTTTACAGAGGATGTTGTAATGAATCCCCCACGAACGACCGTCAAACTTTTTGATATGGTGGACAAATATGCAACCGCTAGCGAAGCGGTTGAATGGTGCGAAGCTATCGATCGAAAAGACAAGATCCCTCAACTTAGCTTGGAGAAACAAGAGAAGAAAAACAAGAAATCTCTCAAGAGTAAGAAGAATCGTAAGCTCGACAACAAAGAAGTCCTTGCGATTCCACATAAATTTACAAAGGGCAAGAAAGACTTTTCTGATCGGAACAAAGCTAAGGCTCCAACCAACGATTACAAGAAGAACAAGAAGTGGTGTCCACTTCACAAAGCGGCAGGGCATGATCTGCGTACCAGCTGAGCCTGGAAAAAGAAACAGGAGGATTACTACTCAGGTAAAGGTCTCTTCCCCTCTATAACAGAACTCAGAGAGCCAAGCACCAAAAATGATAAAGATGGCGACGAAGAGCTAGAGTACCAGGAGCCTCAACACACAGTTGACATGATCTTCGGTGAATCCTCCTCGTACGAGTCAAGATGACATCTGAAGGTCGTGAAGCAGGAGGTCAATCTTGCCGAGTCCCCGATCACCGTCAAGCCGTCTATGTGGTCGAAAACAGTAATCTCCTTCAGCAAAGAAGATTGCCCTGTCGCGTCGACTCGACCAGGTAGGTTCCCTATTGTTGTTGAACCTACTATTAAAAATTGTAAAGTTAATCGAGTCTTAATAGATGGAGGTAGCTCTTTATACATTTTATTTACGGGAGCATTGGAAGAAATGCAAATTCCCAGGTTGAAGGAAAAACCTGTGAAATATGCCTTCCATGGCATAGTTCCTGATTCTACCGCCAAACCAATAGGACAACTGTCCCTACCGGTTATGTTTAGAAGACCCAACAACTTTCGAACAGAGAAGATTCCATTTGCTGTGGTGGATTTTGAAACTGCATACAATAGAATCATCGGTCGTACGATATTGGCAAAATTCATGATAGCCACGCGCTACAGTTATCAGAATTTAAAAATGGCAGGACCGAAAGGAGTCATCACAGTTTGAGGAGATCGAAAAATGGTTTATCATGTGATCGAAAATCCATAGAACTGGCCGATGAGCTTCTGACCAGGGAAACTAATCCGCCTACCGTGCAGGTCAAGCACCCAAGGCCAAAGATGGCACCAAAACCTTCCGACCAGACCAAGGAGGTACCACTCGGCAAAGGCGCTCCTCTGGAAAGCACCAACACACCGTCTAAGTTAGGAAACGCTAATGCGTCTGCCTAAAAGGTACAGGTTGGGGCCAGGACCTGACCTCAAATAGGAAGAGTCACTTGTCTCCTTCCTTCGAGCAAACCAGGACGTATTCGTCTGGCAGGCGTTCGACATGCCTGGAGTCCCCAGGGAGGTGATCGAGCACAGGCTAGCTCTCCAGTCTGACAAAAAAAAGGTCAAGTAGAAGCTGAGGAGCTTCGCACCTGATCGGAAGGAGGCAATCCAGTCGGAGATCGAGAAGCTCCTCTAGGCTGGATTCATTCGTGAAGTTGACTACTCCGAGTGGCTCGCCAATCCTACAATAGTTAGAAAAAGCAATGAGATATAGTGAACGTGTATTGACTTCACAGATCTTAATAAAGCTTTTTCGAAAGATGACTTTCCCCTTCCACGCATTGATCAACTTTTAGACTATACTTCCAGGTGTGAGTTGTTAAGTTTTTAAATGCGTACTTAGTGTACCACCAGATTAACATGAATAAAGATGATGAAGAGAAAACTTCCTTCATCACGCCATATGGCACTTACTGCTATGTTAAGATGTCATTTGGTCTAAAAAAACACTGGTGTGACTTTTCAAAGGTTGATGCAAAAAACTTTTAATCCTTAGATACGTCGAAATCTAGAAGCCTACGTTGATGACTTGGTTGTGCAAAGCGTCAACGCTGGTGACCACATTTCCGACTTGATGATTTGGTGTGTGTTCGGAGTTTCTTCTGGAAAGCTTCTTGGATTCCTAGTTTCGGCTAGAGGGATTGAAGCAAACACAACAAAAATATCGGTCATCGACCAGATGCGCCCTCCGACCACAAAGAAGGAAATACAGAAACTAACTGATTGTATGGCAGCGCTAAGCCATTTCATAGCACGGTTAGGTGAAAATGGACTACCTTTCTTCAAACTTCTTCGAAAACAGGGAAGTTTCGAGTGGACAAAAGAGGCAAATGATGCCTTTGAAGAGCTTAAAAAATACCTTACGAGTACCCCGATCTTAGTATCTCTAAGATTAGGAGAAACATTGCTGATATATGTGGCTACAACGCCACAAGCGGTCAGTGTAGTACTAGTCGTGGAGCGTGACAACATTCAACGACCAGTATATTACGTAAGCGAAGTCTTACATGGACCTTAGAAAAGGTACCCACAGGTACAAAAGTTGCTCTATGGTCTCCTTATGGCTTCAAGGAAACTAAGCCATTACTTTTAGGCCCTACAAGGTGGTTGTACCAACCGGATATCCCCTTGGTCAAGTTCTTGGAAACAGGGAATTATCAAGACGAATAGCAAAATAGACAGTCGAGCTTGGGGTGTTCGACCTCCATTTCATCTCACAAATAACAATTAAGTCCTAGGCAATAGCAGAATTCATTGCCGATTAGACAAACCCTGAACCAACCCAAGGGCCCAAGTACGAATACCATGGCGAGTGGACAATGTACTTTGACGGCTCCTTGATGCTCAAAATCTCGGGGGCTAGAGTTGTCTTGATATCCCCTACTGGAGAACATATCAAATACACCATTCAACTAAACTTTCCTGTTACAAACAGTGTGGCAGAATACGAAGATTTACTAGTAGGACTCCGAGCAGCCAGAGCGCTCAGGGTTCGCAGATTACTAGTGAAAGACGATTCTTAACTAGTAGCAAATCAAGTCGGGAAAGAGTATCAATGCTCAAGTACCAAGATGTCATCTTATTTGGTGGAAGTACGAAAAATAGAAAAGTACTTCTTCGGTTTTCAAATCACATATTTCTAGAAAGGAAAACTTTATGGCAGACCAGTTGGCATAGATGAACTCCACAAGGTCACGTCCCGCCCGGAGTTTTTCTCGAGCAACTCGATTGACCCTCGGTAGTCGAGCATTCCGAAGACATAGATGTTCCATTGGAGGTCGTACACATAGATCCCAACAATATGGATGCTCCACAGGAGGTTGTAAAGAACGATCCTGGTAGAGATTGGATGACGTCGATCTACAATTATCTTCAGCATGGCATTATTCCTGAAGATGATGTAGAGGCTGATCGTATAGCTCGAAAAGCCAAATCATACACTCTGATCGAAAGTAACCTTTATAAATGGGGATCTCATGGAGTGTTGATGAGATGCATATCTCAAACGGATGGCATTAAGTTGCTAACCGATATTCATAGAGGAGTCTATGAAGCACATCATTCCTACAGAGCACTAGTAGGTAAATGTCAGGACCCGGGATTAACACTCCCAAATCTTCTGTGTATTATTGAACTAGTCCCATGATTGGTGGCTAGCTCACACAGTAAACAAATATGGTAACATCCATAATAGCAAAGATTGATTAATAAATAACAGAGTTGATTATCAGAAAGGCTTACAAGCCCACAAATAAGAACACAATGAAAGATGAAGAATGTGTAGTAGAGCCCAGCTAATCTACCACTGGCAATCGACTAGGGTAGTGGCCTAGTCATTGAGATCTTCAGCAGTTGCAAAGTCATTCTCCTCTGAACAATATTTTATTAAGTAAGAGTGAGCACAAACAACCGTGCCCCGCAAGTTACACCCAATAATAGAATTATTATACATGCAGGGATATATCAAAGGAAGGCTTACATGGCTGTTTTACATAAAGAGATATTTTCCAGTTAAATATTCATACTAAGTTCTAAAGCAGTTTACTCTATAACTAAAATTCATTTTCTCGACTGGCGCCAGATGATGGCAAACCAAACCCACCTGATTGACCTTCTCGCCCAGTCCTTGAACATCGTTCAGAATGTTCAAGCAACTGCCACAGCGGCAGCTCAGGCCCCACCTCCGCATAATCCAAGGGCAAACATGCCAGAGTTTTTGAGGATGCGTCCTCTAACCTTCAGCAGCAGTACAGAGCCAATGGACGCGGATGATTGGCTAAGGGCAATAGGCAAGAAGCTAGATATTGCCTAATGCTCGGACAGCGAGCGAGTCTTGTTCACCTCTCACCAACTCAATGGGCCCACATCAGAGTGGTGGGACAACTTCACCCAAGCCCACGCAAAGGCTCAGTCCATCTTGTGGGATGAGTTTGTATAGGCTTTCCGCCATGCACACATCCTTGCAGGGATGATAACTTTAAAGAAGAAGGAGTTTCGCTTCTCGCGCCAGGCAACCGCCACCAATCTAATATCTCGCACAAGTTCAACCAAGGCACGATATGCCCTTGAGGATGTTGCTTCTGATGAAGCCAAGCAGGAACGCTTTCTGGAGGGACTCAATGACGATCTTTCTGTTCATCTGATTGCACAGGATTACACCAACTTTTAGCAGTTGGTGAACAAAGCCATTTGCTAGGAGGGCAAGCACCTGGAGATGGAGAACCACAAGAGGAGAATGGCAGCCCAGAAGTTCAACTCCGGGGGATTCCCAAAGCCCCGCATTGCTCAGCCTCCGCCACCTTAGTGCGGAAAATTCCAGTATTACTCGACCAGAACACTTGTGCCAGCACAGCGCCCCCAACAACTTCGGCTTTCGCAACAACAACTCATCAGGAGGTCATTTCCAGAAGAACACCACTTCCTCAGCTGCAGGAGTGACTTGCTTCCACTGCAACGAGACAGGGCACTATGCCAATAGGTGCCCAAAGAAGTAGCAACCCTCAGCTCTGACCAAGCCAGCTCAAGGAGTTTCAGCCTCCCGCAGCACCCCAAAGCTAACGATGTAGTTCATGAAGGGATGTGTGAATCACATCACAGCAGAAGAAGCTTAGACAACACCTGATGTTGTTCTTGGTACGTTCCTCATCAATTCAATACCAGCATCAGTCTTATTTGATTCAGGAGCTTCACATTCGCTTGTTTCAAATAATTTTGTGGGAAAATTTGGGCTACCTATCTCTCCCTTAGATAACCATATGATAATCCATTCTCCGGGCTCGGAAATGAAGACTAGTTCCTTCTGCCCAAACCTTACCTTGGAAATTTCTGGAGTATATTTCTCGGCAGACTTAATAGTCGTGCACTCCCAAGGATTGGATGTGATTCTTGGAATGGATTGGTTAGCCAAGAATAAAGGATGGATAGACTGTGCCAATATATCTATCACGCTCACCAATAAGCAAGGCATTGAAGTAGAGTTCAAACCTAAGACCTCTACCAGAGAAAAGTCTATCCAGACCAGTTTAAAGGAAGTGAAGCTTGAAGATATACCAGCGGTGTAAGAATATTCGGATGTACTTCCTAAAGAATTACCCGACATGCCACCGGATAGGGACATTATGTTCTTAATTGACCTAGTCCCAGGAACTGCACCCATATCAAAGAGACCCTACAGAATGCATGCTAATGAGTTAGCAGAATTGAAGAATTGCATAACACAGGTTATATTCAGCCTAGCTCATCACCTTGGGGAGCACCAGTGCTGTTTATTAAGAAGAAAGACAACAATATGAGGATGTGTGTATACTAATGATCACTCAATGAAGTAATAATCAAGAACAAGTACCCTTTACCCAGGATTGATGACCTTTTTTATTAGCTAAAGGGTGCTAGCGTCTTCTCAAAGATTGACCTAAGATCAGGCTATCATCAGCTGAAGATCAAACTAGAAGACATTCCGAAGACTGCCTTCACAATAAGATATGGACTGTATGAGTTTTCAGTAATTTCATTTGGTTTGACAAACATCCCTGCTTATTTCATGAATATGATGAACAAAGTGTTTATAGAATTCTTGGATAAGTTCGTGGTTGTTTTCATCGATGACAATCTCATATACTTAAAATATGAAGAAAACCATGAGAAGCATCTTAGGATAATATTGCAAAAGCTTAGAAAGCATCAGCTTTATGCCAAATTCAGCCAAAGCGAATTTTAGCTAAGTCATGTTTCTTTCCTCGGACATATTGTGTCAGCAGGGGGAGTTGCAGTAGACACAGCCAAGGTTGAAGCCGTAATGGATTGGAAGCAACCCAAGTCTGTCACGGAAGTAAGAAGTTTTCCCGGTTTAGCTGACTACTACCGCAGATTCATTGAAGGTTTCTCCATGACCGCTAGACCCATGACTCAACTTCCGAAGAAGGAAAAGAAATTTGAATAGGCAGTTGCTTGCGAGCAAAGTTTTCAAGAGCTAAAGAAAAGGCTAGCATCTGCACCTGTGCTAATCTTACTAGATATCCATAAGGACTTTAAAATTTTCTGTGACGCATCTCGTCAGGGACTTGGATGCGTGCTGATGCAGGAAGGAAAAGTCGTGGCTTATGCATCTCGTCAGTTGAGGCCACATGAAGGAAACTATCCAACTCATGACCTAGAGTTAGCTGCAATTGTGCATGCTTTGAAAGTCTGGCGGAATTACCTCATTGGTAACCACTGTGAGATTTTCATGGATCACAAGAGCCTGAAGTATATCTTCACTCAGCCAGAACTCAACCTCAGGCAAAGAAAATGGTTAGAGCTGATAAAGGATTATGATCTTGGAATCCATTATCATCCTGGCAAAGCGAATGTAGTAGTAGATGCCCTGAGTAGAAAGACGTATTGCAACACTATGTTGGTTCAGGAGAATCAGCCAAAGTTGTATGAAGAATTGAAGCATTTGAACTTAGATATTGTCAGCCAGGGCTGTGTAAATGCTTTGGAGGTTCAACCAACCATTCAGAATCAAATTAGGGAACAACAAAAAGAAGATGAATATATCAAAGAAATCAAGAAGAACATGAGAAGAGGCAAAGCAAGGTACAGTTTGGTTTGGAAACTGTATTTGTGTACCATATCATCTGGAAATAAAACAATTGTTTCTAAAAGAAGTGCATGAATCACCCTACTCTATTCATCCCAGAATTACCAAGATGTACCAAGATCTGAAAGAAAAGTATTGGTGGGTCAGCATGAAATGAGAAATTGCTGAGTTTGTTGCACGTTGTGATGTATGCCAAAGAGTCAAGGCAGAACATCAAAGACCCACTAGTTTGTTACAACCATTACCAATTCCCGAATGGAAGTGGGAAGAAATTGGTATGGATTTTATCACTAGACTTCCTAGGACCCAATCGGGATGTGATTCCATTTGGTTGATAATTGACCGGTCGACTAAAGTGGTTCACTTTATTCCAGTCAAGACCACTTACAGATGCAGCAAATTAGCTTAGTTGTACATGACCAGGATCGTCTGTCTGCATGGAGTACCCAAGACGATCGTATCCGACTAAGGTTCGCAGTTCACATCAAGATTTTGGTAGAGCCTGCATGAAGCATTGGGAACCAGACTCAACTTTAGCACAGCATATCAACCCCAAACAGATGGCCAGACGGAGCGTGTAAATCATATTCTAGAAAACATGTTTCTAACCTATGCTATAGATTATGGAAGGAGCTGGGACGAAAATCTTCCCTATGCAGAATTCTTGTACAACAACAGCTACCAAGCTAGCTTGCAGATGTCGCCATTTGAAGCATTGTATGGTAGGAAGTGTAGAACTCCCCTCCTTTGGGATCAAGTGGGAGAACATCAATTCTTTGGACCAGAATTAATAAAAGAAGCTGAAAGCAAGGTAAAGAAAATAAGAGAACGGTTGAAAGTTGCTCAGTCCCGACAGAAAAGCTATGTTGATAATCGTTGGAGAGACTTGTCTTTTGAGATAGGAGACTTTGTCTATCTCAGAGTTACTCCGCTCAGGGGACTAAGAAGATTTCGGACTAAAGGAAAACACGCACCCAGATACGTTGGACTATATAAGATTTTGTCAAGAAGAGGTGAAGTTGCTTACCAGTTAGAGCTACCGTCTCTGTTTGCAGTGCACGACGTCTTCCATGTCTCCCAATTGAAGAAATGTCTTCGAGTTCCAACAGAGGAAACATCGCATGAGAGCATCGATCTCAAGGAAGATCTCACCTATGTGGAGCAGCCAATCAAGATTCTTGATGTTGCAGAGCATATCACCAGAAGCAAGGTCATCCATTCATGCAAGGTTCAATGGAGTAATTATTCAGAAGAAGAAGCCACTTGGGAGTGAGAAGAAGATTTGAAAGACGAATACCCCCACCTTTTTGCTGGCTAAGTCTAAATCTTGGGGTCGAGATTCCGTTTAAGGGGGTAGGTTTGTAACAGCCCAATTTTCAATTTTCAGTTAAAAATAAAATTTAATAATTTTCCTGGAATTTTCCAAAATTTTAAAAGCTTTTTCTTATTTATGTTAAAGCCAAAATAAACTAATTGCAAATTTAATTACCAATTATAAGTTGGAACTATTTTTATTTAAGTCTAAAATAATTCAGGGAATTTCTGTGAATTTTTCCATAATTTTTAGACTTTAATTACTATTTTCTTAAGCCTAAAGGAATTAACTTGATTATTTTAATCTCTAAATCAAAGTAAATAAGAAAACTCCATTCGGGCCAAATCTCACCCGGCCCAAATCATTTTCCCACGCACGCAACCCAATTCTCTTTCGGACGGTCCGAACTGTAACGTCCCAAGTTTTCTGAGTTTCTGAGTTTTCAAAAGCAAAAAATAACCATTCGGTTTGTTGATTTGCTCAAGCTTAACTTGGAAATTTTAGAAATTCGCAGTGATTTAATATGACTAAATCAAACTTCAATTAATTTGAGTTTGGTTGCTTTGAGTTTGTTGGAGTTCTCTGATGTTGCTTTCCACTTCTATGTTTGTTCCATTCTCCTCGCGCGGCTCAGCTCCACACCTCCTTCGTCGTGGATCGTTTGATCTGTGTTGGACGGCCCGATCCTGTTGGCACATTCGGCTAGTCCGAACGTCCACTTTGTTTTTAACCATCCGATCTGTGTTGGATGGCCCGGTCTTGTTGGCACGTTCAACCGGTCCGAACGTCCAATCCTTTTTGAACCGCCCGATCAAAATCGGACGGTTGCGCTTCGCCGCGTTTCCCTTCGCCCCGCACCTCTTGTTTGGACCTCCTTCTCGTTGGACCTCCCTTTTGGTTTAGACCACCATCTTGGTCTTTTTGCAAAGACCACCCTCTTGGCCTTTTTGCAAAGACCTCCCCTTGGGCCGCGACCTCCCCTTGTGCCGCGACCTCCTCCTTGTAACGCGACCTCCCATCCCCTTGGGCTGTGACCTCCCCTTGTGCTGTGACCTCCCCTTGTGTCAAGACCACCCTCTTGGTCTTTTTGCAAAGACCATCCCTTGGGTCATGACCTCTCCTTTGGTCACGACCTCCTCTTTGGTTTGACCGCCCCTCTCTAGCTTTGACTGGCCCCACCTGCCAGTCTTGCTCACCTTCTTCTTCCTCTCGTCGTGTTGCTTCTGACGCAAAGGTTCTAGCGCATTAAATGTCATAGACGATTAAATGCTACCGCTTTTGCGATGCTGCTTTCCCTCTTGTCTCCTCCTAGACCTACTTCCATCTCCTCCTTCACCTATCCTTAACCTTGTGCGCTTCTGAGTTTCTCAGCAACTTTCCTTGTCTTTTCTGGCTATAAAAGCCTGAGCAGCCCTTATTCATCCCCCTTTTCCTCACCCAGCTCTCAACTCTCTCTTGCTCTCACCCAGTTTCCATGCTTGGAGTTTTCACTAAGGATTTCACTGGAGCCTCCTCGTCACCAAGGAGCCGCTGGAGCTTGTGCCATCTTCGACCTCCTCGCCGCCGCAGAATTCGCCGAAGCGCCCGCGCCGTTCGCTGTCCTCCTCCTATCTTTTCTCTTTCTATCTCTTTCTGTCCGGGTGAGTTTCTTCGTGCCTTGTTCTCTTTATGCTCTCACGACCACAATGTGTGGTTGTATATCTTTACGACCACGTGGGTATCCTCCTGTGGACCTCCTCCTTAGGACCTCCTCCCGAGAGTCCGTTTCTGTTTCACTATTTCTCTTTTGGTTCTTATTTGGTAGTTTTGGTTTTTATTTGAATTCGTTGTATTTATTTGGCTCTTTTCGCACGTGTAGATTTCGGCTTCTCTGAAGAGTTCTTGGACCCAGCAACCTCTACCGAAGAACCCTAGCTCTTCATCGAAGGCAAGTCGTAGACCTTTGATCATGTTGAACCTAGTTTTGCAAAATTACTTTGTTTTATATCAACATGCACGGCTATTTGTATAAAATGGTTTGGGAATTAGCTAAACACCTGCTTGGCAGTATGACCCCTTGGATAATTGTGTTTGACATGTTGTCATGTACCTTTGGACCACCATAGGTTGGGTTATCTTAGTTGGACCCCTTTGTGATAACCAACATGGGTGGGTATATTGCTTAGACCTGCTTAGTTATGTGCTGTCTCTCAATCACTTGTCTCAAAGATGTTAAATTTGACTAAGACATTATGGAATTGTGGCACGTTTTGTCTTGGCATGTGTTGTCTTAGCAAGCGTTGTCCTGGCCTGCGTGGCCGCTAATAAAATTTGTGGTGCCATGACTAGGGTGGTCATTGACCGGGTTGAACCTAAAATGTTTTCGCTCGGGCGAGTGATCGTGTAGTAAAGGGGGTGCAAGAAGCACACTAGGATGAGGAGGTCTCGCTTGAGCACCCACTATTGTAAGAGTTCGATTCGGGCCATACCATGCAACCACATGTCCAGGATGGGGTGGACCTGGCCAACTAATTGGCAATGCTTTGGTTTGGTTCGGTTTTGGTGGAAGTGTGTAAGACATGGGATGGACACACACACTTGGCGCACGAGGGGGCCAGGAAGGCGAAACCTTAGCGAGCGGAACTGAGTCAAACCAGAACCTTGTAAAGGCCTTGTCACGTGCTCTAGCCTGCTTACCTAAGATAGTGAGCAGGGGCATCGACGGGTGCCAAACAAACTAGAGAACTTGTGTCTTGTGGGTACAGTTGTGCAACCTCTGCAGAGGGTAAATCTATTCAAATAGCCGTGTCCCCAGTTATGGATATGCCTGGTGATTTCACGCAAGGGGTAGACTTTGTCAAAACTTGTTGGAGTGGTCTGGCTCACGACCAGGGTGGTCGTGAGCGGTCTGGGCATTGCCTAGGGTGGTCATGGGTTGTTTCAAAAGAAAACTTGTTTACTTATGTACTAATCTTTCAACCTGAGCCTTGCAATGTATTTACTGTATTTCCATTCAATATTACTTTCTGCAAAGTAACCATAAAGCTGTCCTTGTTGAGCTTTGCATGAATATTATTTGCATACATTTTCCCTACGGCTTACTGAGTACATTCAAAAGTACTCATGGCTTGTGCCCTCTGGTTGATCAGCAATTGAAGAAGACCTCCCAGGGTGCTCCGACCTCTTTGAAGAGGAGGTCTTTGTGTTGGACCGAAAAGGCGACTAGAGGGGGGGTGAATAGGAGCTCAAAATCTTTTTCACTTGAATGGATTCAACTTGTAAATCACTTCAATAGCTATGAGAGCTATGAAGATCAATGATTAAGCACAGAGGAAGTCTTGTGTTGAATCCACTCCTAACCCCCAAAGCTCAGCAAACAAAATCGAAGAAGTGCTGAAAAATCAGGGAAATCGGAACAACCGCGAGTAAACGGTGGTCGTGCTGATGTCTTGATATGACCGAGAAACAAGCAGCGGTCGATCTGACAAAGCTTGATATGACCGTGAGGCAAGCGGGCGGTCGTCTGATTGTCCCGAACAACCCGACGATTTAAAACCAAAATTGGCACAACTTTTGATCCACTTGGCCAAACGCTACGAGATTTGAAACACACCTTCCCAAAGAGGTTAGGAACCTATTCCAAGCAAAGAATGACTAGATCCACGTCAAAGTTCCTACCTTTCTTGAATTGAACGAAGGAGGTTTCAAAACCGAAGTTTCAATCTAAACATGATCTAAATCTTGCTCGTGGGTGATGGATGATCAAGATGATCTTAGATGCACTCCCACATGTCACAGCAAGCAAGAACACGGCAAGAAACCAAGCAAAAACTCATGGATCAAAGAAACACCTCAAATCATCAAATAGAGAGAAAGAAAGCAAATAGACTCATCTTGGATAGAACTTTCTTTGGATTGATTTGATATGGTATTGGTTTACTGACCACTCCATCAAGGAGGACAAAGACTCAATACATGAGCACGAAATCAAATCCAACTCTCTAGAACCCTAACCTCCACTAATCCTCTCCCTAAGCAAACTAGGGTTTCAAACACAATGAAAGGGTTGGGGTGGTGTCCAAAGACACCCCTATTTATAGTGGAGGCTTAGACCTTCTAGAAGAGTAACCCTAATGGGCTCCGTTAAGGCCCAAAACAAACGGGTCACACACGCACGCATCTCAAAGCGCCGTCTTCACTTTTCTTGACCTAATCCACTTCTTGACGCACCGACTTGCGCCGCGGTTGGCATTAGGTCACCAAGGCGTATTTGGTGAAATTACCAAAATACCCTTCTCGATCTTTTGCAAAGACCGAGTCCCATCTTCGTGAAGCACCTCCCATGCTTCGCCACGTGTAGATTGATCCAATGCTCTCTTCATGTCGGCAAGTCTCTCCCATCCGGCTCCCACCGAAACCACCATGGCACTTGCAGAGACTCGCGCCGCTTGATCGAACTCGTCGCAGACCGAATCGCCTGTTTCGGTCACCTTTGTCCGTTTTTCGCCATGCTTGACTCCATTGACCTCACCCGCATCCTCGATCGTTTCGACCTCAGCTCTCCAAGCTTAGTCCCGATCATCTCGCCGCTGACCGCCATTGACCTCCAAGCAACACCGCACATCAATAGACAAAGAAATCGAATCCGGAACAAGTTCTTCACAACTTGACCCACGTTAGTCAAAACATGCATCATGCAACACATATGCCATGAAACCCATGAACTTGACCTAACCCAACAACAAAACTCCAAGTTAACCAAACTTAGAACCAAAACCGGTACAACCGCCAAGTTAACTCCCAGACAACCGCCTCATGCGTCGTATCACCCATATACCGCGGCCGCATCTCCTCAAGGAAATCCAAAACTTCCCAAAAACATCTTCTCTGGAAAACCATACCGCTTCTCAAACGGTTCAACCGTGATGCGGATAACCGCTTCTCTACACGCCGGTTCTATCAAGATCGCGGTCGTATCACGACTTACACGCCGATGACGATTTACCGATTGTCCCGACAATTCTTTGAAAACGCTGTTTCGACAAACCGAGAACGACATTGCCCAATTGTAACATCATCCTAAGATCTCGGGCATATCCCCATGATATCCACAATCTCCCCCTTGATGAACACATTGGCAATTTCCCTCAAATGCAAATTTTGAGGTTTGAAAAGTAAAAACTCAGCGTTTTCGCTCAAAGGCACAACTTGATCCAAATGCAAGAAAAAGCAAAGGAAATGACCAAGTTGGCTCCAGAAAAGAATCAGCAAGTGAGATACGGCAAAAGAAAGCGAGAAAGCTTCATTTTCCAGAAACGGGTCAAAATCTCACTTAAGGTCCATATGAAAGAACAATTGTTCGATATGACCTTTGATCATTGTGAGGATCAAGAATTGCAATTCGAGTTCAGAAGTAGCAATAAAACCATAAGAATGCAAATAAGAAACTCCCCCTCACTATGATCCTCAGAATTTCAAATTTTCTCCAAGTAACTCCCCCTTTTTCAAAACTCCCCTTTTTCAAACAACTTCTCCCCTTTAACACAAAATTTAACATTTCTTCTCCCCCTTTGACAATGGAGTCATCAAGGAATCACGCCTTCCTCTCGTCCAGAGATGACAAATGTAGAATGAGGAAAAAGCATAAGGAGCATGCATGAAATGCAATGGAGTGGCTTCAATTTTTTTTTTATATATATATATATTTTTTAAATACAAGAAGCTTTGGAGATTACCCAAAAGAACAAGCTAGCATTTCTAAAGTTGCACAAACAACATATCAAGCCTAAAGGTGCTAGCAAGATCATGATAAGACATATATAACAAAGCTAAGCAAGAAGGCTCAATATAAAGCAATGAATTTTAGCATTTTAAGCAAAGCTTCAAATCTAGCAAGTTCATCAACAGGGATCCTAAAATGATACTGGCCATGTCAAAATGTCAACGTGAGATCCAAAAGCTAACAATGACCACATTAAGAGACAAATAGGTCCTGAATTGAATCATTTTGCTCAAATTTCTCAAAAGCCCATTTTTCAACTGTTTTTCATTTGCAATGAATGTTGAAGTTGACTAATGGTCTAACTTAGTGACAAGATCCCGGACTAGGAGCCATCCACAAACTCATCCTAAGCTTCACCGAAGTTGACAATTTGTATTTTTAGCATTGTGCTAGATCTCAAGCCTCACTACGACCATCTCAAGCAACAAAAGCTTAAGAGAGTGGTCTAGGTCATCCAAAACTCCCCCGAGTTCATGCCTAGTACAATGGCGAGCCGCCTCATGAGAAAGGATTGGTGAGATCGGTTTTTTTCAACAAAAGAGATTCTTTTTTTATTTTGCACAAGAGCGGTTTTAGATTCTCAAGAACACAAGAAGCTCAAGTAATGATCAAAGCTAGATTCAAGGGCTAACAAAGCAATTTTGACAGGCCAATGTCATAAAAGGAGCACTAATTAAGAATCGCTAAACAATTCACAAATTGCTAGTTTCTTAGTTCAAGTTGTTTTTCAAGTTCTAGCTCATACAAAGAAAGACTTAGCTACACATGTGAAAGCATGATAATTCTAGCAAGTCAAAGAACTAGACATGGCATTGAGCAAGAATTGAAACACTAAAGCTCCAAAGGGTAATAAGCAAAGCTTCACCAATTTTAAAAGATAAGCAGAAAAGCTTATATTACAATGCATCTTTTTGGATTTTTCATATGAATGCAATATGATACAATGAGATGCAAGAAAAACTCAAAAAGCCTAAAAAGCCTAACAAGATCAAAAAGTTCAAAAGAAGATCAAGAAAAGATCAAATGAACAAAGAAAGATCAGAAAAAGATCCAACTCCCCCTCAAACCAACCCATAGGGATAAATTACCCCTAACTCACTCCTCAAGGTGGCAAACCTTGTTGGGTCTAAAGGCTTGGTGAGGATATCGGCTAACTGAGCCTCAGACTCCACAAAATGCAGCACAATAGACTTTAAAATCCACAAGATCTCTAGGAAAATAACTCGAAAAGCTAGGGAGCGAAACACCAACACTAAAAAGCCCTACAGGTAGCTTAAAACCTGTTAAGACAAGTGATTGGGAGACCAGCTCGACCTAGGCTGTGAGAGAAGTGCATCCTAGAAAACAAAGGGATAAGAAGAGTGCCTAGAAAAGACACGTGCTAGAACAGAGCCTCCTATCTACCCTGAACTCAACAAGCCCAACACCTGACACAAAACAGATGCTATGCAAGGTAGACTAGGGATACCATACATAAAAGTAAGGTATAGAAGCTCGAACTCGAAGCCTTTGCTTGGCGGTGAGATGTAGTCATGATGAATGAAGATTCATTCCTTGAAGCTCCAGAAAGTAGTTGCACTCACCCATCATCCTCATCTCAAGATCCTTCGTCTCCAAGAAGTGATAGCCAGCAAGAAGGCACAAATGAAGAAGAAACAACAGATGGAGTGACACCACTCGTTGGACCACATGTTCTTCTTTCTCAATTTGAAAAGACTACACCAAAGAGATGAAAAGTCTATACCTTGGTATCGGGTTAGTGAAACATTATCTATGAACAACAGTACCAAGACACACGACTAACAAGGATAGCAACAAATGATCCAAAGCTCATGAAAGCATATAATCAAATTTAAGACAAGAGCATGGAGATAGAAAAATCAATTGCAGCACGTGCTATCCAAGATATGATAAAGCTCAAACTATCCTTAATCCACAATTAACAATAAAGCACAATAACCATGTAATCATAAGCATGTTAGAGATCAAGCCATGGATAAGGTATGCTATTATGGATATCAAGTAAGCATGTGGATACATCGACAAAAAATCAACAAGAGCAAGATGATAAAGGTAACAAAAGCGTAACAAGCTCTTGATGACAAAACCAAGCTCATACATCCATGGAAGTAATAAACAACAGCCTAATGCATGGATACATAAGCAAGAATCATCATGAGCAAGATAAATCATGTACAAAACAACACAGCTCATGAAGACAAAACAAAGCTTATACACCCATGGAAGTAATGAACAACAGGTCTAATACATGGATACATAAGCTAGAATCAACATGAGCAAGATAATAAGAGTACAAGACAGCACAAGCTCATGATGATGTAATCAAGCTCATACATCCATGGAAATAAAGAACGACCATATGATACATGGATATATAAGCAAGGTAAAGACATGATGAAGGTTATCAAGAATAATACATGCCAATATGGTACAAGTGAGCACAAGGAAAAACACAACATGCCAAGCATGAATAATCATAAAGATAAGGGCATGATGGTATAGGATAGCTCACCAGACATGTGAAAGCACAAATCATGAAAGCACATGCCTCTTGGAGGCCATCGTTGAGGTGGAAAACCATCAAGTGTCCCGATCATGTGATGAAGCAAAAGATCAGAATCTTTAAGTCCATGTTCTCTAACCTGCGTTCTTGGTACCTACACATGAGAAAGGCAAGGTGTCCGAGTCTTGGGTCCCGAAGGGTTAGAGAGCAAATGCTTGGGAACCCAAACCTTGGACACACCACCACCAGAGGCAGTCGAACCATTATGTGAGTTAGCATGATGCAAATGATGGTCCATGCAAGAAGATCCAATCTCATTCTTGGAGGCACGTCATGAGTGGACAACTCGATGAGAAAAACGAGGTCCATCTCTAGAAAAGCGGTGATGGCCTTGCTTGAAAGCACCATGATGAGAACCAACGAAGCATCAAATGAACTCACACAACCTCGCCATGGGTGTGTACCTCGATGAACAAAACGAGGTCCACCTCTTGAAAACGGCGGAAATCACGCTCGGGGCAGCTCGTGGACCAAAACCAAAACTACGCAAACCATGTCCACACAGTCTTTGTCCGACACCACTAGAAAAGGTGTCAAAGAAGCCATCAACAAATCGAGTCCTCTTGCTAGGCTCTTTAGTGTGCATGTCATAAGAAAGACTATGCCCACTAGGAGACTTAGAAGCATGAGCTCGACGCAAATGTTTTGCACGCCGAAGGAAATCCACATGATGTCCATTCTTCCCACAAAATGAGCAATGGTGTAAAGGTCTACTAGTAGACACGGTCCGAGAGGACGAAGCACCATTGTCGCTCAAAGAAGATATCCTGGAAGAATCAACATCATGACTCGTCCTCGTACTGGCACTAGTACCACACATGCCATGAGAAAGACTATGGGTGTTTCTAGAGGTACGACGACGCACACGACGCTCAAGTTTCAAACGGCGAAAGCAAAACTCGAAAGTGTGTCCATTTTTCTTACAAAAGGTGCAATGGTACTTCCTTTTTGAAGATGTAGTACCATTTGAAGAAGAAACACCCTTGTTCTTTGAAATCCTTTGGACAACACAAGAAGAGTCCGTGAGAGTCGAACTCACCAAAGAAGAGCTATCCAAGGCGATGCCACAAAAACCAACATCAAGTGACTCACGTTTAGCACAAAAGACTCCAACTCCGAATGCAAAGAGGTAAAAGAAATCTTAAGAATATCAATCTCGGAGTGAAGGCAAATACAAGAGTCACATGATTTGGCGCTCATATCATCGCAAGAACAACTCAATCTCGCTCTTCAAAGAAATGCAAGATGTGCAAGAAATTAATGATGCATTTGAATTAAGCATGCGCTTCAAAGCATCAATTTCAGTTCTAGACAAGCACAATTCTTGCAAGA
This sequence comes from Phyllostachys edulis, assembly GCA_036346405.1. Taxonomy (NCBI): domain Eukaryota; kingdom Viridiplantae; phylum Streptophyta; class Magnoliopsida; order Poales; family Poaceae; genus Phyllostachys; species Phyllostachys edulis. Next base: position 30,133,460 of record CM070551.1, read on the forward strand.
GACTAAACCATCCTTAAGCAATTTTTCATGTTCTAAGCACATGCTACAAGGCCTAGCTTCAATTTCAATAATCTCGCCCTAGCATTCTCTAATTGCTCAAGATGCATGGAATTAGTCAATTTCAACTTCTCAAAATCAGCAAGCATGCCTACACAAGAATCACAGTTATTTCTAGCCATAGATCTAAGATTGCCTATTTCTAACTTAGCATTATCAAGCTCATGATGTAAGGCAATACAAGAATCACATGGCACAGAAGCATTTGATTTCAATAATTCATTTTCAGCTTTTAGGCATGCAAGAGAGTTATTCAGGTTCTCCATGTCTACAAGCAATGAATCATAAGCATTCATGGAGGTTTTCAATTCAGGGAGCTCATGAGACAAATCACCCTTCTCTTTTTCTAACAATTTTATTTCCTTCCTAAGAGCATGCAATTTAAGATCATATGACAACAAGCCATCAATGAGTTTTTCTTTGCTCACCTTGCTTAGCTTGAGGAGGGGATCATCCTCGGAAGAGTCATCATGATCATCCTCGAAAAGCTCTTCATCATGCTCATCCTCAATTGCTACACAACATATGCCAATGGGCTCCTTCTCCTCGGGCTCCATGCGTATCTCATCCTTGAAACTAGGACAATCAAAACAAAAGAGATCGCCACAAATATCGCAGAGAATTCCTCCTCAATCGACATCATAAACATCAGGACGTTCCAACATCTTGTCACGATGGACATTAATAGCAAAAGAACCACGACAAGATGAAAAGAAACGCTCACAAGTCCACATACTAGTCGCCATGCTCAAAGATCGGTAAAGATCACAAAAGAGCAAACTTGGCTCTGATACCACTTGTTGGACCGAAAAGGCGACTAGAGGGGGGGTGAATAGGAGCTCAAAATCTTTTTCACTTGAATGGATTCAACTTGTAAATCACTTCAATAGCTATGAGAGCTATGAAGATCAATGATTAAGCACAGAGGAAGTCTTGTGTTGAATCCACTCCTAACCCCCAAAGCTCAGCAAACAAAATCGAAGAAGTGCTGAAAAATCAGGGAAATCGGAACAACCATAGTAAGCGGGCGGTCGTCAGACGATGTCTTGGTATGACCGTAGAGCAAGCGAGCGGTCGCATCGATGTCTTGATGACCGTAGGGCAAGCCAAGCGGTCATCCGATTGTCCCGAAACGACCGACAGCGAAAACCAAAATTGGCACAACTTTTGATCCACTTGGCCAAACGCTACGAGATTTGAAACACACCTTCCCAAAGAGGTTAGGAACCTATTCCAAGCAAAGAATGACTAGATCCACGTCAAAGTTCCTACCTTTCTTGAATTGAACGAAGGAGGTTTCAAAACCGAGTTTCGAATCTAAACATGATCTAAATCTTGCTCGTGGGTGATGGATGATCAAGATGATCTTAGATGCACTCCCACATGTCACAGCAAGCAAGAACACGGCAAGAAACCAAGCAAAAACTCGCGGATCAAAGAAACACCTCAAATCATCAAATAGAGAGAAAGAAAGCAAATAGACTCATCTTGGATAGAACTTTCTTTGGATTGATTTGATATGGTATTGGTTTACAGCCACTCCATCAAGGAGGACAAAGACTCAATACATGAGCACGAAATCAAATCCAACTCTCTAGAACCCTAACCTCCACTAATCCTCTCCCTAAGCAAACTAGGGTTTCAAACACAATGAAAGGGTTGGGGTGGCATCCAAAGACACCCCTATTTATAGTGGAGGCTTAGACCTTCTAGAAGAGTAACCCTAATGGGCTCCGTTAAGGCCCAAAACAAGCGGGTCACACACGCACGCATCTCAAAGCGCCGTCTTCACTTTTCTTGACCTAATCCACTTCTTGACGCACCGACTTGCGCCGGGTTGGCATTAGGTCACCAAGGCGTGTTGGTGAAATTACCAAAATACCCTTCTCGATCTTTTGCAAAGACCGAGTCCCATCTTCGTGAAGCACCTCCCATGCTTCGCCACGTAGATTGATCCAATGGCTCTCTTCATGTCGGCAAGTCTCTCCCATCCGGCTCCACCGAAACCACCATGGCACTTGCAACCGCCCCGCCCGCTTGATCGAACCCGTCGCCGAATCGCCTTCGGTCACCTTTGTCCGTCTTGCGCCATGCTTGACTCCATTGACCTCACCCGGCATCCTCGATCGTTCGGACCTCGGCTCTCCAAGCTTAGTCCCGATCATCTCGCCGATGACCGTCATTGACCTCCAAGCAACCTCGCACATCAATAGACAAAGAAATCGAATCCGGAACAAGTTCTTCACAACTTGACCCACGTTAGTCAAAACATGCATCATGCAACACATATGCCATGAAACCCATGAACTTGACCTAACCCAACAACAAAACTCCAAGTTAACCAAACTTAGAACCAAAACCGGTACAACCGCCAAGTTAACTCCGTACAATCGCCTTCAAGATCGTCGCATCCCCATATACCGCGGCCGCATCGCTCCTCAAGGAAATCCAAAACTTCCCAAAACATCTTCTCTGGAAAACCATACCGCTTCTCAAACGGTTCAACCGTGATGCGGTACAACCGCTCTCTACACGCCGGTTCTACCGCACTGCGGTCGTACCGCGACTTACACGCCGGTACGACCGATTGTCCTGACAATTGCTGAAAACGCTGTTTCGACAAACCGAGAACGACATTGCCAATTGTAACATCATCCTAAGATCTCAGGCATATCCCCATGATATCCACACTTTGAAGACCTTGCGTGCTAGGACATCCTCCACTCGATTGCCTATGGGCATGTCGGGCGGTTTCCACATGTGCTTTGGTTTTCCGCTGTGTTGTAGCCCTACTGGCAACTCTGTAACAACCTTGACCATAAGGTGTTTTGCTTTTATTATTGTTATTTTGTCTGCTTCATCTATAGTTTATTGTATAGCCGTGATCATATCATTGTTGAAACTGTGCGGACTAGCTACTGATCTTGAGACTGGTCCGGAATGCAAAGTGAGACTCGGGGTGGTTTATCCGGGGCGTGACAAGGTGGTATCATAGCCATATCGACTGTAGGACGTAACTCTAGTTAGCATGGTCATCTTAGTCAAGAGTTCAAAACTTATTTTATAAAGCAAACCAACAGTATAACATGAGTAGCTATTCTTTCCTCATCTTATTCTATTTTGTTCTCATCTTATCCTAGTCTCTTCTCACCTCATTCTTAGATTCTTGCCCCTTATCCCCTCTTAAACTTTGTTTTCAAATCCAAATTGATCTCCCTCATCTCAGTGATCTCAATAGGATTGAGCTTTGCTTTAATTTGACCACCCAGATAAGTTAGGTTAGAAGTGCTTTAGTAGAGTTAAACCGTTTAGACCTCCTGTTTGAGTGCCGTTGCCTCTTTTAGCTCTCCGACTATTTGCTCTTTGGGTCTAACCGACCTCTCCAGTTAGGTTGTTCCATCTTTCTCTCTTGCTCTTGCTCAGCTCGGTGCTTTTCCCTCTTACTTAGTGTGCTTTCACCCTCTTATCTATTAAGCCTGGGAAGGTTTGTGCAGATGGTCCAGTTCAGCAACCCGGCCAGCCAAGATAAGCCAGTGGATCCCTTTGTCCAGCCACCACCACCTCCTCCGGCAGCTCCCTCCGATCAGGGCTTGGGGCAGTTCATGGCAGCACAGACTTAGTTGATGAATGCAATGATGCAAAACATGAATCAAATGATGAATCAACAAAATCAGACCTCTGCTTCTCTTCTTGCAATGTTGAACCAAAACCACCAAGCCGTTGCCATGCCGCCACCACCACCACCAGTTGCCCCTCAATCAAGATTGGCAGAGTTTATGAAGACTCGACCACTCATGTTTTCCAGCTCCTCAGAGCTATTGGACGCAGATGATTGGTTACATTCAACCGAAAAGAAGCTTGCCATCACTCGGTGTGACGACCGTGAGAAGGTCTTGTATGCTGCACACCAATTGGAAGGTCCAGCCGTAGAGTGATGGGAGAGTTATTGTGCCGCCCATGCAGACCACCAGAGTATCACTTAGGCTGAGTTTTCTGAAGCTTTTCGTCACTCGCATGTCCCTGATGGGAAGGTGGAAATGAAGAAGAATGAGTTCCGAGAGTTGCGACAAGGGAACATGTCTGTGGGTGAGTACCTCAACAAGTTCACCCAACTCTTTAGATATGCTCCAGAGGACATCGCCATGGATGGGGCACGTCAGAAGGGCTTTACAAGAGGTCTCAACCCTAGCTTGAAGGTCTAAGTCGTTGGCAACGACTATAAAGACTTCCAGCACCTTGTGAACAAGGCTATGCTCATCGAAGAGTCTCGAAGGGAGCTTGTAGAGTTTTATAAGAGAAAGATGGGGCAGCATGGTGCTCATCAAGGATATCCCCAGAGAGCCAGGATGTCTGCACGACCTCCTGCCCATTTTGTTCCTCCTGTGGCTCCCAGGACCACCTCTGCGACCTCTCGTCTGGTTACTACTGGTCATCGCAATCCCAGCACCATCAACCAGCAGCCCAGGACCTCTAATCCAGCCGCAAGGATCACTTGTTACAATCGCCACCAATCGACACTACGCGCCAGCTTATCCTCAAGCAAGGACGCCCTCGGGTCAAAGTCAACTCAGACCTCCCAGGCAGACCTCCACGCTAGGAGCGGGGCGTGGAGCTCCCTGCACCTCCACTCGACCAGACCTCCCGAGAGGTCGTATGAACCATGTTACCGTGGAGGAAGCCTAGATCGCCTTTGACATCGTCTTTGGGTAAGTTCCTAGTACATTCCGCACTTGCCACTGTTCTGTTTGATTCTGGAGCTTCCCATTCGTTTGTTTCTCGAATTTTTGCTGCAAAGCATCAGTTGAGAGTTTCCACTCTTAAGACCTCCTTGTTGGTTCAATCCCCCGGTTCGGAGTTAAGTACGAACCAGAGTTGCCCACAAGTTCAGATGATCATAGAAGAGGTAAAGTTCCTAGCTAACCTGATCATCATTGACACCCAGTCCTTAGATGTGATCGGTGGGAGAAGCATCACCTTGACCAGTCCAGCTGGGATTAGAGTGAAGATTGAAGCGTCCTCGGAGAAGCTTGAAGAAGTAGTGGTCTGTAGTGTCAAGGCTGTGTCTTTAGAAGACGTCCTAGTGGTCTGTGAGTTCCCAACGTCTTCCCAGATGAGTTACCCGGAATGCCTCCAGACAGAGATTTGAAGTTCGTCATCACCTTGGTCCCTGGAACTGCTCCAATTTGCAAAAGACCATACCGTTTGCCCGTGGACAACCTGGTTGAGTTGAAGAAACAGATTGAGGAACTACAAGCTAAAGGATTTGTTAGACCAAGTTTTTCACCTTGGGGTGCTACAGTGATCTTTGTAGCAAAGAATGATGGTACTCAACAGATGTGTGTGGACTATCGTGCACTCAACGAGGTCACCATCAAGAACAAGTACCATCTGCCCAGAATCGATGACTTGTTCGACCAGTTGAAGGGAGTCGGGGTGTTCTCTAAGATAGACTTAAGGTTAGGATATCATCAATTGAAGATCCGCCAAGAGGACATCCCCAAGACAACATTCTCAACCCGTTATGGACTATATGAGTATACGGTCATGTCTTTTGGATTGACCAATGCTCCTGCTTACTTTATGAACTTGATGGATAAAGTGTTCATAGAGTATTTGGATAAGTTCGTCATTGTCTTTATTGACGACATCCTAGTGTACTCTCATAGTGAAGAAGAGCATGAAGACAACCTCTGCTTGGTCTTGAACAAGCTTAGAGACCACCAGCTCTATGCCAAGTTCAACAAGTGTGAGTTTTGGATGAAAGAAGTCACCTTTTTAGGACATGTCTTGTCGGCAGAAGGAGTTGTCGTCAACCCTAGTGAGGTTCAGGATGTGCTCAATTGGAAGTCACCCAAGTCGGTGCCTCAGCTCAGAAGCTTCCTTGGAATGGCTGGTTACTACCGCAGGTTTATAGAAGGGTTCTCCAAAGTAGCAAGACCTCTCACCCAATGCTAAAGAAGGAAAAGAAGTACTCTTGGACGCCAGCATGTGAACAAAGTTTCCACAAGCTAAAGAAGCGTTTGACCACTGCTCTAGTGCTGATCTTGCTGGATGTCCAAAAGGACCTTGAGGTTTACTGTGATGCCTCACGACAATGTCTCGGATGTGTCCTAATGCAAGAAAGGAAGGTAGTAGCCTACGCATCTCGTCAGTTAAAGCCTCATGAGGTCAGTTACCCCACTCATGACCTAGAATTAGCTACCATAGTGCATGCTTTGAAGATTTGACGCCATTACCTCATTGGTAATCGCTGTGAGGTCTACACTGACCATAAGAGCTTGAAGTACATTTTTACTCAAGATGACATTAATATGAGGCAATGGAGATGGTTGGAGTTGATCAAAGACTACAACTTGGAAATACATTACCACCTAGGGAAGGCCAATGTGGTAGCCGATGCTCTAAGTAGGAAGGTCTACTACAGTACTTTGATGATCAAGGAAAGTCAGCCAGTATTGCATGAGGAATTTCAGAAGCTCAAGTTAGAATTAGTTGAAGAAGGTTGCCTAGCAGCTTTGCAATTGCAACCAACCCTCTAAGACCAGATCCGAAGAGCTCAAAGAGAGGATGCAGACGTCTTGGAGATCAAGATAAACATGAGGAAGGGTGCATTCTCAAGATTTTTCGAAGATGACCAAGGAACCATTTGGTTTGACAAGCGCATTTGGATACCAGACCAGGGAGAGCTCAAGCAGTTGATACTCAAAGAAGCTCATGAGACCTTGCACTCCATCCACCCCGGGAGTACTAATATGTATCAAGACCTCAAGGAAATGTATTGGTGGCCTAGAATGAAGTGCGAGATCGCTGAGTATGTAGCCAGTGTGATATTTGTCAACGAGTTAAAGTTGAGCATCAAAGATCTACTGGACTCTTTCAACCTTTGAGCATACCCGAATGGAAATGGGAAGAGATCGGCATGGACTTTATCACTGGTCTACCAAGAACCCAAGTCGGATACGATTCTATTTGGGCAATTATAGATCGTTTGACAAAGGTTGCGCGCTTCATCCAAGTTAAGACCACCTACTCAGGAAGTAGACTTGCGGAGCTGTACATGGCAAAGATAGTGTGTCAGCATGGAGTACCCAAGAAAATTGTGTCGGATCGAGGATCTCAGTTCACCTCCAGATTTTGGCAGAAGCTACAAAGTGCTTTGGATACTAATCTAAATTTCAGTACAGCCTACCATCCTCAAACAGATGGGCAAATGGAGAGAGTGAATCAAATCCTCGAGGACATGTTGAGAGCCTGTGCTCTAGAGAACCAGGGTAGCTGGGATAGAATGTTGCCCTATGCGGAATTCTCCTACAACAATAGCTATCAAGCAAGTCTGCAGATGTCTCCGTTTGAAGCTCTTTATGGAAGAAAGTGTAGAACACCCTTGTACTGGACTGAAACTAGAGAAAGGCAAGTGCTAGGACCAGACATTCTGAAAAAGGCTGAAGATCATCAATCAGAGAAAAGCTGAGAACAGCTCAGTCCCAACAAAAGAGCTATGCGGATAACCATCGCAGGGAGTTAGCTTTTGCTCCGAGAGATCATGTGTATTTAAAGGTCTCACCTCTTAAAGGAATGCGACTTTTCAAAGTAAGTGGGAAGCTTGCACCTCGTTACATTGGACCTTTCCCAATTTTAGACAGAAGGGGAGAAGTTGTTTACCAGTTGGAGCTCCTGCCCCAGTTGTCGGACGTGTATGATGTCTTCCACATGCCACAGCTGAGGAAATACCTGCGTGTACCAGAGGAGCAGATGCCTGTAGAAGCTGTAGACCTCTAGCAAGACCTCACCTACAAGGAGCAACCCCTCAAGATCTTGGAAGTGTCCGAGCGTGTGACAACAAGCAAGAAATTCCGTTTCTGCAAGGTCCAGTGGAGCGATCACACTGAAGAGGAAGCTACTTGGGAGCGTGAAGAGGACTTGAAGGCAGAGTTCCTGCGCCTATTCTCTAGCCAGCCCGAATCTCGGGGTCGAGATTCCCTTTAAGGGGGGTAGGTTTGTAACGTCCCAAGTTTTCTGAGTTTCTGAGTTTTCAAAAGCAAAAATAACCATTCGGTTTGTTGATTTGCTTAAGCTTAACTTGGAAATTTTGAAAATTCGTAGTGATTTAATATGACTAAATCAAACTTCAATTAATTTGAGTTTGGTTGCTTTGAGTTTGTTAGAGTTCTCTGGTGTTGTTTTCCCCTTTTCTGTTTGTTCCATTCTCCCCGTGCGGCTCAGCTCCGCGCCTCCTTCGTCGCGGACCGTCCGATCTGTGTTGGATGGCCCGATCCTGTTAGCACGTTCGGCTAGTCCGAACGTCCACTTCGTTTTGAACCGTCCGATCTATGTTGGATGGCCCGATCTTGTTGGCGCGTTCAACCGGTCCAAACGTCCAATCCTTTTTGAACCGCCCGATCAAAATCGGACGGCCCAGCTTCGCCGCGTTTCTCTTCGCCCTGCACCTCTTGTTTGGGCCTCCTTCTCGTTGGACCTCTCTTTTGGTTTAGACCACCCCCTTGGTCTTTTTGCAAAGACCAACCTCTTGGCCTTTTTTTGCAAAGACCTCCCCTTGTGCCGCGACGTCCCCTTGTGCCGCGATGTCCCCTTGGGCCACGACCTCCCCTTGTGCCGCGACCTCCCCCTTGTGCCGTGACCTCCCCCTTGTGCCGCGACCTCCCCCTTGTGCTGCGACCTCCCCTTGGGCCGCGATCTCCCCTTGTGCCACGACCTCCCCTTGTGTCAAGACCACCCTCTTGGTCTTTTTGCAAAGACCACCCCTTGGGTCACGACCTCCCCTTTGGTCACGACTTCCTCTTTGGTTTGACCGCCCCTCTCTATCTTTGACTGGCCCCACCTACCAGTCCTGCTCACCTTCTTCTTCCTCTCGTCGCGTCGCTTCTGACGCAAAGGTTCTCATGCATTAAATGTCATTGTGTCGATTAAATGTCTTTCCGCTTTTTTTCACTCCATTTTCCCTCTTGTCTCCTCCCAGACCTGCTTCCATCTCCTCCTTCACCTACCCTTGACCTTGTGCACTTCTGAGTTTCTCAGCAGCTTTCCTTGTCTTTCCTAGCTATAAAAGCCTGAGCAGCCCTCCTTCATCCCCTTTTTCCTCATCCAGCTCTCAACTCTCTCTTGCTCTCACCCAGTTTCTATGCTTGGAGTTTTCGCCAAGGAGTTCGCTGGAGCTTCCTTGTCACCAAGGAGCCACTGGAGCTTGTGCCGTGTTTGACCTCCTCGCCGCCGCAGAATTCATCAAAGCGCCCGCGCCGTTCGCCATCCTCCTCCTGTATTTTCTCTTTCTATCTCTTTCCGTCCGAGTGAGTTTCTTCGTGCCTTGTTCTCTTTATGCTCTCATGACCACAATGCGTTGTTGTTTCTCTTTACGACCACGTGGGTAGTCGTATCCTCCTCAGGACCTCCTCCTGTGGACCTCCTCCTTAGGACCTCCTCCTGAGAGTACGTTTCTGTTTCACTATTTCTCTTTTGGTTCTTATTTGGTAGTTTTGGTTTTTATTTGAATTCGTTGTATTTATTTGGCTCTTTTCCCACGTGTAGATTCCGGCTTTTCTGAAGAGTTCTTGGACCCAGCAACCTCTACCGAAGAACCCCAGCTCTTCATCGAAGGCAAGTCGTAGACCTTTGATCATGTTGAACCTAGTTTTACAAAATTACTTTGTTTTATATCAACATGCATGGCTATTTGTATAAAAATAGTTTGGGAATTAGCTAAACACCTTTTGGCAGTATGACCCCTTGGATAATTATGTTTGACATGTTGTCATGTACCGTTGGACCACTATAGGTTGGGTTATGTTAGTTGGACACCTTTGTGATAACCAACATGGGTGTGTATATTGTTTAGACATGCTTAGTTATGCGCTGTCTCTCAATCACTTCTCTCAAAGATGTTAAATTTGACTAAGAGATTATGGAATTGTGGCACGTATTGTCTTGGCATGTGTTGTCTTGGCAAGCGTTGTCCTGGCCTGCGTAGCCACTAATAAAATTTGTGGTGCCATGGCTAGGGTGGTCATTAGCCGGGTTGAACCCAAAATGTTTTCACTCGGGCGAGTGATCGTGTAGTAAAGGGGGTGCAGGAAGCACACTTGGATGAGGAGGTCTCGCCTGAGCACCCACTAAGGATTTAACCTTGTAAGACTTCGATCTGGGCCATACCGTGCAACCACATGTCCAAGATAGGGTGGACCTGGCCAACTAATTGGCAATGCTTTGGTTCGGTTCCGTTTTGGTGGAAGTGTGTAAGACATGGGATGGACACGCACACTTGGCACAAGAGGGGGCCAGGAAGGCGAAACCTTTGCGAGCAGAACTGAGTCAAAGCAGAACCTTGTAAAGGCCTTGTCACGTGCTCCAGCATGTTTACCTAAGGTAGTGAGCAGGGGCATCGACGGGTGCCAAACAAACTAGAGAACTCGTGTCTTGTGGGTAAAGTTGTGCAACCTCTACAGAGGGTAAATCTATTCGAATAGCCATGTCCCCAGTTATGGACATGCCTGGTGATTTCACGCAAGGGGTAGACTTTCTCAAAACTTGTTGGAGTGGTCTGACTCACAACCAGGGTGGTCATGAGTTGTCTGGCTCACGACCAGGGTGGTCGTGAGTGGTCTGGGCAGTGGCCATGGTGGTCATGGGTTGTTTCAAAAGAAAACTTGTTTGCTTATGTATTAATCTTTCAACCTGAGCCTTGCAATCTATTTACTGTATTTTCATTCAATATTGCTTTCTGCAAAATAACCATAAAGCTGTCCTTGTTGAGCTTTGCATGAATATTATTTGCATACATTTTCCCTATGGCTTGCTGAGTACGTTCAAAAGTACTCATGGCTTGTTCCCTCTGGTTGACCAGTAGCTGAAGAAGAACTCCTAGGGTGCTCTGACCTCTTTGAAGTGGAGGTCTTTGAAGACCTTGTGTGCTAGGACATCCTCCACTCAATTGCCTGTGGGCATATCTGGCGGTTTCCACGTGTGCTTTGGTTTTCCGCTGTGTTGTAGCCCTGCGTGGCAACTCTGTAACAACCTTGACCATAAGGTCTTTTGCTTTTATTATTGTTATTTTATCTGCTTCATCTATAGTTTGTTGTATGGTTGTGATCACATCATTGTTGAAACTGTGCGGACTAGCTACTGATTTTAGGACTGGTCCGGAATGCACAATAAGTCTCAGGGTGGTTTACCCGGGGCATGACATGAACCGCCCGCGTCACCGCCAGGTGGGCCCCACCATGCTCGTTTGGACGGTCTAAACGTTCTCTCTCACCGCGTCACTACCGTGTGGGGCACGCTTGTCAGCCTCTCTACCCCTTTCCTTTCTCTCCCATTCACTTACACGTGGGACCCACCGCGCCCACGTCGCCTGTCTTCCTCTTTCCTTCTTCTTCCCTGGCGCTCACCCACCGAGGCTACCGAAGTAGAGCTACGCAGGGGTTGTCAGAAAGTTGCGTGGGGAGGCGGCCACAGGAGCGCGCGTATTTGAGCTGCAGAGAGCCAACGGTGAGGTCGAGGCGAAGCTGCGGTAGGCCCACGGCGCAGGCCAAATTAGATATGGATCTGGCCCCAGCGGGGGTTTGGGGTGGGGAGGGAACTGAGGTTTGGGCTGGGGGGCGAGAAAGGGGGGCATTGGAGGAAGGTGGGGGCTTGCGGGCAAAGGGCTATCGGCAAGTGAAGGGAAGGGCGGAGGCGGAAGGTTAAAAGGGGAATCATTGGGGTGAGTCCGTTGAGGGGCTTTGGAGTAGGGGGTGGCCACCGGTGCCGAAGTGGCACTGATGGGGAGCTTGGTGTGTGAGGCGCTGGTCTCCTAGGGAGTCACCAGAGCTTCGGGCGAGCAAGATCCCGATCTTTGGGACAACATATAGGGTTGCATAATTGATATTAAGGGATTTTTTACAAGCTAGATTAGCTACCCTCTGTTTACAAATTACAAATGTTTGTCATTTTGAACATAGGTGCAGTCTACAATATATTTGACCATTTTTTCTTTCAAAATATACTAGTCGTGTATGTATTTTCATGATGAACTACTGGTGTTGATTTCATTCGGCTAATCTAGATACTTATATTAATGGATAAGATTTTCAAAGTTTTGACTGCATACATTTGTAAACAGAGGGAGAAACTAATAGTGTAAAACTTAACATTAACCAACTAGTACAGTAGTACTGTACAGAGTATCTTAGTCTGCGCAAGTAGGTGTTGATATCAAGGCATTTTTTTTGCGTATACGACATGTTTTCAAACCGTATTTACAAATTTGACCACGCTGGGTGTATTTGCGAGAATGATGAGTGGCGACAACGATCCTTTGTCTTGGCCATCATACATCATCATCGGCCATGGTGAGGATCTAGCTCAAGACGGCTGCTTATGCCGGCAAGTTAGGGGGTAATTAGGGGCTGTAATTAGAGTTAGGGTTAGGGTTAGGGTTAGAGTAGTTAGGTTTAGGCTGAAATTTGGAGGAATTTAAAAATATAGCAAATGAGTCCAAAAAATTATGCAATTTTTTGTGGAGCCTCTCAACACTGTGTAGTTGCTTGTGTAAATTTTTCATAATTTTATTCGTTCAGAATTGTTATCACTAATTCGTACAAGTGTCATGTTCGTATGAATCAATAAACATGATTTAGGTCGCGAAAATTTTGATTTGAGGGTTTCATGATTTCATGTGACTTGGAATTCACAATACCCTTCCGACTCGTGCCCCCTCTGGCCCTCCCTCCTGACTACCACACCCGTCACGCACCCAGACTGTCCTACGGAGAATTAAAAAACCTCGTGATGGTCATCAACGCTCGGGTTAAGGTTTCGTTCAGGTTAGCGCTTTTGTGAATACGAAATTTTTTCAACCATTTCAATTAGGGTTTCAACGGGCACTGATATTTGTAAAAAAACATTCATTAAGAAATATGGGCACCGAGGTTTGTAAATTAGGGTTTCCTTTTCTCCGAAATCAGGGTTTCGTCGCGGTTTCAGTGCTGTTTGTAGTAATTTCAAAATATAGCAAATGAGTTTAGAAAATTAAGAAACTTTTTGTGGAGCCTCTCGTCATAGTGTTGTTGCTTCTGTAATTTTTCTATTATTTTATTCATTCAGAGAAAGGATGACTGATAAGCATATCAGACGAGGTATAACCTTGAAGATGTCGTCCAAGCAAACTTTGTGTGCTGATGTCTTTTAGAAGTGGGATAAAAAGGCACCAACACTATTGGAGTCTCTCCTCAATGAAGTTTTCTGAACGTACGCGTATATAGCCAGACAGTCGATGAAGTACTTTATGAAGCTTATATAGAATATGATTGAAGGGGCTGAGAACGCTCGTTGTGATGATGAAGATGACCCAAAACATGGAGTCTCTCCTCGATGATGTCGTCTGAATGGATACACGTATATAGGCAGGCAGTCGAAGAAGTACTTTATGAATCTTATACAGAATATGATTGAAGGGGCTGAGAACGCTCGTTGTGATTATGAAGATGCCCTAAAACATGGAGGATTCGATATCGGTGCGAATGGTTCTTTCTGGGATTCCACTAGAAGAGGCATACTTGCAATATAGGCTTGCTTTGATGGCTTAGCTGCCCTGTGTGGTCTTGTCACTTCGCAAAGTTGTCTCCTTTGGTCCTATCACTGTGCAAAGCTGCTCCGTGTGGTCTTGTCACTGCGCAAAGCTATCTCCTTTGGTCTTATCACAACGCAAAGCTGCCTGTGGGTCTTGTCATCACAAGCAGCAATCAGGTGTGGTCTTATCATTTGCGTAAAAGTCGCCTCGTCTGGTCTTGTCACTACGCAAGGCTATCTCCTTTGGTCTTATCACTGCGCAAAGCTGCCCCGTTTGGTCTTGTCTCTGCGCAAAGAAGCCAGCCTCGTCTGGTCTTATCATCTGCAAGCTAATACATTACCCGCTTTGTTATCCTCCCCCCGCGGGCTATAAAATGCACGCCCCATACTCCGAAAGTAGGACCACTCAACCCTTCAAACCGTAGGAAGAAGAACCTTCTTCGTCGTACAGTAACATGTGATGGCAAACATCCAGGCACCAGTCCAACCAGGGTCGCCGAAGCAAGACCTTCCCCTGGAAAGGAGGGAGGACTTCAGCCCTAACTACCGGTTGATGCCGAACAAGCGTGCTCGACCGGTATGGCCGAAATACGGACACAGGGAGGATACTGTCGTGCAGGTCTTGGACGACCTTTTCGATGGCGGACGACGTTTCTTCTGATGTCCACAATCCAGGGTAAATAGTTTTGTTCATGTTACTGCTAATATATCCTCCATACTAACCGTCCCTTGCAGCAGATGGTGAAATACAACTTTGTCCGCTGGATCGATCCTCCCCATGAACGATATGTTGTGATGTACGTGGATAGATTGTGGAACCGAATCTTTGAGTTGGAGGCGTGGATTGACAATCTCAATGAGGAAAATGATGACCTATGGCAACAGATGCAGCGCAAGAGGGGCAACGAGGAGGTTGTGAACATAGGAAGTACCTATGATCCACATGCTGCTGCGCGAACCCTAGCTGCATATGTGCGTGCCACTACAACGACGGCCAGCCACATCCGAGGCGCCCCCCTGTAGAACACTCTATGTGGGTAGCGAGAGACACCTTCTACCATTAGGCACGGGCGAAGAAGCTTGTACCTCAGTAGTCTCCCCTTCTGTACGCACTTATGTTCAATCTCCTAAAGAATGTAACTAAATGGTGGACACGTCATTGCGGTTGCCTTTTATCGAGTTGACATGTTGCATAGATGTGTCGCGTGCTTTAAGTTATAGGCATCAATATGCATTGAACAAACTCATTCATGGGTAGATAATGTTACTGGATATCAAGTTGGCACGGAACCAGAACTACATTAGAGTTCGAAGATAGAAGCACTTTACACGTGGTCACATAGCATGATGGTTCTGCTAATTTTGAATTTCATTTTGAAGGGTCCTCACGCAGTGGACTTGATTGTGTAATGTTTCGGCAATTTTATATGTGTTCTGGTATTGTCTCAAAAATTTATGATTTAGGTCGCGAAAATTTTGATTTTAGGTTTCATGATTTCATGTGACTTAGAATGTATGTAAAAAAACTACATTGCAACTCCATTAGAGATGTCGATATACAATATAGCGCTGGAGTACACATGTAACAACCAAAATACGCGTACAAATATAACAAAACAAAATATGAATACAAATATACTTGATCAAATCGCATAACATGGATATACCAAAGTTTAGATAAGCTTGTGCATGAACTGGGATGAAGGAGGAGGGGTTTTATCACATGCAACTCGATCAAATAGGATACTCTTTGTTTATTTATCGGTTTAGTGTGGACGATGTTCTTTAATATTGTATTATACGACAGGCTAGATAAGGTTGTGCATGAACCAACCGAGGGAAATACGTGGCATGCAGACCATATAACGATGTACCGTAGCCTTCAAATGCACACGAAGAGTCCATAGCTGGGTATCGTAGAATTTTGCGCTGTACATAACAAACAAGGGGGAAAAACATTACATTATGACACTGAATCCCGTACCTCGCACCGTCTGTGTCATAGAGGAGGGACCATTTCTCCAATTCAGGAGTGTGGCCATTAATCCACTCGGAGAAGCTTATGGCACTACTGGGTTGCTCCCCCTTCAGAGTGGACTCCCTTGTATGCCTCGTAGTCCGATGTTCGAGGTCTCTCCAAATAGACTCAAACTTTCGTCTCTGGTTCTACAGATACAATGCCTTGAACGTCTTCATGAGTTCCTGACTGCGGAATCGCGTGAAGAAGTTAGATGCAAGATGCCTCATGCACCACCTGGATTGCACGTCATTCCACTAGTGAGATAGATCCATCCCACGCTTCATGGTGTTGATTGCCACCAACAACCCAGAATTGCGGTCTGTGATTAGGCAGACGTTGGGCCAGTCTCCCACCATCGCCCTCTTCAAGTTCTCCAAGAATCACAGCCAGCTGGATGTGTTCTCGCTCTCCACAATGGCAAATGCCACTGAGAGAAGCTGGTCATTCGTATCGGCCGCCACCGCGGTGAGGATGGTGCCCTTGTACCTCCCCGTGAGAAAAGTGCCTCCATCGTTAGCACGGGACGGTAGAACTTGAAGCCCCCGATGGCCTGAGCAAAAGCCCAGAACACCCGGTCTAGTATGAAGCGGTTGGGCCCTTTACCAGCATCTTCACGGTCAAGCTTGTTTATGTACGTGCCGGGGTTTGATCTGACAATCTGGTGAAGTAATCTCGGCACAAGGTTGTACGCCTCTTCGTATGTCCTGTACATAGTCTCAATGACCTTCTGCTTGGCTCATCAGACCTTGCTGTAGCTAACTGGATAGCCAACCTGATTGGCGACTTCCGACATCATCAGCTTGGGGGGAGATAGACATGTCCGCCTCAACTAGGTGTTTGATGAGGTTTGCAATATATATGGAAGTCACGTTTTGATGCTACCGCAGGAGCTTGCTGAGCTCGCAAGTGTGGTCGATCAGCTCCTTGACCGTGAAGACCGAGCCGAAGATCTTTGTTCGGTGAGCGCTGACCTTGCTAGGGCAGCCTTCTACTATGCACTTCACTCTGTACTTTTCTGGGTTGGACCGGTGCACTTTCGGTACACTACCGATAGACAAGACGCACTGCTATAGCTTGTTGCACGCCACCTTGTCCGGGAAGCGTTGCCCAACTAAGAGGGTGTCGGCTTCAAACCCCCACTGGGAGCCTTCTTCTTGTGGCAGTACGAGCAAACGCACTGTGATATCATCAAGTCTCGATGCCACGTAAAGACCACTGGCTTCATGTGCATCCTCATCGGTACCATCCGAGCTTGGGTCGGTGTCCTCGTCGGACTCCAACCCGAGAGGCTCGTCCGGTAGATACTCGTGGCAGTCGATGCAGGCCGACCACCATGTTTCCGCCCCCTCATTTGGCACAAAATTAGGCACGGGACTTCCTTTCGAGGTAGCACATTCCGTGCCGCCAGCTTTAGGCTCAGGCTGCGCTTGCCCGGTTGTAGAGGCCTTGGCATCATCAGGGTTTCCCGACGCCCTATGTACGAATTTCATGTACACCATAGGCTTCCCGTGAATGGCCGCCTCGGGCTGGGAGACAATCTCCATGTACTGCCTCCATGCTATGTTTCCATTCACCTTTACGAGCTCCCACACATAATTCATGTAGGTGATCGCCTCGACTATAACTTTCTTCGTCGTTGGCTTCGTGACGAACTCCCTCCGGATGCAGCTTCGCAGCTCATGAATATTCATCGCGTAGAGCCCCTCCGCCTGGACCACCTTGTACTAACATCTCGACAGGTCCAACCCATCGTGTCCGGCCTATACGAGACCATCACCGTAAAACACAAACAAGTCTAGCATGTAGGAAAATACCTAAAGCCACAACCACCACTAAATAATTTGGAATGAGTTATGCCTAACTAATTCCTACTTAACTAATTCCTACTGATTAATTACCACAACACTAATTCATTACCACTTATTCAATATGCCGTAATGATGACTACTAAACTAATTACAACTAATTAATTACCACTAAACTAATTAATTACTAGTGAACTAACTAATTAATTACCTCTAAACTAACTAATTACGACTAATTAATTACCTCTAAACTAACTAATTCATTACCACTTATTCAATATGCCGTAATGATGACTACTAAACTAATTACTTACTAATTAATTACAACTAAACTAACTCATTACTAGTGAACTAACTAATTACGACTAATTAACTACCTCTAAACTAACTAATTACGATTGATTAATTACCACTAAAAAATATCAGTGCTTCATTTCCACTTAATATGTCAGAATGATGATTACTAAACTAATTACGACTAATTAATTACCACTAAACTAATTCATTACTAGTCAACTAACTAATTATGACTAATTAATTACCCCTAAACTATCTAATTACGACTAGCTGACTAAGACTGACTAATTATGACTACGGTAATAATGGCAAAAGCATAGCGCAAATTACCTGCCCTTCGGAGGAAGTAATCAATCAGCCCTTCGAGAGAAGTAAGCAATCAAGACCGAGCGACGAGCGACGATAAGCAAGAAAACAGTTAACCTCCCAATAAAATTAATTATGTTACGTTCTCTGAGTTCTCAGCGACGAGCGCAAGAACGAGAATCGAAACTCAATTGAGATGAGCGAAGAGCGAGTGCCAGAGTTCGGTATTTATAGCCGGGCGGAGAAGGAGTCGCGGCATTGGCGCCGAGAATTCCGTAAGCATTGACGCCGGAATTTTTGGATGAGGCGACAGATGTGCGGAGGAGGGAGGAGGGACGGTGGGAAAGATGGCTTCATGAGGTTTTTAATTATCTCAAAGATGCCTAGGTGCGTATGGCGGAAAAGGAGGGCCGGAGGGAGGGCCAGAAGTGGGGGGGGCAAGTTGGGAGGTGTTTTGGCTAACATAACCTAACTAACTAATTAACCCCACTGTTTTGGATGGCGCATGGTGGTGTCTTGCGCCAAATGCCATTTTGTAAATACAACGAAATAGCGATAACAATTCTGAACGAATAAAATTATGAAAAATTTACACAAGCAACTATACAATGTTGAGAGGCTCTACAAAAAAAATTATAATTTTTTGGACTCATTTGATATATTTTTAAATTCCTCCAAATTTCAGCCTAAACCTAACTACTCTAACCCTAACCCTAACCCTAACTCTAATTACCCGGCCCCCTAATTATCTCTAACTTCACGGCGGGCAGGCCGTGCGCCAGAGGGCTAGCGCCACGCCACCATGCATGCGCCAAGACGCAAGCAAGCTGCTCGCTACGACGGCGACAGATGTGATGGCTTACTGCACACAAGGGTTATAGCGCCAAATACGGTCATTTCGCAAATACTCTCATGGTGATCAAATTTGTAAATATAGTTTGAAAACAGGCCGATATGAAAAAAATTCTGACATCAAGTACCGAGTTGACTACGTACTAGTAGTACAACTCTAACACAATACTTCAACATTACAAAGACAAACTAAAATAACAAGAACATGAACAAAGAAGTTCAAGAACTCCCAACAAAGGTGAATTAGCTCACTCATCGATTCCTGCTTTGTCGAGTGCCTCAGCACTCGGCAAAGGCCTTTGCACTCGGCAAAAGCTTTGCCGAAAAGCGACACTCAAAAAAGCTTTGCCGAGCGCGACACTCGACAAAGGGCACTCGGAAAAAAATAATCGGCAAGAAGCCTTTGCCGAGTGCCTTTGTCGGCACTCGGTAAAGGCTTTGTCGAAAGTGCCGAGTCAAGACTCGGCAAAGAAAAGGCATAGTCACGCGCCGCCCGTTGATTTGTCGCTTTCCGAAAGTGCCAACCCTACCAAGACTCGGCAAAGATTTTTTAAATTTTTTGAAAATTTCTTTGTCGAGAGTCGATGGTCGCACTCGCAAAGTTTTTACAATTTTTTTGAAAAATCTTTGCCGAGTGTCACGAAAGTGTTGCACTGGTAGGCAAATTTGTTTAGAGTGCAACACTCGACAAGGACTTTTACCGAAGTGTTATGACCATGGCACTCGGCAAAGCTGAAAACCGGGCTTTCCGGCGCCATATTCCCAGCTTTTGCCGAAAGTGCCATGACCATACCACTCGGCAAAGGGGTCCTTTGCCGAATGTTGCACTCGGCAAAGTGACCCAAACCTGCGTTTTTTATTTATTTTTTACATTCCATCACGACAAACAAATCCATCCAAACATATATCACATCCATCACATATATATCTCATCCATCACATATTTATCACATCCATCACATATATATCTCATCCATCACATATTTATCACATCCATCACATATATCACATATATAACAATAAGTGCTCAAATCCATCCAAACAAATCCACAAGTTCATCACAGTCGACAAGTGCATCACAAGTATATCACAAGTCATCACCAAGTGAACAACAAATGAAAATACAACTACCATTCATCTCGAAGGTGGCCATCGCGACTGTGGTGAAGGAAAAGCTCCATCATTCGGAGGCGCATGAGGTGGATTATTCGAACCCGCCGATTGAGGCCGCACAAAGGAGAAGAGATTGCATGTGAGACAAGATTACATTAGATACCTAATCTAGGAAGGTAGAGGTTATACAAGCAAAGCACAAGCGAAAGCAAAAAACTTTCATACTCACAGAGTAGTCTGCACTGCAGGACGCGGAGGCGGAGGTGGAGCCAACACCACCTGCACAAATAAGCCCGTGATGTTGCCCAAGACCTTGTAGGAACTCCGAATGTCCGCCACCTCTGCTCTGGCTCGCCTGCTCGGCTCGCTTTCGGCCTCCACCGGGCCGACATCCTCATTTCTTGTTGCCTCATTTCTTGTTCCAGCTCCTGACGTTGCCTCATTTCTTGTTCCAGCCGGGCCTGCAATATTTCACTCCAATGTTTCAGTAATGCAAAGCTAATAAAGGTGTGTAAAGATGAATGTACAACGAGTAAAACAGAATAACTCGAAAAGGCCGACCGGTGTTTGTCTGCAATGTCCGCTGCGGGCGATGGTCGGCTTCGCCGGTTCGTGCTCGGATCTCGGGAGAGAGATGGAGAGAGGCCGTGTCGATGAGGCCGCCGCCAAGCCGTAACCGCCCATGCTTCTTGCCTTGTCCCACCCTCATGACGATCTCTCCATCAAAGTCATGGGTGCTCGGATCATGGTCCGCCCATGGATCGACCTTGCCGCCGACGATGTACTCACCGATGCGGTGTGGACGCCGGTTCGTGGTACGCTTAGGGCGGTCCTCCAGTTGAAGGAGACGCTTGACGCCGCTTTGCCCTTGTGGGCCATACACCATGCCCGAAGTCCGAGCAAGGTGGCTACTATGTGACGCCGATCGCGAGAAAGATAGCAAGATAATTAGAAATCGTGCGTAATTGAGCGTCACAATAGATAAATGAATTCGTGTACCCATGCTTGTTTGTATCCGGAGAGGTCGCGGTCGCCTTGATGGTGTGCCGACCTTGCATCATCAAACGACGGTCCCGCATCACTGCATCCGAGATACTCCTCGTGAACCACTTGTCCACGATCATCGCCAAAGACTCGGGATACGATTGGCACCACCAGGAATCATCTACACGCCATCAAGTATTTGACATATAAGAAGATCAAATTAAACGTACTTAATCTCAAAACGAATCAATATTAATGTTCTTCATCTACCTCAAGGTACCGCTCCCGGTCATTATGTTTCTTGCGCCTTTCTTGGTGACCTTCTCTCCAAGCTTCACCCGTGGTAGGTTACGATGGTTCGATGCGCACCTCGTGATGCATGTCGGTGATGAGTTTTTACGTGCTTTGTAGCCACCGTCCGCCGGCCTCAAATCCCCATCGTGATCTCAAATAAGTCTCGCATACAAACGCGATGTATCCATTCATTATTTCAAGAAAAGTCCAATGAATGCGATGTATTGAGCAATGTTGTGCGAGGGAGACTTACCCAAAACTCCGCCTTCACCCGCGCCGCCTTGTTGGCGTATTCAGATCGGGCCGACGGCGAGTGGTCAAACGAGTAGGCGGCTCCGCCTTCCCTGCAGACGTGACAATGCCGGGTAGTGTTGCTCGCACGAAGACCCAGATGCCATTGGCGGAGCGTGCGCCACCACCGACACAACCACCCGCCTCGCACAAGTGATTAAGAAAAATTATTAGTTTCTTTTTTTGCAACATATCATATGAGTAGTGGTGACAACATCTAAAGTTACTTACTTTTTGCCCTTCTTCGGCGAATCATCAGGCGTCGGTGAGGATGCGGAACTCGAGGGAGGCTCATGGGACCTCGCAAGTAGACACTCAAGAGGAAGAGGAGGAAGCGGAACCGTGCGCACCGCCTCGTCGCCGCCTCGTCGCGCCTCCTCGCCTGCTCACAACCAGCTCCTCGTCCAACTCTGCCCACGGGCGCCACCTCCTCCTCCTCCTCCTCCTCCTCCTCCTCCTCTGGCGGCGTGGAGGAGACGGCCTCCTCGCGCCGGGCGGTCCTCTTCCTCGCCCTCCCGTCTCACCCTCCGCCTCCTCCGTCCGATTGCGTGGTCTCAGTAAAGCGAGACACGCCCCTCGACGATCCCGCCATCTTTGTTCACTCACCGCAATTAAAAAGAATAAGCAAGACGTAATTAGAAATAGATGCAAAATGAACAAAACATAATTACAAAAACATAATAATACATGTATTAGAAATAGATGCAAAATGAACAAAACATAATTACAAAAACATAGTATTACATGTATTAGAAATAATCTTCATGATTGGGATTAGTGGATCATAGGTCTCGTCATCACTATCAACATTGTCCAAATCATCAACACTATCCGAAGGAGGAATGTTGCCTTCATTGTCATTGCCTAAACGTAATCGCCAAGCATTTGTAAGTCCTTCACATTTCGCACCTCGCCTCCAGCGTCCTCGCCATCAACCCTTTCATTGTCTACTTCCATTCCTATCGCTTGCTAAGTCTATCTCAAACCTCCCTTGTAGCCCCTCTTCTTGAAAGAACTCTCCATCATATGTGTTTGGGTTGAAGTTGTAATCTTCATCGCTTGGGGACAGTAGTTTACCGTGTGGCGATACCTTGTGCACAATAGCCCAACCCTTAAGATGCTCTTTGTCTTGGCACGCGTATGGCGATAATAAACCTCGACGGCCTGTTGAGCCACAATGTAGACATCTTTTCCTCGATAGATTTTATCTCGTCAATCTCGACTAGCCCAAGCTTAGGGGTTCGCCTCGTTACTCCGTGATGAAACCAAAGGGCATTTGAATATGACAGATTAAGAGGTTTGGAACCATAAAATGGAAGTTCGTAGATTTCTTCAATTCTTCCATAATAGTCGAGGCCATCGCTCTCGGGCGTAAAAACTCATTGCTTGTGGTTTTTCGATTGGGCCGACTCGTCAGAGCTTGTCAGTGAAAACGATATCCATTCAAGTCATAACCGTAAATGACTTGACCCTAACGATACGTACCGCTTGCAACTTGCCTCAACTCGTCACTTATAGACGAT
Organism: Phyllostachys edulis; assembly: GCA_036346405.1. Lineage (NCBI taxonomy): Eukaryota > Viridiplantae > Streptophyta > Magnoliopsida > Poales > Poaceae > Phyllostachys > Phyllostachys edulis. Next base: position 30,156,562 of record CM070551.1, read on the forward strand.
CGGTTTGGGCACGCAAGCTCAAGCAGATAGATCGTTATATTATTCGAACGCACGATCAACTTGGAATGTCGAACTAAGCACGAGCTAAATTGGACAAGACCTTCTTCGCTTGAACCAAGAAATGAAATCGGCTCCTCGTCCCGCACTCGTGAAAGAAGGGTATCGCTTCAAGGGTAGGATCCCTTGATTCATGCCAGATTGACAAAGAAATTCCTGCACTAACGAGAAACAAGGGGTTGGACGAAGAAACAAGGAGTGACGGCAGATTGAAACAAGTTCGTTGAGAACTTACCCAATGAACTACCGCACCTCGACAAGGTTGGTCAACACATATAGCATGATACTGCGCCACTCTTCATTTTTCAATTGCTTAGTGGTCGATGCACTTGCGCTTCCGAGTTGCCCTTGGAAAAGGCTGAGGTTCGATTCATTTTCGCCAGCATTGTAACGAGGGGGTGGATTATAAATGCTAGGAAGGTTCTCAGTGTAGTATTTCTCTGTGAAGTTTGACACCTCCTCCAGAATGTATGCCTCTGCAATGGAAGCCTCAATTTTGGCTTTATTTCTACATTTATTGCGAAGAGTCTTCAGACATCTCTCGATTGATAGCACCAACGGCTCGCACGGGCCCCCATACGCGTTTCATACGGAGGTGCACAATCAAATGTCAGATCGCCAAGAAAAAGCCGGTGGAAAGATCTTCTCCAACTTACAGAGCAACACGGTGCCACTTTTTCCAAGTCATCAATGACACCGAGATAGCTCCTTGGCACAAAGTCAAGGAAGAAATAGCTCAACTCTGCCAAAGACTTGCCGACATGCTCAGGACATAGCTCAACCATCACCTAAGAAGCCGCCAATCCATATGTGGTAGTCATGACTCTTCATCCCGCTGATTCGCAGAGTGCCTAAGTTCACTCCCCTCTCAGATTCACAGATACCCATCGTGGAACATTAGCGTCTCGATCCATTCAAGTACTTCCTCCTTTGGTCCTTTTTCAAGACGAAATCGCCTTAGGCCTTCTCCATGTCTTGCCGCCACCAGAGGTCAGATCTCTTGATTTGGTCTATCGCATAACGCTGCAGTCCACTCTAGCCTTAGGGTTGTCCTTAGACTTTTCAAAGGTCCATGAGTGTTGCCCAAAGTGCCTCGGCGACATTCTTTTCAAGCAGCATTACATCAATGTTATGTGGCGTAAGAAGGTCATCGAAATAGGGAGCCTCGTCAAGCCCGACTTATGAGTCCACATATGTTGCTCACCATATCCCACAAAACCACCTTCTTGATTGGGCACGAGAGCATCTATGTGAGCATGAACCTCGCACTACCATCATCCATGCGTGGTGGTCCGGCTACTACGACACCTTTCAGAAAGTTCTTGATGTCTTGTCCGAATGGATGGTCAAGAGGAGGAATTGACGATGTCCGTCGAACAGCAGTACTTGCCACCCTTGTGCAACCAAATGAACCTCACACCTTCCTTGCATATTGGGCATGGGAACTTCCGTGAACACACCAGCGCAGAATAACCCATACGCCAGAAGTCATGCAGGAGTAGTGGTACCAAACGTGCATTTTGAAGCTTGTCTTTGTAGCTCGGCCGATGTCCATACCCCTTCGCCCCAAGCACGGACCAATTCATCAAACACGGCTCCATGAACACACCCATATTACTCCCCGTGTTCAGAATTATCAACGACAAGAATACGTTATGTCGCTGAAAGGAGACGCCGGGGAGATTGAGGGGATAACGAACACGGGCCAACATGTGTATGGGGCAGCCATCACCATAAGGATTGAACCCATCTGCTGCCGCCGACACGCACATTGCGAGCCTCATCCGCTTTTTCACGATGTTTGTCATCAAAGCGGTCCATGCTTCACCATCGGATGGATGTACCATCTTGTCGATTGTACCGCTTGCCATTTTTGTGCCATGTCATCTGCTTTCATGGATTCCTCGGTCATGTATAGCCGCTGGATCCTCGGTAGGAACGGAAGGTACCGTGAGGATTTTCACGGGATCGAAGTCGCTTCTTCCGCCATCACGAGTCTACCTCCGTGTACCGGAGGATTTACACTTTGGACAAAGGCTTTGCATCCTTGTGTTCTTTCCTAAATAGGACGCACCCTTCGAACAAGCATGTATCCGCCATACGGCATCTTAAGTGCACGGCGAGTTTCGTGACTCGACATGCTCTTTGGCGTAATGTGGCCCTCCTAAGGTGGTGCCAATCACGCCAACATCTTATCGAAGCCTTCTCGACTCGGTTTAACTCGGACTTCAAGCCCATTAAGCGCCCAATGGCATCCAGCTTGAGACACCGCTGACCGATCGTGAAGGGGTTTCGTGTCGAGTCCATCATGTCGTAGAACGCCTATGCGGCCGCCTCCATCTCCTCCTTCTCACGCCCCTCATCGAACCGCCCTGGTGAAAGTCATCTAACATGTCCGCTACCCCAAGATCAAGATCATAAGCCTCGACGCTGTGGTCTCACCACCTCCTCTCTCATACGATGGGCTTCACCATGGTGGACCCACCGTGTAGTCCGCGTAGAATCCATTCTTCAAAAGATGTTTACCCATGTCCACCTTGTTTACCCTTCTCCTGTTTCCACATTTGCCGCAGGACACAAAACTAGACAATGTCCTTTAGCGGCCTTTGCCAAATGCACGGTTCAAGAAAGCATCGGTCTTGTTCATCCATTCCGTGGTGTAATCACTCGACTTCTCCGCCCGTACATCCAATGACGGTCCTCCATCCTCTAACATATATAGCGCGAGTAATATAAACATCAATTGCATCTACACGACGCTCCTACTATCTAATAGGTGAGGATAGGTCCTAATCCCACGCGAGATCCAGATGAGGTTAGTTTCCATGCTCTATTCCTATTCGAGACATAATTTGGCAAGATTTTCATCGCTCTCCAAATACACGCCCCGCCAGGAGAGTGTGTATCCGGAGAACAACAGGAGATGATGCCAAACTCGTCTCGGATCGGAGCGCACTATGGAAACTAACCCCACCCACGATCCGCTGGCTGTCCAAAAACGTGGACAATTCAAACAGATATTTTTTAGATATGGAAATATCTGCATATTTCCAACCGTATCTCTTTCGAACGGAGACGCTTAATCGGGTTACGTGATCTACGACCATGATACGGAAAGAGGGGTTATACCTAGGGTGGCCAAGCGTGGAGTCAAAGAAGGGGGCCGTATGGCCTGGATGAGAGATCTAGCTAGTACGTGAAGGATAGAGAGATCTAAAGCAAAGGTGATGAAGCTTGGGATGTGCCTGGCTCCCTGTAGTACACATATCATTGAAAGAACACAGATCAGGTGGGGAGCAAGCAAGCGCAAAGACATGTCGATCCTCTAAGATAGCCAATATTATGTGTATTGTTTAAACCTGACTGATCACATATGCCATTCTTTTAGTTTGAATCTAAGAAAGTCAGTAAGATTCATTGCTCGAATTTACCCTTAACCATCGAACCAAAGACTGCATATGTAGAAAAGAATATACGCATGTTCAAAGAACACATTGATGAACTAAATGATAAAATGGACAATGGGTTTCTCTACATGGAGTAAGCAACCTAAAAGAACCTAAAGGATTGTAGACAGCTCATTTCTCTCTTTTTGTTCTTTTTCATCCACATCAGCTTAAGTTTTAGTTTTGATGTATATATATATATATATATATATATATATATATATATATATATATATATATATATATATATATATATATATATATATATATATATATATATATATATATATATGGAGCCCTGGCATACGCAGAAAGATAAACAGATAACAAGATGCATAGTTGAAGCTTAATCTCTGTTTTTCATAACTAGTAATTTTTTTTATCTAATTAATCAGAGCAAGAGGGGGAAAAATAAAAACCTCATGAGTTGCAGAAAGGTCAATCCCTGTTTGCACGCTTTCTATTTGATCCATATTTTATGAATCCTCACCAGGGAAACACCAATATTTTTTTTTATGATATATATACTAGTTTGTGCTTCTCTAAATGAACCAATACTATTCTGACATACTTCTACCTTTCTATTTTCAATTCAGCATGCAAAAAACAATTGAACGCTATAGGACATACGCGAAGGACAATATCAGCAGCAAGACAGTACAGCAAGATATAGAGGTATATAATTCTGCTTGATAGGCCTATTATCCTTGTATGAAAACCATGTAGTAGAAGTTTCCGCGTGTTTGAGGAATATTCAGTATTTTCTTAAACTTATGCCAGATGTATTCTGCAAACATTTTTCAATTCAATTGTCACCTAAAAGGATGTGCAGAGGCTTGGGAGATTCTGTTGATATGTCTGGACTTTGTAGTGAGCAATATATAAAAGACTTTAGCATTATACATAACCTCATTGATGGTATAACATGTGATTATTATAAGGGACAATTTTAAAGGCTACCTGATCTGAATTGCAGCAAGTAAAAGCTGATGCTGAGGGCTTGGCAAAGACACTTGAAGCTCTTGAAGGTTACAAAAGAGCTCAGGAGGGGAGGCGGAGGCGAGCCGGTCGGAGTCAGGGCACGGGCGCGGGAGGCGGCGGCGAGGTGGTTGAAGCAAAGAGTCCCTTAGTATTTATAAGGCCAACATCTTAACAAAACAAAAATAAATGAAGGATACCAGATATTATTTACTTATCTACACTTGAGCAATTCACAGTGGAATAGTGGTTTACATGTGCATTCATTCATACTATTCAGACAATGGGACATAGTCTATTTGTATTCTGCTAACTATGATGAGATTGAGCTTTGCCTGGTTGTGGCGGAAATACAAAATAGGTTCAACTTATGATTTAGCAATGTCCTATGAGAAAAAAAATTATCTGATTTTGTGGTTTTATAACTACATTTAAGACTAACGGATGTAGGTAAACCACACATATGAAATACATTAGTACTATACTTGCTGGAAGGGACCTAACTGCTTTGGCAAAAAAACTACATCACTATATTTCAAGATAAAAGTTTTGGATATTCCCTACCTCATTATACAAAATTTGCCAATCACTAAAAAAAGACCCTTTTCAGAAACACACACATTTTAAATCATATGCAATATTACTTTGGCATATGCAATAGATGAAAGGATATATCCCCAGTCCTCACTCTCCGATGCTCCTCAGCAACGAAGCATGAAAAGTACAGTGAATTGATTAATGTAACCACACAACAACGAGTACCTTTCTTAAAGACTTAAACTACACAAAGTGCTTACTACCATGACTAATATTAATATGTTTCACAATTCACACAGACAAGGCATTTGGGTATCTAGTTACCCCCGAAGGCAATTATTCACATGTGTTTCAGTATTGAGAAATGCACATTTTCTAGGTTGATATGCCTTCTAAAGTTCTAACCTAACATCACTACTGTGTATACCAAGGGAATGTTGCCAAAAGAAAAGAAAAGAACAAGATGATACCTTTCTTCAGCCCAGGGCAGAGATCCTCCCCCTTGAACTCTACACGCGCACAAGATGATCACTAAGTTCAATATATTCCCTGTTGTTTCATCTCTATGCACCTGCACACACAATAGCACACAGATCATCCTCAACGCATGGTATGCCAAGTGCTCAACGAACAGATGCAATCTTTGAAGGAAAGGCGAGAAACGCTGGAATGCCTTGATTGGGAGGACGGTGCCGGAGTGCACGACGGCGGTTGAGCGAAGGCCGAGGGAGTGGCCGAGTGGGGCGGAGCGGCGCCAGCTGTTGAGGACTCGAGGGAGCGGGAGCCGAGGGGCGCCTGGGGGCGCGTAGGGGGCGGAACGGTGCCAAGGGTCGAAAGCGAGGACCGAGGGGAGTGGCGCGCGAGGCGAGGAGGACCGCCGGGCGGCGGGCTTCACGCGCAAGGGATCGAGGGCGGGCGCGCGGCGGCGGCGCAGGTTTGGCGCAGGTGCGTGTGCGCAGTGTGCCGGGCCGACCGGGCCAGGGTTTTAAATCCCCTTTGCCGAAAGTGCCCCGATCCGCACTCGCAAAGAGGGTTTTTTAAAAATTTCAAAAATTCTTTGTCGAAGTGTCAAAAATGACACTCGCAAAGAGTCTACTTTGTCGAAGTGTCACACTCGGCAAAGAGGCTTCTTTGTCGAAAGTGTTATTTTTGACACTCTAAGAAACTATATTTTTTTCCACTTTTGACCTCAAACTTTTTAATTTTGACCATCATATTTCACGAGGTTCTGTGATAAAATTTGAGAAGGTTTGTGAAAAATTTGAGAAGGTTGTCACGTTGTCATTTATGCTTGCAAACCAAGAATCTCCAAGAAGTTGTCATGTATTCTTCTGTTTTTCTAAGGTTTGCAAGCATCGTAAGTGACAACTTGCGCGAAACCTTCTCAAATTTTTATCACAGCCTCCACATATGATATCATGACATCTTGACAAGTTTCATGATTTTCGGACTTCGTTTGCTTTTTATACAATTTAAAAACAACTCGACCGCAAGTTCGTGGTCATGTTTCGTGAACAAGATGTTCAAATTGGTGGTCTGCTCTCGTTACGCCTCACATTATACTAAATAACATGAATATCATTTTTCCATTCATTTTTTTCCATTATTCGAATGACTAGCAGTTATAATTTGAATTATCCAAGAAAATTCAATTAATTGAAATAAATTAAAGAAATATAGAAAAGTCCGAGAAATGTGCCACATTGGAACATGGAGTACCGTATTGTATGAGGACCGCAGAAAAGTTTGGAGGTCAAAAGTGGAAAAAATATAGTTTGTCGAGTGTCCAAAAATGACACTCTAAAAGGAACCTCTTTGCCGAAAGTGTCAGATAAGACACTCGCAAAGCAGTGCTCTTTGCCGAGTGTCATTTTTTGGACACTCGGCAAAGGGTTAACGCGGTTGCCGGCCGTTAACGGTGGTGCCCTTTGCACAGTGTTCTTGTTTGCCGAGTGCCCGACACTCGGCAAACCATATCTTTGCCGAGTGTAATTGTTTGCCGAGTGCTCGGCACTCGGCAAACCTCTCTTTGCCGAGTGCCAGATGTTTACCGAGTGCTTTATCTCTGGCACTCGGCAAATGGCCTCTTTGCCGAGTGCCCGATAAAAAGCACTCGGCAAAGTATGGGACACTCGGCAAAGAAACCGTCTCCGGTAGTGGCTCTGGGAAGCAAGTTCAGCTCTGGGAAGTCTTGAGCTTGGCAATATCCCATCAATGCACAAATCACGCAAGGATCTAAAGATAGTTAACATACGAGTACTCTTTTCGAGATCTCAGCGTCTGTGACGGCTGAAGCCGCCCGAGCGGCCATTCCGACCAGCAGGAACAGCGCCATGCAGCGCATCCTCTTCGCCATGCCCAACTCCCTTCTCATGAGCTCTCTGCTACGGGACTCCGAACTCTCAAGCTCAAAACGGGGATCGATGGAACAGTCACGAACAAAGCCGTCGTGTGGCTCCACTTATAGAGCATGGCGAGTGACCCCGGCCGAGACGGACGGGCCGGGTCGTGGGGCACGAGAAGGACAGCAAGCATCTCTCGGTTTTGAGATGAGGCGAGATGGCCGTCCTGGCAGCTTCGATTGGGAGTTGGGATCTGGAGGGCGAGCCCCTGCGTCACTGCGTGTGGTCTTCTGTTTGGTTCGCTAGGCCAATTAGAGATCCACACCACAAGGGAGGGAGAGTGAGTGCTTAGAGGCGATACTAAACACTGCAAGGTAGAGCCTCCAACCAAAATCGCTCGGCATCGTCTCCAGGCCTGGAGGCTGCCTCCGCGAAATAAAATATTGCAAGGGCTCACTTGTGGATGAGGATTGGGATGGTCCGGATGGACAGTAGTTGAGGTTGGGAATTTTCGTTATTCTTAAATTATAGTTGTGGGCTCCATCTTAGAGACAGTAATAGTCTCCATACACTACAGAAAATCTATCTATCTATTATTATTTTATTAAAGTAGGGTCAAAAGAAGCTATACGTTCGCTCTTAAGAGATAGAAATTCCCACGTTGATCAGTAGAAAAAGAGAAAGATCTGCATCGTCGATCATAGTGGGGGTCCAGACTACAACGGTTTAGATTAAAAATAAGAGTACATATCAAGTACAATAAAATTGAAATTCAGAATAAAAAAATAAAATTAAGAATTTGATTTCCATATGAATCCCAAGTAAAAGAGATAATGTCAAGTACAGTAAAACTGAATATTGAAATAAAAAAATCAGCAATTTAATTTCCATACGAATTCCTAAGTAAAATCCTTAAATAATTTTAATTCAGAATTGTCGGTGTTTTAATATCGAACTTATGAAATGGGTACTAAAAGGGGGGGGGGGGTTCTCTTTGCTCAAGACTACACAGGGATGAGACACAGGGAATTTAGACATGTTTGGATCTTCTCCTGAGAGAATAACAACCCTAATAATGTGTTCTTATATTGATTGTATTTACAACCAGAGAGGAGTCACCGAAGACTAAGACTAATGACCCATGTCTGTTCTACTGCTCGTGTCCTTGTCTCTGTCCACCGATGTTATCTCTTATATAGTGTCTGGGGGGGGGGAGTGGCAGTTGTCTATGTCAAAAGGCGTCCCAACGTTTGATGAAGTGCGCACATTGATGGCAGTTATTGTCAGAGAGACAACACCCCATGTTCGCCTTACAGTTATGCTAGAGACAGAGATTAATACGTGCAGTTATATCAGATAGTAACGACACATATTAGCTACTATATGTAATTAGACACAGTATATGTGGTCTCTAGTCGATTGGGTATATATGTCTGTAGTTCTTATCGACCATAGGGTGGCCAAATGACCTGGTCGTAGTAAAGCTTATGACCATGAGGTGATCGTAATAGAACTTACGATCATAAGGTGATTGTAGCAGGACTTACGATCAATAGGTGGTCGTAGAAGAACTTACGACCATGAAGTGATGGTAGGATGACTTATGATCATATAGGGTGGTCGTAGAATAGCTTACGACCACTAGATGTTTATAATCTCCCTTATCGCTGATAATTGAGAGGTACCTATGAAGGTTGTATAAAGATATTATCATCTATAGTGAATATTACATATAAATAATTTAATTAATTAAAGATTATTAGATCCTTGTCAAGAATAAAAAATAAAAAATATAAATTATATTTGTATACTAAATCCAACAAAAGAACTAAAATTTAGAATAAAAATAAAATAAAATTAACAATTTGATTTCGATACTTAATCCCAATAATTATAATTTGAAACAAAAATTAAAAATAATTGGCAATTAGATTTGAATACAAAATCCAACAAAGAATAACTAAAATTTGGAATAAAAATAAAATAAAATTAGCAATTTGATTTCAATACAAATTCCAATGTAAAATCTCTAAATAATTGCAACTCGAATAAAAATTAAACAAAATTAGCAATTGGATTCGATACTAATTCCAAGAAAAGAACTAAATTTCGAATTAAAAATAATAGAAAATCTACAATTTGATTTTCATATGAATTCCAAAGTAAAATACCTAAATAACTAAATTCAAATAAATTAAATAAATTTAGCAATTTGTCTTGTATACAAACTCCAAGAAAAATAATGTAAATATTGAATAAAAGTAAAATTTATAATAAGAATGACACGAATGGTGTCGGATGAGACACAAAAGAAGTTACTGCATTCACTTTCAAGATCATGTGTTTCTATTGTTGCTTCCTATGGAATACAAATAAAACATAACTAATTTTTTGATTGAAAAATACAAGTTATAACGAGGATAGCGCTAATAGTGTCGGAGGAGACCACGAAAGAGCGCAATGACATCAATCTGTCCTACAAGAAGACATTGACCCATAGAAAAATGAAGAGCCGAGATGGCGACACAGAGATCAGGACAATGTCATGCTGCTCGCTAGAGCCATTGAAGAGAAAGTCCAGTATTGAAGAAGTCAAGTGCCGTGATGACAAGTGATGAGCATCGGTGTTATTGAAGAAGTTAGTGGCCAAAGAAGTTCCATGATGGGGAAGCCCTGGCAGAGAGGGGATGCAACTTTGCATTAAAGACGAGCTATGGACGATATATGGCTATCGAGTAGCTAGGAGCGTGTCATCACTGGTAAGGGACACGTTGCCACCGGCGATGGCAAAAATATTCTCCATATCATTAGATAATGACTAAAGCAGACGTTAGTGAAGATGTGAGGTCATCGCGGTTAGCGAGGAAGCTACAACGTTGAGTTGGCCAATGTCGAAGAAGAGGAGCGACCGATACGAGAGAAGAGGGTGTCAAACATATATAACATAATGCATGCGTATGTACATGCATACATCCGTATGAATAGAAGCTTAGGCGTATAGAGGCAGATGAGCAAAAGGCTTGGTGGTGCAGCCGTAGGAAATATGCTCAGGGTCACCAGAGATAGTGTAACACGTGTCCCGAGCTGGGATCAACGATGGTTGCATGTGTATGCGTGTTGATGTTGCAATGGCTGGCATTAAGCAATAATTAGGGAGAAGTAGAAGATAACTATATGGCAAAGTATTGCATTGAAAGGGGTAGCCGCTAAGAGGGATCGATCAAGATTTGGGCTTATTGTTGGAGGTTGAAGCAAAAAAAAACCGTGACGACGAGAAAAGATAGGAGCCACATGGTTTGGTGGGGCAGTTAGCGTGTAAAGGAAGATAAGTTCAAGATGGGTCATCTATGATGCATCAGTGTATGTCCATGGTGCATTAGTGTATGTGTATGTAAACTAATAAGATAATTTGCTGCACACACAATCAATTTATTGCTTGTGATTAAATAAAGGCACATGTGCTTGCATACAATTTGGGGGAAAAACTAACAGAGTAAGAATAGGGGCATGCAGCTACATGAACTATGCATGATGGAGAGTGGTTAGTTTCTAAGAGCTCCAACAACTTATTATGCTCAATGATTTTCTTCCATCAAATCACATGCTTCAATTACATTCCTTAGGTTGTAATTTCGTTCAAGCTTCTATTGTCATTTCCAATGTTTAAAATATCTTAAAAATCTAAATAGCTTACAAGATACATAAATATATTCTCAAATATTTATACAAATTTTGAAACAAATCTAGCCGTGTAAATGCACGGACCACCTTGCTAGTTATCTTATTAAAGAAGAGTAAAAAAAAGCCACCCCGTTCGCCCTCAAGGGCTAGAAATTCCCACGTTAATCGATAGAAAAAGACAAAGATCTACACTGTCAATCGTGGTGGATCCATATTATAATAGTTTAGATTTAAAGAAAGAGTTTATGTAAAGTACATTAAAATCAAATTTCGGAACAAAAAATAGAAATTTGATTTCCATACAAATTCATAAGTAAAAGAGTCCATGTCAAGTACAATCAAAATGAAATTCAAAAAAAAAGAAACAAAATTGGCAATTAGATTTGCATACGAAATTCATGAAAAACTAAAATTTGGAATAAAAATAATAATAACAATTTGATTTCCAATAATTATAATTTGGAATAAAAATTAAACAATAATTGACAAATAGATTTGTATACTAAATCCAACAAAAATTTGGAACAAAAACTAAACAATAATTGCCAATTAGATTTTGAATAAAAATTAACAATTTGATTTTGATACAAATTCCAATAATTATAATTCAAAATAAAAACTACACAATAATTGCCAACTAGATTTGTATATGAAATCTAACAAAAATAACTCGTAATTCAAGTAAAAGTACACAAAAAATAGCAATTGGATTAGTATATGAATTCCAAGAAATAATAACTGAAATTTGGAATAAAAAACAAAAGAAAATTTGCAATTTTGAACCCATATGAATTTCAAAGTAAATCCCTAAGTAATAAAAATTCAAAATAAATTACATAAATTTAGCAATTTGGTATTTATGTGAACTCCAATAAAAATATCTGAAATGTTGAATAAAAACAAAAATTATAACGTGGATAGCACGAATGGTGTGAGAGGAGACACAAAAAAAGGCATCACGTTTGCTCTCAAGGGGTAGAATTTCTCACGTTAATCGGAGAAAAAAATTGAAAGATCTATATTGTTGATTGTGGTGGGTTTAGATTATAACGGTTTAGATTAAAAGAAGCACTTTGTGCTAAGTACAACAAAATTGAAATTCGGAAAAAAAAAATAGCAATTTGATTTGACGACGAATTCCTAAGTAAAATATCTAAATAATTATAATTCTGAATAAAAATTAAACAAAATTGATAGTTAGATTTGTATACCAAATCTAACATAAAAGTAACTAAAATTTGGAATAAAAAATAATGTAATTAGCAATTTTATTGCGATACAAATTCTAAGGTAATATCCTTAAATAGTCAGAATTCGAATATTTTTTTAAAAATTACCAATTTGATTTGTATACTAATTCCACTAAAAAATAAATGAAATTCAAAATAATAAATAAATGAAATTTTGCAATTTGAATTCCATACTAATTCTAAAATAAAAAGTTAACTTTTTTTTTTGCAATTTGATTTGTATATGAACTGTAAAGTAAAAAAAATTAATAAAATTTGCAATTTGATTTGTATACGGACTCCGATAAAAAATTTCTAAAATTTTGAATAAAAAATAAAGTTATAACGAGGATAGCACGGATGGTGTCAAAGTAGATCATGGAAAAGTGCAAGGATATCAGTATGTCCTGTTAGAATACATTGACCCATGGGGAAGCGAAGAGACGAGGCAGAGGCGATGGAGATGAGGGCAATATCGTGTTGCTCACCTTAGCCGTTCAACGAGGATAATGTCATGTTGATCGCCGGAGCCATTGAAAAGAAAGTTCGCGGCTGCGATGCAAAGTAGTGAGTGCGAGTGTTGTTGAAGAAGTTAGTGGCAAAAAAAAAACTCAATGATGGGGAAGCCCTGGCCGAGATGAGACAAAGCTTTTTGTTGAAGATGAGCTATGGATGATATGGGACCATCGGGTAGCTAGGAGTGTGCCATCACTGGTGAAGGGCATAACGTCACCGGTGATGCCGAGAAGATTCTCCATATCGTTAGTCAACGACTAAAACAGACATGCTGGCGTTAGCGAAGATGAAAGGTCACCACGGTTAATGAGGAAGCCACAACGTTGAGTTGGCTAACGTTGAAGAAGGGGAGTGACCAACACGAGAGAAGAGGACATCGAACATGTATAACATCATGCATGCGTATGCACATGCATGCATCTGTATGAATAGAAGCATGGACGTATAGAGGCAGTGGAGCGAACAGTTTGGAGTAGAGATGACTCAACCGTAGGGAATAAGCTCGGGGCTACCTAAGAGAGCGTGATAAGTATCCCCGATACGGATCAGTGACGATTCCATGTGTATACATGTTGATGTCGCAACGGTTAGCACGTAGCAATAATTGATGAGAAGTAGAAGATAACTGTGTGATAAAGTTTAGAAGATAACTGTGTAATAAAGTATTGCATTGGAAGGTGTAGTTGCAGAGAAGGTTCGATCAAGATTTGAGCTTGCTGTTGGAGGTTAAAGCAAAAAAGTTGTGATGACGAGAAAAGATAGAAGACACACGGTACGGTGGGGTAGCCAGCGTGTTAGGGAAGATAAGTTCAAGGTAGGTCTCCCGTGATGCATCGTTGTATGCGTGAGCGGGGTACTCTAATTCCATGTAAACTAACAAAATAGTTTGTTGCACACATAATCAATATATTACTTGAGATTAAATAGAGGTACATGTGCATTTATACATTTTGAAAAAAAAAAGTAACTCATAGAGTAAGAATAAGGGCATATGTAGCTACATGATCTGTACGTGGTGGAGAGTGGTTACGTTTCTAAGAACCAATAATTTATTATGATCAATGATTTTCTTCCATCGAATCAATTACGTTCCTTGGGTTGTATTTTTCTTTAAACTTCTATTATCATTTTTAATATTTAGGATATCTTAAAAATCTAAATAGCCTACAGGATACATAAATTAATATATTCTTAAGTATTTGTACAAACTTTGAAACAAATATAGTAGCCGTGCAAATGAGCGTAGAGTTGTTGGGCCGGAGCATTTTCAACGTTGATCATTCCAAAGTCCACTACTCCAATGTATACAATGATGCCCTTGGGTTGTAACTCTTGCTACATCTGAATCTCAAGTCGGCTCGTTGTTCTGATAAACACCATCCACTAGTACATAATTATCCATGATACTAGTCGAAGTTAGGTTTACAACTGCCACGCATTTTGTCCCGCTTCAGGTTAACCCAACAAGTCTCAACCGTTCATCCCAAACCAATGAGCCATGCGCATCACGGTAGTATTATAAAAGCAACCGGCGAGCATGGTTGTTGTGCACGGCGACGAGCGAGGCGTCGTCGACGACGGGGCCACAGAGCGTGCCGTCGTGCTTCATGTTGTAGTACATGCTGACGAACACCACCCGCGTCCGGTTATCGGTCGCCGTGAAGTCGAGCACCCCGCGCTTGTAGCCGCCCGTGCCCTTGGATTCGTACGGCACCTTCACGCTCCCGTGCGCCGCGTACGCCTCGACGGCGAAGGTTCCCTCGCACCCGTCGGCCGCGTCCCCGACGAAGAACTCCAGCTTGTACGACCGCCCCGGCACGGTGCCCACCTCCTGCACCAGCGCGCTCTCCACGCCGGACACCAGCTCCACGGCGCGGGCGCCGTGCGGCACCGCGTAATGCGCCGCGTCCACGTACTTGACGGACTTCGTCGATGATAGGACCGTCCACGGGGACAGCGGCGAGTAGTCGTCCTCGTCCATGGGCGGCACCAGCACCCCGCACGAGGTGTTGGGGAAGATGTACGGCCCCTCCTCGAAGTCCCCATTCTCTAGCATGTTATCTGCCGGGGTTTCGGTTTGTTAATTGTGCTAAAAATATTTCGTTACCTTTGACCATGCATATCGAAACATGGAGCTACGCGTAGCAGCTTCAAATTGAGAAATGTTAGGATCCTACGTACTGATGGCGCGTTGAGGAGGCTGGAGGGTCTTGATGGCAAACGAGTCGATGAGGGGGCCGCAGGCTGCGTCCTCAGTGACACCGGGGTTGTGGACGATGAGCGACACGCCGCTGTTTTTGGCCTTGAACGCCCAGGAGTAGGAGTCCCAGCCGCTGCTGGTGTACACTGTCTGGATGGGGACCTCGCCGGACTCGGGGGTGACCGTCACGTTCAGCTGCTCGGCCTGGGCGCAGGTGCGCGCCGCGCTGAAGGTGATCGAGTAGTGCGTTCCCCGCGTGACGCTGAGCTGCTGCCGGACGGAGGCCTCGTTGCCCAGCCGCACGGCGTAGGCGCCCTCCGGCACCGGCAGGAGCATGTCCCCCTGCTTTTGGCCGGAGCCGATGTACTCCACGAACCCCGAGATCTCCCAGTGCGGTATCGCGTAGCGTCCCATCACCCTCGTGCCATTCATCTGCGACTTGTCCGGCGCCTCCTCGAAGTTGCCATTCGGCAGCGGGCCTGAGCATGAAACGTGACATGTCAGAACTCATGCGTGCATAAGCCGGACGGCCATCACGTGCGACTGTTTTAACATTCTAATTTCTTGTGGCATGAGCGTGATTAATCAACCTAGCAAGCCACATATGAACTAACAATGCAAGGAGTAAGGAGACATAACATAGTTTGCAAGCTCTCACCATCCGTGATGGCCGAAGCAGCTCGAGGAGCCACGCAGACGAGCAAGAACAGCGCGATGCAACGAGTCCCCTGTATCATCTCTGTTCCCCTTCTCATCAGTTATTCAGCTGTCTTCTCGGAGACAGGAAGTGATCCACTTTGAACACTAAATGCCGATGGAACTAACACAAACAGATAGCCTACGTACTACTACATTACAGTGGCGTGTTTCCACTTATAGAGGGAGGGGACGTGCTCGCTAAGGGTCTCGAGGTTGGAGTAATGTCCAAGTTGGCCCCTGCGTCTTCAGGAGGATGAGCGAAACGCGCGCCGGATCTGCGGGGGGGCACGATCGAGAAGGCTGAGGCATCTCTCGGTCCTGCGGTGCGGTGGAAATGGCTACGAATGGCCGTTCTGCCCTCGTCGGCCTTCCGGCCGGGTGGCGACTGGGGACGGCGCGCCTTCGTTTGACTCTGGTCACATGGCCATCCTGTTTCTTTTGCCTGGCCATTAAAAAAGCTTCGGCTTTCCCCACGGCCGTGAGTGGCTGGCTAACTGTCCGACGCGGCGCTGGTCACTGGGCCTCGCAAGTGAAGCAGGCCGGACAGGGCATGCCACCAGGCTCAAGCTGGCCTCCACAAAAGACTTCGGCCTTTAGATTTGGCGGCCGGTCCAGAGTCGAAAACTCCAAACCAGAAACATCTTTGAACTAATTAATTGCCATATTGTCATGTGACACACATTGACAGGTCAAGCGTGCCACTGCAAAGCGCTAGCCATAGATTACGCCGCATCAACATCCTAAACTAATTAATTGTTTCGCATAGCGGACATAGCGGATATGGAGGGAAATTAGTTTACTTTTAGATCGTTCCCTCCGAAACACCAAACAACATAGAATTGGAAATTTCATTTCTGCTAGCAAATCAATTTCAAGCAAAGCAACACACATGTTCTACAAAATAAAGTAAAAATATTAAATGTCAATCTTAATGCGGATCCAAACATCAACAATGCTGCAAGTTCCCATATCAAAACAATGGAGTTGTGAGTTTCCAGAGAGAGAGAAAACAAAATCAAATTTGGGAGTAGGAGTTACGTGGAGTCAAGTAGTAACTCTAGGGGATCTGCACCCTTCATAAGACGTGAGCATTTTTGTGCTCTAAGCCTACTGGCACGATCATGATTCATGAATTCATAAGTTTTGCATCTTTTGCCCATCTTACTCGTTCTGGTGACCTTATTTACAGATAATCAAGCCCAATGGGGCTATGGCCGAGGGATGCAGATCCAACAACAGTTGCCATTCTTTATCCACAACCATCCGATCAAAGGAGCAACGAACAAGATCGTATGCTACAGTGATGGCTACGATACCTGGGTGTCTCCTGCACGTTGATTTTGGATCTGGTGGATGGCATTGATAATGGCACGGTGCCATTACAATGGCAAGGCAGAGGATATGAATCAACGGCCGAGGGAGATCGTTTACATGCAAAATTTTAATATCAAGATATGTTTTTACAAGTCAGTAGTAACTCCCAAAATTTGAGCCCTTCAGAGTACTCTAGCTCAATTGAGCAATTGACTGAACCATGATATATAAACTACTTTATTCTTAAAAAGATGCCGCTTCACCTTTGACCGTTACCTTTCTTTGTTATATGTTAGTTAAAGTTATAAAAATATATAGATATAGAAATACTTTTGATGAAAAATCTATTAATCAGAGTTTTAAATACATCTATGTATATCAATGATCAAAGTTTAACAAATTTTAGCGTCAGATTCTAAACATTAGCATCCACAGTACAACAAAAAAAAGGAACAATTTCATCCTCCGCATAGTTAGAGCAACTTCCACTTTCTTTTAACGAGGTCATCACGAGTTAGCAGCTTATTATATGTAAGCAACCACAAGAACACTCGAATTTGAGAAAGAAGGACAATTTTTCGTAAAGCAGGGCTATGCAATTACTCCCTCAAGTCACAAAAGAATGTCATTTTCGACATTAACATAGTCCCAAAAACACAACTTTGACAACTAATTTCTATTGTAATAGATTTATATATGAAACCTAATAAAATTATACTTTTTATGAAAGTTCTTTTCGAGACAAATATATACATATCATTTTATGTGTTAAATCTAAATATTGAAAACGATACCAACGACCAAAGTTTTAAAAAATTAACCGCACGCTACCCAGCACTATATTCTTTAGTGAACGAAGGGAGTATGTATTATGAAGCCGCACATACAGCCTCTAAATTCACAACAGTATAAAAGGAGCTAGATGAATGGAGTATATATATGTGCCAGAATCGTCAAATAACAATTAACATACAATATAATCAGCTTCATATGGATATATCGGAGAAGTTCAATAAAAGAAAAACAGTAGCCTCTCTTAAGAAAATAGGAAACGAAAGAAATGGGTGCTGATACAATTGCGAAGCCCAGAGGGCAAATACTACTCTCAGCACAGTCATTTCCCAATACGCCATGTAGTACTCTCAGCTGTCAGCTTCTGTAACGAATTAGCGGAGCAACCGGCGAGCAGACGGCTGGGAAACGCAGACGAGCGAGGCGTCGTCGACAACGGGCCCGCAGAGCGTGCCGCTGTTGTCAGACTTGGTGTGGTAGCCCAAGCTGAACAACACCACCCGCGTACGGTTTCCGGTCGCCGTGAAGTCGAGCGCGGCGCGCGTGTACCCGCCCGTGCCTTGGGAATAGTATGGCACCATCGTGCTCCCGTGCGCCGTGGACGCCTGCACCCGCATGGGCGGATCGCACGCCACGCACCCGTTGGCCGCGTCCCCGACGGAGAACTCCAGCCTGTACGATCTCCCGGGCACGGTGTCCACCTCCTGCACCAGCGCGGTCTCCGCGCCGGCCACCAGCTCCACGGCGCGCGAGCCGTGCGGCACCGCGAAGTGCGGCGAGTCTATGTACTTGACGGACTTGGAGTACGACATGATCATCCACCCGGTCAGCGGCGAGATGTCGTCCTCGTCCATCGGCGGCACGAGCACCCCCCAAGGGGAGTCCGGGGCGATGTACGGCCCCTCCTCGAAGTCCCCATTGTTCAGCATGTTATCTGCTCAGTGTAGGTACGTACGTGTCACAAAAAATTCGTAACAAAGTTCTGTAGGTACAGTCAGCTACACAACAGATATATATATCGTCCATTTCGAAAGGTCTTACTCTGGGTGGCCTGAGGAGGGTAGAGCGTCTTGATGGCAACGGCATCGATGATGGGACCGCACGCGGGGTCGTCCTCTTGGCCGGGGTTGTGGATTATGAACGACACGACGCCGCACTTAGCCACGAAGGCCCAGGAGTAGGAATCCCAGCCGCTGCTGGTGTACACCGTCTGGATGGGGAGCTCGCCCGACGCGTCGCCGGGGATGACCGACAAGTTCAGCTTCTCGGACTGGGCGCAGGTGCGGGCCGCGCTGAAGGTGATGGAGTAGCACATGCCCTGCATCACGTCGAGCTGCTGCTGGATGGAGGCCTCGTTGCCGAGCCGCACGGCGTGCGCACCCTCTGGCACCGTTAGGACCATGTCCCCCTGCTTCTGCCCGGACTCGATGTACTCCACGAACCCGGAGATCTTCCAGTACGGTATCGCGTACTCCCCCATCACCCTTGAGCCGTCCATCTGGGACCTTTCCGGCGCGCACTCGAAGTTGCCATTCAGCAGCGGGCCTGCAGTATGCATGACATGACGTGTCAGAACTGGTACATACTTGTGTAAGGCAAGCCAAGAAAATTGGGCCATGTCAGGTTGTTCTTCAGTAACTGACAAGGTAACGCTGAACCATACGATGCTGATTATACACTAGAAGTCTAGACTATGTTAGTTTGTTATGATGAGTACATATATAAGTTAACATCATGACATGGTAGGTTAACATGTCCCCATGCATGATGCATCAGCAAGCAAGTTAACAGGCTAGTTTAAGCATGGCCAACCCATGCAGATACATGCATGTGACGGTCGTGTAGTCCCATATCACGGCCCTCCAACAATCACGTCATGATCCACGAGACGGCCGTTGAAAATCGTTGCGTGTTATGGCTTACGAGGTCAAGGAGCATCTCGATCTCACATCACGATCGAGCGCATTCTACTTCTTTGAGCTATATATTCCTACGCACGTGAGAATGCAGAGCCCTGATCTGATCTGTGGCTCCTTATCGTGGAACTAACAAGTCAACGCCAGCATTTTCGGGATAAGATCGAGACACTCTACTCGCATGAATGCACTCAGATAATTTATCAAGGAATAAGAAGCTGGTGAACAGTGCACCTCACTTGCTGTCTAGCATTCTAGCGTACGTGGATGCCACTTTAAAATGCCATAAATCTTGCTATCCTCTGTAAATTTAAGCTGGGCTCATTCTCCCTGCATGACTACTTCGATCTAATTATCCCAAAGTAAAACGAGAATGTTTCGGATAAGACCTTCCCCTATGTTGCCTTTCCCAAAGGAAAAGAAATCACCATGGAGAGAACTATTTAGCTCTAAGGATACGGAGGTGATCAGGTGATCCTGTTATCCTTCTTCCTTCATTGAATAACTTTCAGCGGAGGCCGGCCGGCGGCTGGAGCATTAACTATTTTAATCACTGTTCTAGTAGCTAGCTAGGGGATGATCTCTAGTAATGGGATAGTAATTGCTGGTCATTTGTGACTACCAGGACAGTTTCCGCCCATGAATCTGCTTCTTGGCTACGCAGGGTACAATTCCACAAACAGCTATTTATTGACAAGACACCTGAGGGCATCTCCAATATTATATTTATCGTTGTCTCTTAGTTATATATGTCACGTCAATAAAACCCTACGTGAAGGAGGAGGAAGTATAGATCGTCTTTTTCTTAAGAGATTATCGTGCACGTGAAACAAGACATTTATACATTACTATACTTTTGTTGACATGTAGACCCGTTTTAAAGGAAAATTATAAAATATAAATGTTGGAGAGTGTCTAGAGACTATCTATTAAAGATGTTGTCTCTAAAGATAACTAGCAGAGTGTCCTGCGCATTTGCGCGGCTAGATTTGATTTAAAGTTTTTAATGTCAAATGATATAACTTAGATGCTTGAGAATATATTTACGTATCTTGTAGCTATTTAGATTTTTAAGATATCAGGTTATCTCTAACTATTAGAGATACCTTTAGTCCATTCAAAATGTAGCCAAACCAATATACATTAGAGTTTTTTATGTAACAAATTACGCTGAAACTAGCCGTGCAATTGTAGTGTAGGTAGCAACACTAGCATCACTAACAGCTAGCATAAGACCACTAAGAACATTAAGAACAATGAGGGGACTGTAATTACTTCTCGTAGTGTTAATGTTAACTAGTGGTTGGCAGGGAAGAGCTTATAGGGGAGTAAAATTGAACTTTGC
The DNA here is from genome assembly GCA_036346405.1 of Phyllostachys edulis. Taxonomy (NCBI): domain Eukaryota; kingdom Viridiplantae; phylum Streptophyta; class Magnoliopsida; order Poales; family Poaceae; genus Phyllostachys; species Phyllostachys edulis. Next base: position 30,177,614 of record CM070551.1, read on the forward strand.
ATGCAGTCCGTCCCACCAACGTACAAATTAACTAATCATGCAAGGAGTAACAGTGCACATAACGAAGCATTTGTGGTTCTCACCATCGCCGGCCGAAGCAGCTCGAGCAGCCGCGCAGACGAGCAAGAACAGCGCGACGTGACGGGCGCCGCCCTTGATCACCATCTCCGGTTCTTAGTTCCCTCGATCAGCTAGTAGCTAGCCCTCTCTGCTTCCGGGCTTTGGAATTATACCCTCGAGCTTCTACCAGGGACGGAGCTTAACGGGGAAGGTGCCGTTCCACTTATAGGGGAGGCGTCCGCCCGGAGGAATGGTGGGCCGAGCGATCAGTTAGCTAGGCGTCGGTGCGGGGCCGATTGGGCGCCGCGGAACGCGCCGGGTGGCGCGCTGACACGAGACGGGCGTCGTCTCTCCCTGATTCCATCGGTTTGATGATTTGATCCGTCAGCCGCGCGCGCGCGCGCGGTGAAATGGCCGCCCTGCCCTCGTCGATCGGGCGGCCTCGATCGCGCGGTTGGAAACTTGGAATGGAACAGCCTTGGCGTGTGGTCACGTGGCATTCTGCTGCACCTGCGTGGCCGTTAGAACGGAAGGATTCCTCTGCTCCCTCGACCGGTCGGGCGCCCGGCGTACGTGGCGGCGCTGGGACGCGCTGGCGGGAGAGATTGGTCTTCGTCGGTGTTTAGTTTTTGCCTTGAGAGGAAGTGGGGTGCTTAATTAGCCGTGTCGGCTCTGTGTTTGTGCCTACCTGTACTTGATCAGGTTTTTTAATTTTCGGCGGGATACTTGATCAGGTTGGTGTTCGCGTGGAGTTGATTTGCGAGAGTGGCGGCATCTTCGAGTTGTCACATGTTTCGGTTGCCTGATAGGATAGGTTTTGGGAATTTTGAAGTGCTTTATTACTAGATTAACCTATGCTGTACAGTTACTGCTGGAGAAGTAGTGCTTTGCACATTAATTTATGGATTTTTTTTCAAATAATCTATTTTTTTATTAATTACAACATTATATCTGCGATAATATTTTTACTGAAATATACTCGCCGCCAACCGTTGAGCGGATCGATAGACTCAACCGTTGAGCGATCGACACTTGTCGCTCAACGGTTGGTTCTAGTGTGCAAATTCACTTATCTAGCCGAAATGCATTGTGCTTCGTTGGGCTTAGTGTCCTAATACCAACGGCGATATGAGTATATTTAAAAAATATTATCAAAATGTCAGAATTAATAATAAAAATGGATTATTTGAAAAAAATCTTAATTTATGTCCAGTTTGGAAAGTCTATTTTAGTGTTTTTTTGAAAGAAATACTATTTTAGCACCGGACGAACTGAGCAATCGGAATAATCGTACATACGCTTTCGTTCTCACTTAACTAGTGGAATTTTCAGCGCAATTGCGCAACTACATATTGCAGTATATTGTATTTGTTATATAACTCTATTTCCTTTAAAAAATATATTTGTATTTGTTATACAATTGTAATAGGCAATATATATACATGATTAATCTTTAATCTGCATCGTTATAATCTGATCACCAAAGCAAGTTATGTAGATACATATATAGATATAAAATGTGTTAAACTAACGGTTGAATTTTATTGGTGGCAGATTCACCGCTAGTGCAGCTAGGGCTAGATGAGGACCAGCTACACCGGCGCAGCACTTACAGTAGCCATCGACGCCGAGACGAGGAAGATGGATAGAATGTAGGCGATACTACACACGTCCGCAGCAGCGAAGTTGTTGTCCGAACAGAATTCTTGAGCCTATTCATGGCTTAAATGGGCTAAATTCTGTTGTGGGCTTAGCCTGTGACACCCATATTTATCTGGACAAGGGACTACATGCAGTTGGATCAGGCAATTAGCAATTGCCTTATGTCACGTGCACCACCAGCAAATCTTTCTTTTCCCAGCCCAAGGCCCTTGGAGCTAATCCCGTTGTGGTGGGTTCCAGCTGCCCAAACGGAAAAATTCTTCCAACAGTCATTCTACTGCTGAGCTGAGTAGTTCAAACTCCAAAGAAACCTCACGCCGATCTTGAATCATGCATGGCGCGCACATGTTCATCCCTGAACTCCAGTACTTCAATAGTGTACGTTTACATTAGCCATCGGACCTCCTTGAGTTTTCGCTTAAGGTTGAACACGCAAGCCAGCAATAAATTCGCACATGCATGCATGATAGATGCATGGAACTATGGAAGTGAGCGCAATATACGGCTACCGGAAAATTGCAAAGTCTACGTAGAAACGGAAAATCACTACAGCTGTACGTAGAAAAGAACGACTTGTCGACTTATATAGCCAGTAGCACGCATGGAATTCCACAGAATACAGCCGTACATGGCTCCAAAGTTCCTATCTCTCACTCAACTTTGGTGCGCGCGCACTTCCCAGTAGCCGCGGCAAGTGCGAGGACGGTACGTGTTGATAGATGCCATCGAGAAGGTGGACGCCCTCGCCCTATATAAATCGGCACCATGCACCATACCATAACACAAGCTGCACCACAGCAAAAACCTCGAGTAATTACTTAGGAGCTGAATCTCCAATATGGCAAACTCACCAACGCCGATGATCCTGACGTTCTTGGCTCTTGGGCTAGCACTCCTCTCGGCCACCGGCCCGGCAGCCGCGCAGAACTGCGGCTGCCAGCCAGGCTATTGCTGCAGCCAGTTTGGGTACTGCGGCACGACCGATGAATACTGTGGCAACGGGTGCCGGGAGGGCCCGTGCCGGGGGGGCGGCGGATCGCCGTCCAACGGAGCGTCCGTGGAGAGCATCGTCACCGAGGGCTTCTTCAACGGGATCAAGTCCAAGGCCGGGAACGGGTGCCCCGGCAAGAGCTTCTACTCGCGCCAATCGTTCCTGACCGCCGCCCGCTCGTACCCCGATTTCGGGAAAGACCGCTCCAACGGCGACTCCAAGCGCGAGATCGCCGCCTTCTTCGCCCACGTCACGCACGAGACCGGACGTAAGTTAAAATGCAACTAAACACGCATAGTCGAATCGTTCGTTTCATGCATGGGATCAATGGAGTACATTACATGCTTTTATGTGACTACAGATTTGTGTTACATCGAGGAGATCAACGGGGCGAGCAGGAACTACTGCGACGCTAGCAACAAGCAGTGGCCGTGCTACCCGGGGAAGAAGTACTTCGGCCGCGGGCCACTGCAGCTGTCGTGGAACTACAACTACGGGCCGGCGGGGAAGAGCATCGGCTTCGACGGGCTGAGGGACCCGGAGAAGGTGGCGCAGGATCCGGTGGTGTCGTTCAAGACGGCGCTCTGGTTCTGGATGAACAACGTGCACCAGGTCATGCCGCAGGGGTTCGGCGCGACGATCAGGGCCATCAACGGCGCCCTGGAGTGCAATGGCAAGAACCCCGGCGCCGTGAACGCGCGGGTGGGCTACTACAAGGACTACTGCCGGCAGTTCGGCGTCGACCCGGGGAACAACCTCACTTGCTAGGTGCTGGCCGGGTCGTGCATGCATGGCTCAAGAAGAATAAATGTTGGGCGTGTGTACGCGCTTGAAGTGATGCCCAAAGTTTAATTTTAGTAGAACAAATAAAATGCGGGACTGAAACTTTTTATGATCGATTTGAACAATGGAGAGTAATAACATGCAGTACTGTGCCGTAAGCGCACACATGCTAGTCAACTCAACCCCATGTATCAAGTAGCCCTTGTAAGTGTTGACAGCTTAAATAAGCATCTCTCCCATACCTTTGTTCCACGAGAAATCTTCTTCATGCTCTTCATCTCTACAAACTGCATGTAATCTACTTCATAGACTTCGATAGTACGTGATGATTAATATATATAGTTTCATGATCACTCTTGGTACAGTTTCATGACATAGGATGGTCTCGTTTGGAACACAGGATTTTTAGAATTTCGCGGCAATTTTGTATGAATTAGTTCAATTCCCCGGAAACAGGAAAACCTCCCGAGTGCCAAATGAGGTCGGAATGTTTTCGTTCCACATTTGTGTTAGAAATTTTCCTTTTGTTCAGAAAACGTTCGGTCCTTTTTCTTGTTTCTGATTCGTCGTCCAGATAAACAAAGAAACGCTCGCACCGTGAATTGCCCTTTTACGTGAATCGCCTGGGCGCTTTTGAGACCAGCTAGGCAGCTAGTCCTTCCCTTGTCATTCGACGTGACACGCTGTAGAGCACAGCAATGCCTTCCCTCTCCTGTGGTCTTCACGTGAAGCAGTAATAAAGCTGCACCTCCAGGTTTCTTTGCTTGTCCTCACGTCAACTCTTCTGCCAAAAGTAGTGCTCAATTGCCCAAACCTTGGTCTTCTTTCCTCTCTCCTGCTGGAGAAACAAGCAACGAGACAAAGCACAGTACGCCGAAATACACTTGTTTCGGGAGCAACACCGCTACTCTTTTTTTGGTTTTCTTTATTGCTTTTCAACTCAACTCCACCCTTTTACAAGGTACTGGTCTTAGCCTTTTATACACATGCATCTACCAAACAAGACTAGGACTCGGACTCGCTCTATGACTTGGATACGGTAAATAGAAAACAAAACGGAAACTAATAAAATAGAAACAAGATTAATTCTAACAATTTGTCCTCTGCCATGCATGGGGCTTTTCAGACACCACCAGTCACATATATCAGCCGTCCAAGCAAAATAAACGGCAATGATATGGTGTACACATACATCCCTTAAAAAAAACTTGGAGGTGCACCCAACAGCATTATATACTAGCAACAATCATGCGAGCAACACTGCGTAGTTACTAGTGGAGAGGTAGGACTTCATAAATCAGACCTCAATATCTTAATTTAACTAGGTCATGTTTGGAACATCTAGTCTATCTTTGCACCGTACTCTCGTTTGAAGACTGACGTACTTACTTGATTTGGGATGAAACCTCATTATAGACCTCAAGAGCGTGTTAAATCTCCTGTGCAGTATCAAGGTGACAAATTATGTCATACTCCTGTCTACCGAGGCCGGTATATAAGAGATCCTTTGTCTTGTGGTTATTAGAGAAGATAGCTCGAATGGTGTCGGAGGAGACCATGAAATAGTGCAATGACATTGATCTGTTCTGAAGAAGACATTGACCTACAAGGGAGCGAAGAGCCGAGACGACGATGACGGAGATGAGAACAATGTTGTGATGCTCGCCGAAATTATCGAAGTGAAAGTCGGGTGTTGAAGGATCCAAGGGCCACAATGATAAGTGGTGAGCGTCGGCATTGTTGAAGAAATTAGTGGCCAAAAAATCTTGATGATAGGGAAGCCCTGGCAGAGAGAAGATGTAGCTTTGCATTAAAGACGAGCTATAGATGATATATGGTCATCGGGTAGTTAGGAGTGACGTCGTCACCGGCGATGACGAAAAAATTCTCCATATCATTAGACAACGACTAAAGCAGACATGTCGATATTATTGAAGATGAGAGGTCACCAGAATTAGTGAGAAAGCCACAACGTTGAGTTGGCCAACGTCGAAGAAAGGGAGTGACCGACAAGAGAGAAGTGGACATCGAGCATGTATAATATCAAGCATCTGTATGAATAGAAGCGCGGGCGTACAGAGGCAAAGGAGCAAAAAGCTTGGAGTAGAGGTGGCGTCACTGTAGGGAATATGCTCAGGGTCACCTGAGAGAGTGTGACACATGTTCGCAGCTAGAATCGACGACGGTTGCATGTGTATGCGTGTTGATGTTGCAATGGTTAGAATTAGGCAATAATTAGGGAGAAGTTGAAGATAACTATGTAGTAAAGTATTGCATTGGAAGGGGTAGCAGCTGAGAGGGATCAATCAATATTTGGGCTTACTGTTGGAGATTGAAGCAAAAAAAAAATTTGTGGCTTTTGGCTATGATTGGAGCTTTTGGCCGGGGTTGGGGACGAGGGGGTGATGGTGAGGTGGTGTGGAGGAAGATGAAGGGTTTTGTGCAGCGGGGTGGCTTTTTATAGCCTGCAGAGGTGATGGTGGTAGTAGCCAAGTGCGGCGTGATGGCGAGGTGGGTGGCGGGGCGTGTTCCATGCCGCGCAGGAGCTAGTTGGCGGCAGGTGGCGTTGCGGAAGCGGTGGCGTCCTACTGGCGTGGGTGCATGCACTGGCATCAGCGGCAACGGCGAATGCAGAGCGTCGAGCACTTGGCAGTGGCGGCGCAGGACGTGGCACATGTGAAGAAATGAGGCCGAGTAGTGTTGGCGCGGTGGCGTAAATGCACGGAGGAGAGGTGGCGAGGAAAGGTGGCATGGCTTTGGTGTGGGCGATGAGGAAGACGAAGGACCGAGACGGTGTGACGCGGGCGTACGGTGGCATGACACGAAGAGGAAGAAAAACAGAGAAGAAGACGGTTTGGAAAAAGGAGCCTTTAGGCTAGAGAAAATGGAAAGCCAAAAGAGGAAGACGGATTTTAGAGGAAACTTTCTGAATTGGACAAGAAATTCAAATTGAACCCAACTACAAACAAATTTTAAAAACTCAAAATTGTTGCTATCATTTAAGGCAATTTCTACGTGGATACGGAAAAACACTAGAGAACAACGACTTGTAGCTACTAGAAATGCACGGATTTCCACCAAGTAGACAAGTACAAGTTTCAACTTCCAATGTTTGTGAACTTTGGAGCGTGAACGCGCTTCCTTTAGTCGCAGAAAGTGTAAGGACGGTATGTGTTGATAACTTGATATACAGATGAACCACACATTAGTTTGTAGATGGTGACTGAGCCAGTGAAAACGTTATCTCCGAAATTTCGGCAGTTACCAACGAATTTCGGTCTTATCGGAGGGTCCCGGTAAAAAATAGTATCAAGCAAATAATTTCAGACCAATTTGAAATCGCAGCCCAGCCCATCCGAGCAGAACCTCCATCTTCCTATCCCCTTCTGTCGCTTTGCCCTAACTCTGGTTTGATCGCGTGTGGAGGCGATTTCGGCGGCACATCTTCGGACTAAGTCGAGGCGAGGACGCGAGGTCCATCCCTTGGGTGCCACCGGCTCTTTGTGCTCCCTGCTGCACCCTGCGCGTTCTTCCCAGCCGTGAGGTCCCTCTGCAGCGCCTGCTCTCCATGGCCATGAGTTCCTTCGGCGGTGCCTACTGTCTTCGGGCGTGAGGACCTTTGGCTGCGGCTTCGGCAGCGACTCCTCTCCTTGGGCCTAAGCTCAGTTGGCGGCGCCTCCACTCTGTGAGGTGAGCTCTTGAGTCGCAACTCCTGACCTCTCGAGTACTGCCTCCTCCTCTCGCTATCTCTCATCTCCTTCCTCTCTTCTCTACTCGCTAGGGGCATGGATGGCGTCTGCGGCAGGGGTCAGGGCACAGATGACCGCGGCAGCAATCCGATCGCTGGTGGTGGAAGCGGCAGAGGTAGTGGGAATGATGTGGGTGGTGGCAGGCGGGGTGGCATGGATGGCAGAGGCGGTAGAGGAAGTGGCACTGACGGGGGTGCCGTAGCGAGCGCTGCCGCAGCAGAGGATTTAGGTAAATCGAGTCGATTTGGCTATTGATAGTTATTTATTGCTGCCCGACGAAGTACTCATTGATAGTTATTGATTGCAGGAGTTATAGACGATGGAAACATTGAGAATGTTTGGAATCATCGGCTAAGAGTTGGTGTTGGGTTCAAGTGTAGAAACTGTTGTTGGATGAAGAAAGGTGGATGTGCGACTCGGTTGAGGGATGTAACGTCCCGTTTTCTTTTAAGTCCTTGCCAAGTTTTCAAAATAAAAGTAACCATTTGGCTTTATTGAGAATCAAAAGCTTAACCTGAGTTTTTGAAATCTGGAGAGTTCAATTGGAATTAATCAAACCTTAGCTAAGTCGTTGTTGTTGTTCCTTGCTGGTTGTGGCTCTCTGTGGTGTCTTTGCTACCCTCGGGCTGTGGTTCTCCGAAGCCTCTCTGTGTGCCCCTGGTTCGCCTCTTCTCTCTCTCTTAACTTCCTTTGTTGGTTTGAATCTCTTTGAGATCCGCACTCTCTCACATCTCCCTCTGCTCGACCTCTCCCTTGCTTGGGGTTTTCTGTCAAGGACCTAGCTCGGTTTATGCTTCAAAACCTCTTGATTTCCCCCATGCCACGCTTGGCTTTGTTTCTTTTGGACCTCCAAAGGACCTCTCCACGCTCTGGGAACCCCCGAGTTATCTTGGGCGCTCTAGAGTTTCTCTCGACCTCCCAAAGGTGCTCTTTTGGGACCTTCCTAGACCACCTCGTGGCTATTTGGACCTCTCGGTGTTCAAATAGACCTCCTCTCGTCTCCTCAAGACTTTTACATGTCCTTCTGACCTCCTCAACGTCCTTTAAGACCTCCCTTGTTGAGATCTAGCCTTTCAGACCTCCCCTTGTTGAGATCTAGCCGCCAGGCCTCCCTTGTTGAGATCTAGCCGCTCGAGACCTCCCTTGTTGAGATCTAGCCGCTCAGACCTCCCTTTGAGATCTTGACCGTTAGATCTCCCTTTTGGAGATCTACTCGTCGAGACCTCCTGCACCTGATTGATCTGGACCGTTGAGGTCCTCCCCTTTGAGATCTTGACCGTTAGATCTCCCTTTTGGAGATCTACTCGTCAGGACCTCCTCTTGAGTCCTTGGACCTCCTCTCCAGGACCTCCCCCTCTGAGTGTCTTGGACCTCTTGCCCAGACCCCACAGTGGTCTTTGGCGGGAATGACCCTTCTGGTGGGGCCACCTCTTTGACCTGGTGGTGCACCCTTTTGATCCAGCCCCACTCGCCCCCCTCTTCACCTTGTAATTATTGCTCTTGCATCGAACTCAGGCGCATTTAATAGGTGTCGGGTCACATTAAATGCAGTCCCATCTGAGGTACTTTATTTCAATTCTTTTTGGGCAAGCCTTGCCCTAGTTGTCCCGATTGCCTACACGTCATTGAACCTTTTTCTTGGTGCACTCCACCAACTCCGGCTATATATAGCCTGGGAGGGCAGGCCTTTGTAATCTTTTGCTCATTTCTTCCTTCCCTGCCTCCTCTGCTCGGTTCTTCCTTGCGCAAGACCTCCCCCAGGAGCTCTTTGAGGCTGTGTTAAGCCTCTTGGTTTCCTTTTGACTGAGTTGGTTTGAGTTCCTCTTTGGTTCTTTTGAAGTTCTTTGGCTTAGTGTGGTTTTGCTTATTTGGTTCTCTTGCGAACGTGTAGATCACGAGTTCGAGGAGATCTTGGACCCCGCTCTTGCTGCAGAAGGCTCTCCACTGCTTGACCAAGGCAAGCCACAGACCTCCTTTTGATCATCTTGAGCCAAGTTTTGCAAATGTATTTCGGTTTTACTTTATCATGCATGGCTATGTTTATAAGAAAATGGTTTGAACAGTAGTTACCGCCTACTTGTCATTATGCCTCCTTTATACCTTGTCTCCATCATGTTGTCATGTTCACCTTGTGAGCCTTAGGGTGGATAATTTAGTTGGTGTTCTTTGTTATTTGCCAACATGGGGGCCGAGGTCTTATATAGCCTTGCTTAGAAAACGTGGTTCGAGCGTGTCATGCTTCATCTCTAATAATCTTGACTAATAAGTTATGAAATGTGTGGTTGGTGCCATTGTTGAGCAATGCTATGGCGGATGCCTAAGTTGTGTTGACTGTGGTGTGAGACCACTTGGTTAAAATTTGTGTGCTAGGACTGGGTGGTCTTTTGGCATGGGCTAATACAAATTGTTTTGCTAAGGCAAGAAGGCGGGGGAGTGAGTAGTGGTGTCTTTGTGCACACTTGGTTGTGGAAGTCTTGCCTTAGCACAAATAAGGACTTCACTTTGTGTCTGTTGAACTGGCCAATTAGTGCAACCACAAGATCATTTTATGGGAATGTGTCTGCTGAATAATTAGCAATGAGATGGCTTGGGGCTGTTGTGGTTGAGCGTGTGATTCGTTGGCGCAAGAGGGGCACCCCATAACCACGTGGTTTCTAGACCCTCTGGAGGGATTATAAACCTTAGCGGGCGACCCTAGTCGGCTCAAAGCTTTGTAAAGGTCTTGCCGCTCTCTAGGCGCTCACCTTAGGAAGTGAGCAAGGGTGACTGAACCCATCCCGCTAGAGAGATCGTGGATTGTGGGTAAAGTTGTACACCTCTGCAGAGTAAAAGATCTATTCAATAGCCAAGTCCTTGGTCATGGACATGCTCAATGAAATGGTGCAAGGGGTAGATGTTTCAAAAGCTTGTGCCCTTGTACACTTCGAGATGCTTTGGCTTTGCCTCGAGAGACCTTGGCCGGCTCGGAGGGGTCAAGGTTGGCTCGGGTAGTGGTCCAGGTTGGTTTGGACCTCTGGAATGGGTGTTCTGGTGGGCTTTGGGTGAGGACACAGCCTTTGGTGTGACCAGACCTCCCCATTTTGGGTTGTGGCCGTGAGTGGGTGCTCACTCCACCTTTTTAAATATCAAAAGTATTATGTATTATGGTTTTACCTTGCTACCTTACAATCTATTATTGCTATTATTGTCAAACTTGGCTTTGCAAACTAACCATACAAACTCTCCATTGGTAAGTCCTTGCATGAATATTATTGCATCTTTGCTCCTCAGACTTGCCGAGTACATTCCAAGTACTCGTGGCTTAAGCCACGTGTCAAAGCAGATTATGAAGATGACCAAGTGCGGCGGTCTGAGACCTCTTCGAGGAGGAGTTCTTGACGACTAGGATGCCTAGGGCGTCCTTCACCCGACAAACTGTGGTGCTTGTTGGATGGCTTTGCGTGTTGTGGTGTTCGAGCCCTAGAGCTCCTTGTTGCCGCTTGTAAGTCCTCGTTGGTTTTGTAAACCCTCAATGGCGCAACTCTTGTTAACAAGCTTGACCATAAGGTCCTATTATATAAAGTTTAATTTGTCTGCGCTTCATTTTTGTTTGACCTCGTGGTTGTGGTATTGGCTTGTGTTCTTATGCGAGCTAGCTCTGTTGTCTGGGACTAGCTCGGATGCAGGCAGGGACCACCGGAGAGGTCCTGACGACTCTAGGCTGGAGGTCTGCGGGACCTCTCTGGTGATGTGCCTAGAGGTGCTCTGGCGGGTGGCGGCCACAACCTCGGGGAGGTCCTCAAGGCCTCTGGGAGGTCGATGGCGGACCAAGACCTCCAGGAGGTCCCAAGACCTCTGGGAGGTCTGGCAGACCTCCTCGGTAAAGCTCCATGCGGTGCTACCACATCTTTCCGTGGTGACTTCGCAGCGCAAAAAAAAAATGGTCCTCCCGGACCTCTTGCGGTACATCACGAGGTGGGTCGTCACAAGGGAGCACCTAGACGGTATATCAGGGAATATCATGTCATGCAATGTTGTGCCTCCAGATGTTCGAGATGCAATGAGGAGAGCAATAAGGAAAGGCAAACAAAAAAGAGGAGATGCAAAGGAGCGTACACTCACAATCGAGGATGAGCTTATGCAAGGGGTGGATCAACGCGCACCAATTGATGTTGACGACAACGACGAAATGCAAATGACATTGGCTACTTCAATGAGGGCTTGTTGTCCAGCAAAGTCAGACTTGGTGATTTGTATAAACATGTCTGATTAGAATAGCAAGATTTTATTTTGAGTTCAAGGCCTAATCTATTTCAAAGTAATTGTCATATTCTATTTGTGATTAAATTTTGACACAAGTGTCGTGAGGGCCAAGATTGCATGTCGTGCAACTCGACATCTAAGAGCAATAAACAAACAAATAAAATATGAACATTATGCTGATTTTACTTGTTATCAAGTCCTATCTTTTGAGTATATTATCCTATTTAATTGACATAAAAATATTACATGCTTTTATGTCATTATTGTCAATTATATGCTGCTGGAATTATGCTTTAATTATCATAATAATAGATGGAATTAATTTTGAACATTTACTAAAACCACTAATTTTACAACAATATTTAGTATGATTTTTATATCTTGACCTTAGTTTACAAAGAAAGAGAGTTCGTGGAAGACTCGACCTTAAGAGGCCGCCGTAGTACATCAAGGAGATCAACTCGAGAACGAACTTTTGCGAGTCGGGCAACAATGGCCATGCTACCCCAGGGAAGACGTACTATGGCCGTGGGCCAATGCAGCTGTCGTGGAACTTCAACTACGGACCGGCGGGAAAGAGCATCGGGCTCGACTTGCTGAGGAACCCGGAGAGGGTGGCGCAGGACCCGTTGGTGTCATTCAAGACGACACTCTGGTTCTGGATGAACAACGTGCACCAGGTCATGCCGCAGGGGTTTGGCGCGACGATCAGGGCCAACAACGGCACCCTGGAGTGCAATGGCAAGAGCATCGGCGCCATGAATGCATGAGTGGGCTACTACAAGGGCTACAGCCAGCAGTTCGGCGTCGACCCGGGGAACAACGTCACTTGCTAGCTAGGTGTTGGTTCGATCGGGCAAATGCATGGGCATGGTTCATGAAGAATAAATGTTTGGCGTGTGTATATGCGCCTGAAGTAATGTCCAGAGTTTCAATTTAGTAGAACAAATAAAATACTGAAATCTGGTTTTTCCACATGTACATGTGGTGCATGTACTATCACCACCATCAAATGTGCCTCAAGATTTATGCAAACTTTCAAAATTCAAACCACCATCTCATCTTCTAATAACTGAATATCCCCAACACGAATCTTGAGACATTTTTGATGGTTAAGATAGTGAATGTACCCGTATGTACACATGATTTTGAATTTTTTAAAATGCTGGACCAAAAATTTTTGTGATCAATCTGAATAATGGATGGCACACTTGCTAGCCAACTCAACCCCATGTACCAACAAGTGCTTTTATGGAATTTTTTTTAAAAAAAATCTATTTTTATTGTGAATTACAAAAATAATACTCCCTTCTTTTTACAGTAATAATCACTTGTCATTCCATGGTTGGGCGACTTGAGCTAGTCGCCCAATGGTTGAGCACTAAGTGTTTGAGTCGCTCAACCGTTGGGCAACTATGACATCCTAGTCACCCAACAGTGGAGCGATTTAGACACATGATGCGCAACCTTGGATGACTAGCCCAAGTCGTCCAACTGTTGGACGACTAGCCCGAGTCGCCCAAAAGTGGTCCAATGGTTGAGCGAGTAGTCGACGTGTCGTTGAACCGTTGGGCCACTACTTGCGGCCAAGTCGTCCAACGGTTGAGCGACTAGGCAACTGTATAGAAAGCTAGACCCGGCCCCCTTGCGCTCTCTTTCGCTATTTCTCTCAGGAGAGAACGAGAGCAGCTCGGGCGAGGAGAAAATCAGCCTCCTTTGCATGAAGAATTTCAGAAGCTCAAGCTTGAACTGGTTGAAGAAGGATCTTTGGCAGCCCTTGAAGTGCAACCCACCTTGCAACATCAAATTAGAGCGGCTCAAGTTGAAGACCTTGAGCATTCAAGAGATCAAGTCCAACATGAGGAAAGGAAGTCTCCAAGGTTTTCGAAGATGAAAAAGGGTATTTGGTTTGACAAGAGGCTCGTGTGCCAAACAACATGGAACTTAAAAAGGTCTTTGCTCAAAAAGCCCATGAAGCCTTGTATTCCATCCACCGAGGAGCTACAAAGATGTATCAAGACATCAAAGAAATGTACTGGTGGCCGAATATGAAGAAAGAAATTGCAGAATTTGTGTCCAAATGTGATACTTGCCAAAAGGTCAAAGCGGTGCACCAAAGACCTGGATGTCTTTTGGTACCTTTACCCATACCCGAGTGAAAATGGGAGGAGGTCGGGATGGACTTTATAACTGGTCTACCCCGAACTCAAGCTGGTTTTGACTCCTTTTTGGTCATTGTGGATCGGCTAACCAAGATGGCTCATTTTATTCCAGTGAAGACCACTTATTCTGGAGATAAGTTGGCAGAGATCTACATGGCAAAGGTAGTATGTTTGCATGGTGTCCCAAAGAAAATAGTATCAGACAGAGGATCTCAGTTTACCTCCAAGTTTTGGCAAAAGCTACATGATGCCTTGGGCACAGACCTCAACTTCAGCACAGCTTATCACCCACAAACAGATGGCCAAACCGAGAGAGTTAACCAGGTACTTGAAGACATGCTTCGGGCATGTGCCTGAAAAAACAAGCTAGTTGGGACCGGATGTTACCATATGCCGAATTCTCCTATAATAACAGCTATCAAGTGAGTCTCCAAATGTCTCCATTTGAAGCTCTTTATGGAAGAAAGTATAGGACTCCTTTATACTGGGCAGAAACCGGTGAAGGACAAGCTAATGGACCAGATCTTTTGAAGGAAGTTGAAGACCAAGTGAAGTCAATAAGAGAAAAGTTGAAGACTGCTCAAACAAGGCAGAAGAGTTATGCAGACAATAGGCGTCGAGATCTATCTTTTGCCCCTGGAGATCAAGTGTACCTCAAAGTGTCACCTCTCAAAGGAATGCAGCGGTTTAGAGTTAGTGGGAAGTTAGCTCCAAGGTACGTTGGACCTTTCCCAGTTCTTGCCCGAAGGGGTGAAGTGGCCTACAAGATAGACCTCCCTCCTCAGCTTGCTGGAGTACATGATGTATTTCATGTGTCTCAATTGAAGAAGTGCTTGAGAATGCCAGAAGATCAAATGCCACTAGAAGCTGTGGACCTCCAAGAAGACCTTACTTACAAAGAACAACTAATCAAGATCTTGGACGTGTCAGAAAGAGTCACAAGGACCAAGACCGTCAAGCTTTGCAAAGTGCAATGGAGCAACCATACTGAAGCAGAAGCTACTTGGGAGCGTGAAGAGGACCTCAAGAAGGAGTTCCCTCACCTATTCTTTAGCTGACCTGAATCTCGGGGTCGAGATTCCCTTAAGGGGTGAAGGTTTGTAACGTCCCGTTTATCCTAGAGTTCTTGCCAGCTTTCAAAATAAAAAAGAACCATTTGGTTTAATTGCCGGTTCAAGCTTAACTTGGCAGTTTGGAAGTTGGAGAGTTTAACTTGACCTAATCAAACCTGAACTAAGTCTCTTGTTGGTGTTCTCGGTTGGTTGAAGCTTTTTGTTGTTCTTTGGTGTCCCTTGTCCTTGTTTTCATCCTAAGCTTCTCTGTGTGCCTCTTAGTCTGACCTCCCCTTTTAAACCTCTTTTGTTGGTTTGAATTTCTTTGAGATTAAAACCTTCCTCTCCGTCTAGACCTCATCATTTGTTTAGACCACCCCTTGTTTTGGACCTCCTGCTGAGGGACAAACTCGGGTTTGCGTTTCAAAACCCTTTTGCATCGCAAAGCTAAGTTTGGCCTTGTTTCCCTTCCTTTGGACCTCCCTCGAGGGTGGTCCAGTTCGGGCTGCAGTATTACCGTTACCCCTCTAGCGGTCGTACCGTTCGTTCAAGTTGCGGCACCTAGCTTTGGTTTTACCTCCTCCGTTTCGGTGTTTCCGACCCCCGGTTGTACCGTGGTGGTAGTATCGGAACTACCGCCTTTGTCAGGTCCTCCGTTGAGCCTTCTCGGACCTCTTTGTGCTCATATGGATCTCCCTATATCCATGTGGAGCTCCTTTGACTTCCCTCACGCCTGTGCGGTGCCACCGTTTGCTTTGGCGGTACTGCCGTTTGTTCCTTCAGAGCTACCGCCTTTGTTAAGACTTCCTCTGAGCCTTTTTGGACCTTCCTTGTCTGTTGGACCTCCTAAGAGTCCAAGGGATCTCCCTTGACTCCTTGAAGACCTCCTTTGTGCCCTTGCGGACCTACCGCTGTTATCTTGTGGTCGTACCGCTAGGACTTAACTTTCCTTGTCTCAGGACCGTTGATGTCTTGGACGGCCCGATCTTGAAGGTGTGTTCGCCCTGTCCGAACGGCCCTTTGCTTGGCTCCGTTTGATCTTGATCTAACGGCCCTAGTTTTTCCTGCGTATCCTTGTTTCCGCGGACCACTCTCTTGCTCTGGTCCTGACCATTGAGATCTCATTTGAGAGATCTAACCCATAGGACCTCTTTGTGACCTTGGGACCTCTCTGTATTCCTTGGACCTCTCCGTGTCTATAGGACCCCCCAGGTCGGACCTACCGCTCGAGCATGGTCTCAGTCACTTAAAAACCCCTGGATCAGGTTTGACCGTAGGACCTCCCTCTTGGAGATCTTACCGTCATGACCTCCTTGCCCCTTTGATCTGACCGTAGGACCTCCCTCTTGGAGATCTTACCATCGGGACCTCCCCCTTGCCCTTGATCTTAACCGTTTAGGATCTCCTTTCGAGAATCTATGCCGTTGAGATCTCTTCTTCAGTTTGTCTCGACCATCGAGGCCCTTCGACTTGCGGTTGTCTGCACCTTAAACCGGAACTACCGTTATCGGTAGTACCCCTTCTTCGCGTCTGATATTCTGGCCGTCAAAGATGTCGTGTCCCTCTTTCAAACCTCTTTGAGTCTCTGGACCTCTTATCCAGGACCTCCTCTTAGTACCCTTGGACCTCCTGCCCAAGACCTCCTTTTGGTGTTTTTTTGGATCCCTTGTCCAAGACCTCCTGGTGCCTTTGGACCTCCTGTCCACAGGACCTCTCCGTGGTCTTTTTTTTTTTGTAAAGACCATTGTGTGGTGAGGACCGCCTCTTTGACTGGTCATGCACTTCTTGGACCCAGCCCCGCTGGTCAGCCTCACCCGCCTTTTATTATTCCCGCCACCTTGAAACTTTGGGCTCATTTAATGCATGTCGGATCACATTAAATGCAGTCACTTCTAGGGTACATTGTTTATTTCTTTTTAGGACCTGCCCTATCCTAGCCCTGTCCAGGCCACCTTCGATCATTGACATGTTTTGGCTAAGCCTTCTGTGCCCTTGCCAACCCTGGCTATAAATAGCCTGGGCAAGCCCTCCCTTGCCACCTCTGGCTCTTTTCTAACTCCTTTACCTGGGCTCCCTTGTGTTCAAGTCCTCCTCTGGGACTCTCCAAGCCGAGCGGTGCTCCCAGTTTATTGGCTTCTTTTGGTTGAAGTTTTGTTCAAAGTTCTTTCAAGTCTTCGAGTTCTTTTGCCTAGTAGTAGCTTTTGCTTATTTAGTTCTCTGCGATCATGTAGATTACGAGCTCGAGGAGTATCTGGACTCGGCAGTTTCAACCGAAGGACCTACACTGCTTGACGAAGGCAAGTCACAGCCCTTGATCATGTTGAGCCTAGTCTTTGAAATATATTTTGTTTTACCTTACCATGCATGGCTACTTTTATATGAAAATGTTTGGGCAGTAGTTACTCTTCCTCACTTGATATTATGCCTCCTTTGAGCTTGTTATTGGACATGTTAACATGCTCCCTTTGGGAAACTCTAGGTGGGGTATTTTAGTTGGCACCTTTTTGGTATTGCCAACAGGGGACCGTAAGTTATGCTTAGTCTTGCTTTAGAACCGTGGGCTTCGAGAAATTGCTTCATCAATTAATAATCTTGACTAATGATCTATGTAACCTATGGTTGGTGCCACTGTTAAGCAACTATGACCGGATGTCGTATGTTGTGTTGATGGTGGTGTGAGACCACTTTGTTTAAAACTTGTGTGCCAAGGCTGGGTGGTCTTTTGGCAGGGGTAATCACCAAATTGGTTTGGCTTGGGCAAGATGGCCGGGAGTGAGAAGTGGGTGCTTTGCACATGGGAAGTGGAAGTCTTGCCTGAGCACAACTAAGGACTTAACTTTGTGTCTGTGGATTCGGGTAATCCGTGCAACCACAAGGTCATTTTATGGGGATGGCCTGGGCCGAATAACTAGCAATGAGATGGCTTGGCGCTGTTGTGGTTGAGCGAGTTTTATCGCAACGGCGCAAGAGGGGGCACAAATCTGGTGGCTTTGCAACCCATCCAGAAGCGAAACCTTAGCGGGCAGCTCCTAGCCAAATCAAAGCTTCGTAAAGGCCTTGTCACGCTCTCTAGATTGCTCACCATAGGAAGTGAGCAAGGGTCTTTCCGGAACCCGTCCCGCTAGAGAGATCGTGGATTGTGGGTAAAGTGTACACCTTTGCAGAGCGTTAATCTATTCGAATAGCCAAGTCCTTGGTTATAGACATCTCCCGGAGAAGTGGTGCAAGGGGTAGTTTTTGGAGAAATTGGTGTTCCCTGGGCCCTCTGCGAAAGGCCATGGCCTCGCCTCGAAGAGACCTTGGCCGGCTTTAGAGGGGTCATGGCTGGCTTGGGGGTGGTCCAGGGGATGGGATCGAGCTCTAGGGTTGGTGCTCTAGAGAGGTCTTGGGAGAGGTCCTGGCCGTGGGTGCAACCAGGCCTCCCCGAAGTGGTTCGGATGTGAGTGGGTGCTCACCCCCTCCTTTCAAATAAAAGTATGTATGTATTATTGTTTTAACTTGCTGCTTTTCAATCTATTATGTTATTCACCGTCAACTTTGCTTTGTGCAACTAACCATACAGCTCCTCCTTGGGTAAGCCATTGCATAAATATTATTCGCATAAGTGTTTCCCTGTGATTTGCTGAGTACATTCAAAGTACTCATGGCTTCAAGCCCTGTGTCAAAGCAGTGTATGAAGATGACCAAGTGCATGGGAACTCAGACCTCTTTGAAGAGGATCTCTTTGATGATCCTGCTGCCTAGGACGTCCTCCACTCGACAACCTGTGGGCTTGCCGGTGGCCATCTATGCGTTTTGGTGTTCCTGCTGCCAAGGTTCTTTTGCTGCTGTTTGTAGCCTAAGTGGCAAACCCTCTGTAACAAGCTTGGACCATAAGGTCCGGTTTAATATTAAGTTTAATTTGCCTGTTTCGTCTTTTGTCTTAACCGTGTGGTTATGGTTGTACCAAAGTGATTCTGTGCGAGCTAGCACCTGTATCCTGGGACTAGCTCGGTGTGCATAGGCCCCAGACCTCCAGGAGGTCTTGTGATCTCCTGGGAGGTCCTGGCAGACCTCCTCTCGGACTTCTTCTTGGGTCCTTCGGACATGCAGTACTCTGAACGCTCAGGCGGACTTTCGGACCTCCTAAAGCCAGGCGTGCTTGCCCAGCTTAGCCAGCGGAATTACCGTTCCTTCGTGCGGTAGTACTAGTTGTAGTATGGTACCATCGCTGTCCTTGACCGCAGCGATGCAGTACGCAACACTATCGTAGCTCTATCTGTGATAGTCTGGGTTAAAATAATAAAAATAGGGTCCTTCTAGACTCCCCGCTTTAACTGAGAAGAGGTCCTCACAAATACAGTGGACGTTGAGGGTCTTGTGGGGCACGACAAGCATGAATCACCATAGGAGTACCATGGTACGGAGTTTCAGCTTCATGCAATGTTTGCTGACAAGGGATCACTGCAGGATGCCATTTAGCTGTGGCCCTTGTCCATGCAGCGGACGTTTCGGGTCCTCAAATCTAGCTAGGAGCAGTACACCGTGGTCTGCGAGCAGGGTGGATGTCCTTGGCATGTGCACGCACATAGACCCAATTACGACTCACTAGATCGTCTCCAAGGTGGAGGCGCACTCTTACGTGCTCAGTAGTGTTTTGTCGAAGCATCGCAACCTAACGTCCACCTTCATAGCTAATCTCTTGTATGGAGAGATAGTGAAGAAGAAGGACCTGGAGGCCAAGTACATCATTATGGCTATCGAGCAGAAATTCAAGTACAAGATTAGCTACGAGAAGGCATGGCGTGCGAAGTAGAAGGCTTTAGAAAGGAGGTTCAGTTCTTTTGAGGCGGCTTACGACAACCTTCCTCGTATGCTCTAAGTGCTATAGGACCAGAACCTGGGCACATATATTACTATGAAGGATAAGCCATCCAGAAGACCGCCGCTAGGTTTCATGGTATTGCAGAGAGCCTTCTTAGCATTCGATGCCTGCATCGATGCTTTTAGGCACATGTTTCCTGTGATCTCAGCCGATGGGACGTTTCTAACTGGGAAATACAAGGGCCAGATCCTGATAGCAATTGGTGTTGATGGCAACAATCAGATTCTATCCTTAGCCATCGCATTCGTCGAAAGTGAAAATTTCGACAATTGGTTGTTGTTTCTTCAACATATGAAGGTTGGAGTACTTGGGGCACGACCTGATGTCTGCATAATCCATGATCGCCACCCCGGGATGATGAAGGCCATCAGAAAACTTCAGCAAGACCCCGAGGAGCCGTTCCCTTGGCCAGACATGAGGAACAGATGGTGCATTCACCATCTGGGAGCCAACTTCTTCAGCGGTTCATGCAACAGTTAATAAAAGTTGTTCAAGAGGTGGCTATCACGAGAACCAGCGGCGCAAATTTGATGCGTTGTAAGAGATGTTGGAGGAGCATACCAGGAAGCACGTCGTTGAGAGGAACAAGCGTTCTCTCATTCCTAGGGCGGCCCAACTCGAACGTCTCCCACCACTGCAGGAGCTTGACTCTCCCGGATTGGGACCGAGCCATTGGAGAAGTAGTCCTTGCTGCACGACACGGACGATGTAAGGTATGATATAATGACCACTAACCTTGTGGAGGTGTACAACTGGGTTCTTAGGGGCCTCTATGCTCAACCCTTTATCGCCATTGTGGAAGGCGTTCTGCAAGGTACAGTCTGATATTTCAGGGAAAGACATGCAAATGCGGTACTTCATGCATCGAACCCACATACATCGTCTTGCTCGAAGATTCTGAGAGAACATCGAGCCAAGATTGAGAAGGGTCAGTTGCACACGGTCTTCGTGATGGGCAATACGGAGCATCGTTTCTACGTGCTCCTTCGGGACAGAGTCGGCTTTTGGGACGACTCGCTCTTTTGTTACGCAGGAGGCACTACTACAAAAAAAGGTTTTCACAGACGGTTAAAAAACGTCATCACAGACGGTTTCGTGAGCCGTCTGAGTTTATGGGTCAGTGATCATAGGGGGTCATCATAGACGTAAGTTTCCTGAAGAAACTCTTCGCTCATACAAACCCTCGCCCAAATTCCTACAATCGCTAAATGCGAGTATGCCCGGAGTTTGGAATGAGGAGAATTGGTTCGATTTGGCGGACTACGCCGACCTTGATATGGAAGGATGCATCCGTGCCATGGAGGAAAATGGCGAGTCATCCTCCTCTTCCTCCTCAGGTTGGCTTTCGCCGTCGCCGATGATAGCGAGGTCGGCCGGGATGGGCGAGATCGCCACCATTACGGTGGTGCAATCGGAAGAACCAACCATTCGATCAACTCGAAATGTCAGGGGACCTCTTCAAGCCCGGTCTTTTCGACCGGCAAAACAGGTGAAGAAATTTCAGCACCACCACTCGAAAATCTCTATACCCTCGATGAAGTCATAGCTGAAAGATATTCTCCTATGGCTTCTAGCAATTCGAGAATCAACCGACATCCGGTAGCGGTGTCGATGAAACCTCCAGTGATGTAGTGAGCCATGTGGGGATGATCACCTTCGACCTCTGATCGGCGATTCGCGAATCAGTGAGAGACCTCGAGAGGTGCTCATTTCCGACCGCTCTCCATCGTGGAAACTTTTGGCGAAATCTTGAGAAGCTCTCCATTGAATTACGATGGAAGCTCATCGGAAGATCGGTCTTGGAAGCACGAAGTCAACGCGATCGGAGATGAAAATCAAGATACCTACTGCGGTCCTACATTCTCTACCACGCCATCACGTGTTGTTAGAGATGATCCGACCATCGAGCACTAACTTCGGTCGCGGAGCTGATCGGCGTCCACCAATTAACTTCTTTGGCGTTGCCCACTTAGAATAGCGATAGGGCAGATCAAATCCGAAGGTCGAGGAAGGTTTAGGCTCTGCGTACACCTCGACCGATATGAACCCCTGAGACCTTGATGGCTCGCACAAAACTTGCGGCGTATTCAAGATATGTTAAATAATTCTGATCCTACTTTAGTAGAAACTCCGAGTTTTATGCGGCTTCGTGGGTCAAGTATCCGAAATTCTCCAATGACCATGCGGCGCGCGAGGCGTGTCGGGAGCAAAGGGTTGCGGAGTCAAACTATGACTTCATCGGCGTTCCTCCCTCAGCGAGGGACAAGCATGGTCATGCTCGGGAACAATCGATACCAGGCTACCTCGGCGATTTTGACCAAGGAGTCACGAGGGGAGAAGGTTATTTCAGGAAGCCACTCCCCCATCACGTCGAGAAGAACCATCGCTTGGACCTGATGATCTCCGACATCGTTTGAATCAAGTAGGTGGTCGAAAGCATCATACCAATGTCTACGACTGGATCGGCACCGGAGTTCGGCGTTCCAATCTTAGGAACCGGTCTCGACCGATTACAATCCGACACCCTCGGAGAAGGCGCCATGAATCAATCACGGGTTGTCGAGCCTTCTCTGCGAGCTCAAAAGGCGTGCGTTGGCCTAACGAGTTCCGGCAAGCCAACTTGGACAAGTTCAATGGAACTCAAAATCAATTGGAATTTCTCCAAATATATACCACCGCCATCAGAGCTGCTGGAGGCGATGAGAATGTGATGGCCAACTATCTACCCACCGTGCTCGAAGGGTCTGCCCGGTCGTGGTTATTGAACCAACCGGTCGGATCAATTTATACATGAGAGCAACTCTGTGATCTTCTAATTGTAAATTTCCAAGGTACGTACGACCGCCCTGAGAAGGAGGATGATCTCCACCGAATCCGATAGGGTTCTGATGAGTCTTTACGTCAATACATCAAGAGGTTCAACCAGGTTCGCAATTCTATACCTGAGGTCGCAGAGTTAACGACAAGGAGGTCCTAGCCATTCTGATAAATTCATGAAGGGTAAGAAGGACTACACGGTTGGGGCAAGGCAACTCGGCCGAGGGATTCCAAAAAGAACAAGTGGTGTCCACTTCACCGTGACGAGGGCATGATCTGCGCTTTTGTCGAAGTCGGCAAAAGAAATCTGGAGGATTACTACGCATGTGAATGACCATTTCATAATACAAGAACCGGGAGAAACGAGCTCCAAAAGGACAAGGATGGCGGCGAAGAGATGGAGTGCCGGGATCCCCAACATATAGTCAACATGATTTTTGGGGATCTTCTTCATCTGAATCAAGCGTCATCGAAGAACATGGGCGGGAGGTCAACCTCGTCGAATCTCCGACCATTATGAAGCAATCGAAGTGGTCGGACATGGCAATTTCCTTGAAAAAACGACCATCGCCCCTTCCTTCGACTTGACCGGTAGGTTCCTATTGTTGTTGAACCAACCATTAATAATTGTAGGGTTAATCGAGTCTTAATAGATGGAGATAGTTCTTTGAATATATTATTTTAAGAGCTTTAGAAGAAATCACGAGGTCCCCATGTCAAAGGTGAAACTAGTGAAATACGCTTTTCATGGCATAGTTCTGGCTCCACCGCTAAACCGATAGGACAAGTTTCCCTACGGTTCACGTTCGGAAGGCTGATAACTTCGAGCGAAAAAAATTTCGTTTGATGTGGTAAACTTTGAATCCGCATACAACGGAATTCTTGGCTGACCGGCATTAGCAAAGTTCTTGATAGCCACACATGATAAAAAATCTGATCAGAGAGTATGTATGCATGATAAAAGAAATTTTGATTGTTTACCTTAAGCCTTGTTAGTCTCTCTTCAGCAGGAACTATGGCCAAGATCTCGGGGAATCCAACCTTTTCTCCAGGCTCCCCTGCACAGATCAGCCGGATCCGCTCTCTAATTTCCTCAGGGGAAAGAACTTTAAAAGAAAAAGGAGAGAAAACAAAACATGAACATGTTTTAAGGTAGTACATTAATCAAATAAAAATATTGGTCGGAGTTTATCTCAAAGACTTACCACCTCCTGAGATAGCTTCATCACGACCAATGGACCGTCGGGAGTGAGTCCGAAGCTTCAGCGGACTAATCTGGCGCTTGGTGAAGTCCCTCACCACATGCCAAGAGGTCAAGCCCTTGACTCGCAGGTCGTAGATGGCATCCACCCATCGTCCGACCACCCCTGTCTTCTCCACGGTCTTCCTCCACTTGATATTTTCATTCGCTCTCATCCCGGCGAAGTAGAGGCCATCATCCCTCGTAACCGTCATGTAAAACCAGTTCTTCCATGACGGCCACGAGGATTTCGAGTACATATGAATGTACTCATTGGCCTTCCCGTCGTGAAGGCGCAATGTACATTCTCCGGGAGTTTCCGCGGTTTTTCCCATCACCATTCGGTAGAAATACCTGAAGAGCCTCAAACTCGGAGGCACTCCCAAGTATGCTTCACACAAATATGTGAAGATGCTGATATTGGCGATGGAATTTGGAGCCAAATTCACCAATTTCACCCCGTAGAACTCAAGAACACGGAGAAGGAATTTGTGTACCGCAACCTCAGCCCGCATTCGATGTAGGCGAGGAAAACAGGAATTTCCCCATCTTCGCGGCTCGGAAAATGCTCTCCAAACGCTGATCTCCATTTAATAAGATTCTTATTTGGAAGCATCCCGATCCTCTCCAACGCCTCAAGTTTTTTCTTGCTCAATTCCGAAGGCAACCACTTCGTGATTTGCTCCGACATGATGAAAATCCTTAAGGATGAGTCGTGGACGTAGGAGATTTTATGGTCGGAAGAACAAGAAAAGAGGGCTAAAGATTTTCTCTCGGCAAAGGAGATCAGAAAGGGAATCAGGAAACATAAAAACTCCGAAAGGTCTAGCGATGGGGATTTTATAGCCTCAGATCTTTAAATTACGATCGGAGGTTATCCACAAAAGTCTGAACGGCAAAAAGCTTCTTTTTCGCCCAACGGATAGAGGAACTCTTCAGTTCCCAAGGCAAGTTCTCAATTTAAAATGAACAAAAACCACCTCGAATGTCACGGCATTAAATGGGGTTCTGCCCGATACAGTTTCATCGAAAGAAGGTGTTCACACGACCTGTTCATTTAAAGTTCTCGGGCTAGCTGACGAGGATTAAAACCTCTATGTATTAATTTAATACATAAAAGACCATATGGCTTCATGGTCCGTAATCCTAAGGCTAACGACCTCACTAGTCGTGAGGATTCGAGAGGTTACGATGGGTACCACAGTCGGACTAGGCCCGACCGTAGTGGCTGATTCGGAAAAAGCTATGAGCCGACACCATATGATGAATGGAACACGTGCTGAACGTTCCATACTATGCGATGATATACATGACTATGACAATAAACCACCTTATGGTTAAGCTTCTCACAAGCACTTAACCGCAAGGTAGTTAACACGTTATTAATTACCTTAAACCTCCGACCCGATCGTAACGTTTCATCGAGGGCGCCTTCTCCGAGAATGCTTGCCGCCTCTTTGGGAGTTATTTAATGGTGGAACGCAGAAGACGAGGAGAGACAGACAACGAACAACAGAAGACACACACAACAAGGCAACTCAGAAGCCAAAGTAGTAGCATTCAATACGTTTTGGTGTAATTAGAGATAGTCCTGGTCGGGTCTTGTAATCGATTCATATTAATAAAGACCACCCCCAATCTCTTCGGGATCCTCCACATCATTTTCCTCTTTTTATTTACTTAAGATCGGTGACTTCGATCGTCGACAGCTGGTACCAAGTGATACTTTTTCTAAAATAGACAAAAGTATTACAAAAAAATACAAAAAAAATCTAAACTAGACAAAAGTAAATCTAAGTGAACCCTACGACCCTACAAATACAAAAAAAACACAAAAACAAATAGAACTAAAAGTTACAGTAGAGTTGTGCTAAAATTGCGCATCACTTGGTACTGCAATTTTAGACTTAATACTGTGCAACTGTAGGTGATTGATGGATAAGAAAATTTCAGACAACTGAAAATTAGCAAATCCGAATGGTCAATGGGTCCT
Source organism: Phyllostachys edulis (assembly GCA_036346405.1). Classification (NCBI taxonomy): domain Eukaryota; kingdom Viridiplantae; phylum Streptophyta; class Magnoliopsida; order Poales; family Poaceae; genus Phyllostachys; species Phyllostachys edulis. The sequence continues at coordinate 30,203,229 of CM070551.1, forward strand.
CTGCTTCAAAGAAGCACAGTGTCGTGTATTACGGATGTAGCTCAACCGTTCCATCGAGATTCAACGGCACAGATCGATAGCTACATCATCATTGTTACAATGAAATTCACCATAGTATTGTTTGAAACGGTAAAAATCAGAACCATAGCTAGAGTACGTTGCGCCATACTGTGCGCTAAAACACGGCAGCATGTAGCACTCAGTTTATGTTCTACAGTCACATCTGTGTTATTCAGATCCTGCCAAGCCTGCCTGCCGTTCGCTGTGCGCGCGGGGAGGGCACTGTGCGTGCAGCTAGCTAGCCCGGTCGATCGAGCTCGATCTCCCCACGCCCTCCGCTCTCTGAATCTGATGCCCGCGCAGGCTTGGCTTGACGGGGTGCTGCGCGTTTGTCACGATCGCGCGTGGGTCGCGGTACTTGGTGTCGGCGCTCTGGGACGACGGTGCCAGCGGTCGGGGCGTGTTGCCGAGGCCTCACGTGTAGCCATCACGGCGCGCGCGGGTGGGTGGGCTCCGGCTCATCGCGTACGAACGAACCAGGCTTGCTGCACGCCTCGACCGAACGAGCGTACCGCTACGTGCCCGCCCCCCGGCGATCAGCGGTGGGCGGGGCCAACTCGCGCGCACCCTCCCCGCCGCCCCGCGACACGTACCGCGGAGGCCGGCCGGGACACGAGCTGGTCCGCGGGGGAACTACATCAGATTCAGAGAGCGGAGGGCGTGGGGAGATCGAGCTCGATCGGCCGGGCTAGCTAGCTGC